>VXAY01005815.1:496913-569295 GCA_013399855.1 Oxyruncus cristatus
GGGGCAGCCCCCGCACCGCCCCCGCCGGGCTTCCCCGGCCGGCACCGCCCGCCGCTCCCGCGCTCCGGGACGGGGCCCGCCGGCGGGGACGGGACTTGGCAGAAAACGTTTTTTGAGGCAAAAAAGAAACGCCCCCGCGCCGGGTTCGGGACCTCCGGGCGCTGGGGCAGCGTCCCGCTGCCGGGTCCCGCGGGCTGCGCCGTCCCGGCTCCCGGCTGTGCATCCACTGACGGTAAAGGAACACTAGAGACAGAGAAGGGAAACTTAAAGCACCTCGGCACGAGTTTTGTTGGAGTCTTGGTTTCCAGATGACAGCAAGGACCCAAATGGAAAAAGTGCCACCAGCAGAGGCAAGCCACAATCAGAGACCATCATCTGATCCAATAAATTAACTCTAAGCATCCGTTTCACACAAAAAAATTGGACTATTAGCTAATAAGACTGAAACTACTTGCTGCAAAGCCATCTCATATTAAATATCTGCAATTAGAGAGATAGACCCTGAAAGTGTTTAGGAATACTATAAATAAGATATAGAAGAACATTTTTTTTAAATTATATGGAAGAAGATTTTTTGAAATTATTAAAGAATCAAGAGTGGCCTTCATGGAAAAAAACCAAGTTATATTTGTTTCCATATGGCCAGGATAAATGCCATATCGCTTATTCCCTTCAGATAATGTATGTATTTACTCAGCTGTTACATTACTGCGATTATCTGCTGTTTTCACCACTTTACTCTTCAACCTTGCAGAATCCCATCAGCCCTTCTCGTGCTCCCGCTGGCCCTGCCAGCCCATGGCCTTACCTGCCACGGACTGATTCACACTGTACCTGCATGTGTTGTACCCCTCTGGAAATCTGCATGCAACGGCTTCCTGCGGGAAGCTGGTCCTCTGCCAGGGAATTTTCCTGCGTATCCTTGACTATTATTGCTCCTTTGTAACTAAAGGTCCAAATATTACCTTCTACCCCTACATTATGGACACAGGTGAAGGGTATAGAAGAAAAATAACAGCAAGCCATTCTGCTCACTGCCCATGATGAGGTTTTATGGACCCCAGCCCTGGTCAGTTATGGCAGTACCTGATTTCTGCTTGCTTGGTTTGATGTTCCAGTTTGGTTTTCCCACTTTTTACATTAAGAATAAAATGGGAAAGATTATTCTGAACAGTGGAGTAGATCAATTTGTACATTGCATTCAAACATCCCTTTACTTACCATTTCAAATGACTCCTGCTTGGGATTGCTACCTGCACCAGGCTTCTCCCAGTTCTTCCTTTTGGTTTGGTTTTCTGTTGGCTCATTTTTTTGGTTTTTTTTTTGGTTTTGAGTCCATATTGAGCAGCTTCTCTTACTTAAAATTTCATATACTTTCATCAGTACACAGCTGGTAAAGTTCCAACTTCATTTTTATTGGACTTGTATTTTAAGCTGATGATGTGGCTTTTTTATGTTCCATCCACCCCATCCTGCTCAAATTGAAATAACTTCGGCACATAAACTTGAAAGGGAGAGGGGATGGTCCTCTATATCTGAAATCAAAGTTCTTGTTTGTACATCATGCATCTAGAAAAAAACAAGGAGACAGAGTAGGTTATAGAAATACAAAACAATCCAACCAATAGTTCTCCTAATTAAGATGGATTTTTACTCTTGAAAATACCAGAGGTTAGAAAACATGCTTTAATATGGATAACAGCTGTATTGCAGAGTAATGATATAAACAAAAAGAAGCAGTAACTGCCTTCATGTAGTTTATCTCCATACAGAAACCAAGCTCTATGTGCACATGTTATTACCTTATCACATGTGGACAAAAGCTCTGTGGGCTCCAGGGCTCAGGGGGATTGTTTTACAACCTTCTTTAAAATGTTAAACAAAACTAAACTGAGAACAAGTGTCAAGCAATGGAGCCAGATATGCAGCTGATAAAATCTGTGCTTCCACTGAAGTCACTGGAATAAATCCTGATCCCCCACTGAAGTCAGTGAGAGTTTTGCCATTGACTTGAGCAGAGCCAAGATTTTCTGCAATAGATTGCCAGTGCCAATTTAGACCAACTGAGAATGTGCCACATGGCACAGCAATGGGCCCATTATCCTTCAAGGGGAAAAATGGATCCATGTCTGACCCTGATAAGGTGGTCCAGAGCATGCCAACCACCACAGAGCCCGGAGGAGCGAAATTCAAAAAGTTCTTACATCCCTACTCTTACACCATCGTAGCAGAGAAATTCAGGGAAATATCCTCATCAAAACCAGTTCTTCCCCATTTCCTGAACTAGAATTCTTGACACAGGCACTCGAGCTTGTGGCCTGGGTTTCCTCGGTAGGACCTTGCCATGGCTGGCTCCAGCAAGATATTCAATTCCTTCTAGAATTAACTAGAAATACTCAATGTGAAATGTAAGGACTGCTGCATTACTTATAGTCCTTAAACCCCTAAATTAATTGGTGTGGATGAAGTAATGTCATATTTATTTACTGGACTGAAGGGAGGAGGACTAGATAGTGCAACTGTGCTCCAATAGTTTGATCTGAGGGCACATCTGTGCTGCTGCCAACCATGACTACAATCACACAGAATGTTTGCCTTCACTGGATACAGGCATATAGAAAGGAGAAAATGGTGCTCTGTGTGTCCTGAATGAGTACCCAGGCTGAAAGAAAAGTGTTCTAGCAGCTTATGTGGAAATACCCAAAGCAGCCTTAAACAAGCTGAGGTACGAACAGCCCTGTAACTGAACCAATACAGAGTTCAGCACAGATTGACAGAGCATTTACTTGGATTTACAGATCTTCCAGTCCTCACCAAATCTGTGCTATCTGTTCCTGTTCCAGCTAGGGTACATCTGCAAAAACTGCAGCCAGACCTTCCCTTGGAGATGTTCTCACAACATTTAGTTTTGCTTAGGAAAACGAAAAGATCACAGGCTTAAATCTTCAACTACTGCTGTGAAGATGTTCAAAGTACCTCACTTATAACTGCACACTGCAGTGAGAAACTTTGCATTTGGAATTTCTAAGACCTCGCTGTTTTCAAGGGAAAATCACTCCTTTCCTTACGTTAGTGGGCCTGTGAGGGGAGATGCTGGGCTGCAGCTCTGTGCCTTCTGCAAAGGGCACATCATCACCTGAGCAGGTGACTTAGAGTCTGCTTACAGCCCTCATGACACAAAGTAGTCCAAGCTCTCAGGCTAGAGGTTCCCAAAAGGGGAGTTCTCAGCCCTGACCTCCTGGTGGAGAACGTGGTACCTGTCTGCACAAGGACCTCATGTTACCTGCACTGTGTTTCTCATGCGGATGATTGTCTTTGCTCTCGCCCTTAACTGCTATAAACACTTTGTGGGTATGCAACATCATAAAGCTTAATAAAAAAGAAAAATTAAAATAGGGTGCCAGTTCATTTCCTTCGCACTTGACATTTACAGGCTTCATATTGTTTGAACCCTTTTACGGGCACTACGACATACTACCTAGGAAAAAAAAAGCATATATTTAATGCTGATTTTGAAGCAGTGCTTGCTAAAGAGCAGTAATTAAAACTGGAACAGTCCTGCCTTTCCCCTCTTTTCTTCAGCACACTAATGAAACAATCCATCACACAAAAAATAGACCAACGTAACAATTAATAAATTACCAAATTATCAAGCTCTTGTTAATAATTTCACTTCCACTCCCTTCTTTGAAAAGTGCCAAAGAAATATTCTAAGGTAAGTAAAGTGACAATAAACTAAATTAAAGCCGTAGTACCCAGGATAGTCACTTTGATTCCTGAAGTAAGAAATTAGGTAATATTACAAAACATTAAAGTCTTTAATTGGTAACTAATAAAATCCTGCCTTCAACAGGAAACTATTGATTGAATGTATAAAAGGGGGGCATGCCCTCTACCTGCCCATCCTGAGATTTCTGAGAATGAGCTCCTCAGCCCTTCCTAGGCAAAGGGGCTCAAAGTGCCCAGGCTCCTCAGGAGGATCCCAGAATCATCCTGGGATGATTCTGCCGAGCCAGGAGCAGCACAGGACATGCCACAGAACTTCAGGGCCTTAAGAAACTTTACTGACAAAAAAATTTCCAGCAGTTACAAGTTTTGAAGCCTGTCACTGTTGGACTACGAGACTTCACTCTCCCTTTAGCTCTCTGAGATGCAGATGTGCAGTCTTCCGAGGAGGAACAGAGCAGCAGAGGTTCCTCCCAGCCTCGATCTGTGTGTCACTGCTGGGATACCTGCAGCCTGAGGCAGTAAAAAGGACAGGCTGAGAGATTAACCTGCCAGAGGCTGGTCCCACAGGGACCTTCTTGGGTCTGTGCTCATCAATAACACAGGTTCAAATTCCTTCTGCTCTGGCCCAGAGCTTCTGCCTGACCACAGCCTTGCACCTGAGCTGTACACGTGGGAGTTTGCACTCGGATCCAGGGAAGGAAGTAACAGAACTCGGGGGATGGATCCAAGTTTCCTTCAGCACCTTCAGTATTTGGTTCGGTCACTTTGTCCTGATTTTGTGGCCCGTGGTAGATGTTCCATCTTAATCCCCTTTACATTTTCCCCTTAATTCCCCTTCTCTGTAAGCATAATACATGAAGTTTTATTGTTGCCACTTCATTCACTAACCATCTGTATTTACCTGCTGGCATAATTGTGTTTTGATAAATAGTACAATCCCTCCCCTACGTTTTCACCTTGATTCTTCCTGTGCAGATTTATTGCCTCGCTATTAATATTCCAGCCATGTGATTTATCCCTGCATGTTCCCAGAATACTTACCTTCCCTATATAAATATTTGAATGATCTTAATTTCAACTAATTAGTACTGGGACATTTGATTTCCCTCTTGAAGAATTCTCATTTGCTACTAACCAGTTCCTTTCCATTTTATGAGATACCTATTTTGAGGGGAGAAACTAGAGACACTGAGTGAACCAAACACTTTTCAATACTGTTCTACCCTTCATTATATTGTTCATGTTAGTCTGATGCCAAAATAACTCTCCTAAGGTCTGAAATCTCACAAACATCAAGTACGCAGGGAGTGACAATAAAGCATTCCTATCCTGCCTGTTAACATGCTTCCATCCTTACAGAAAGACAGACCTTATTTAACATCTTATTATGCCACAAATTTCGGCAAGCCACTAAGTTCAGATCTGTGCAAGATCTGGGAGACAGAATATAAGTTTGATGGCCCTAAGATCTGTCACTCTCTGGGAAATCACTTTCCCTGTTTGCTTTACCTGTAAAGGAAGTCTAGAGAAACTAGGCCCTAATCAAGGATTTGGGATTTTTTTTTTCCCAGTGCAAATCTAGCTATACATTGTTTTCCCTGAAAAGTATTTAAAAAGTCTGGCCGAAATATGCTGGCTTTGGGCACCCGTGGCTTTTTAAAAAGAGAAGGATCAACATCTTCCAGAAGAAACGTTTCTGGAGGAAAGGCATGTTTCTAGTCAACACACTGTTATTGTTGAGAAACAATTTCGATGGAGCAGTTTCAACCAACCATGCTCACAAATTGTTCTGCTAGAAAGAAATCATCTCAGAAGCATTTCAGCCATGCAGATTTCTTCACCCTCCAGAAAAACCGCACCACTCATTTTTACTGATTCACCCACTGTTGACATTAATTGGTTGTTCAGTGCAGGCATTGTTTTAGTGAGTAAAGAAACACATAAAAAGTATTCTTTACAACTACTAGAAAAGCAAAAGTATTCCTTGGAACTGCTAGAAAATGCCTCTGAAATACTTATTTATAAATCTAATTGAATACAGCCAAAAAGCAGAATTTTTCCCAAAACAGAGTTAAGAAACATGAGAATTTTTTTAAATTAGTCTTATCAAGATCTTCAGGTTCAATTCTCTCTTCAAATACAGATTCAGTTCTTTTCTTCAAATGAAACAAATTCTACTTTCCAGTTGCCTGTTTCACAGCTGTAACTCTGATAACAGGACAACTTCACTAAAAAAATAAGCATTTAAAATAGACCAGGAGATCTTCCAGCTTCAGAATCATTTTTTGTATGTTTGTATATCTGTATTGAAGTAATGCCTAGAAGGCCCAGCCAAAACTGGGGTCTATTGAGTTACTAAGACAGTGAAGAAAGTGACCTCCCTAAGTACAAAGTTCAATACAGCAGTCTGGTGAAAGAAATAGAAACCTAAGGATTTCCATCCCAAAATCCTAACAGGTTGCATAATATTTAAAAAAAAACCCCACCCCTCTCTGCAATCATTACTTATTACTCCTAGGCACACTTTTCAAATAGTATTTATTCTTTACATTGACAAACAATTTATCTGAATAACCATATCCTTTAACAACAGAAGTCTCAAGCTAATTCCCTTCTCCCTTCTCACCGCCTACGCTGCCTCCTCGAGAGATGCCGTGCATTTGCAACTTAGCCTTTTTTTTTTTTTTTTTTTTTTTCCTCCCTTAATCATGCTTGCTGGGAGCCATAAAGCTGAAAGGGAGAAAACCGTAAATAATTGCATCTTCAGAGATGAGTTTAAGCTTTAAGCAGTGGCAGAAATACTGAGTTCATATGCTCACACCACGCTCGATCAGAGAAGGCCTTACAAATTAGGGCAAGGAAAATTTATTGCTGTCCAGGACCCTGTATTTTGAGAGGTTTGCCATCAGTCACAGGAATGATAGAATCTCTGTAGCTGCCGTTTCGGTGTATAAGTGACACAGAAGGAAAAGCACAGCAGATTACTGGGATCTTATCCAATATGGACTATCTGCAGCCTCAAGTCAAACAAGCTCAGAAGGTTCATGGAATTTGACTCAGTGAGAACTGCCAACTCAGGGGGAAGGTCACAACCACAGTGCCTGAAGGATAAAGGAAAACAATTCTCGGGCTGTTGGGAAATGGGAAACTTTCGGGAATGCGCATTTTCTACCTTACAGAAAGAGAGTTATGTTAAAATTGTGGATTTTGCATTTCCTTTAGCTCCAGTCTCCAAACCTGCCAAATGATGTGGCACTGCACATGGAAACTCTGCCTAATCCTTCACTCATTCAGACAAAGGAATGAAGGAAGGGATTCTTCAGGAATATTTAAAAGCAAACCTCTTGCATCATTTGTCACTCAGAAAAAATTGAGACAGGGACGAAGAATAGAATAATTTCTATTCACCTTTATTGTTCAGAAATTGAATCCCATCCCTGCCTTCTATTTAATCCCAGAACAGAACTTAACTTGAGTGTGAGCTGGCACTCCTGGAGTGAACTATAAATTGTGTCACACTAGCATCAAAGGAAAATAGCATGGAAAATCTCAAGTAAGCCCAGGGCTATTATTGAAACACATGCAGTAAAACAACCAAATGTTTCTGGCTGTTCTTCAGCTTATTCTTCAAATGACATGTCAGGGTCTAGTCTGTAATATGAAGAGCTCTAACTTGGGTAAGCATGCTCTGTGTTACACAAAAAGAATGGTTGCAGCTTAAGAAGGTCCAGTTTAGTGGAAATAATAGAGCACGTTCACAGAAATGGAAATTTAAGGAAACACATTCAGAAAGCATAATAAGAAATAATTTTCAACTTAAAATTCGACGCTGAGAAAGCTGGCTTGGTGCAGCAAAATGCAAATCACACATCAGGCATTTCAGTGTCCCAAGGGAACAAAGGGAAAATCTGGATGTTTCTAATGACCTTCTCCATTTCACAGAAGTAATAAAGTCACTTTCGAACAGATATTTAACGTTTAACAAATTTATAGCTGGTTTTTGCTCCACTTTCAACCAATGGCTGACAAGTAGACTGCAGAGCTCAGTCCATGACCTGAAAGCTTGTTAGCAGCCTGCCTTGTTCTTTGGTTCTTTGTATTGATTTCAGAGTATCACAGGGAGTATCTTATGATTGTTCCTGTCCTTTATAGACATATAAATCAAGAGTAAATTCACTGAACTCAGAGCTGTGACCCTCATGTGAAATGGATGTTAATACAATCAGAATCACCTACTGACAACACGTTTTTGAATCATTTCAGCCTGCTGTGCTTACAGCATCCCTGCCTCTAACTTGTAGTTTTGTGCAATTATATAAGGTGCATTTCATAGTCAGACAGCAAAGAATTCCCAAACACATAAGCAGGTGAAAAATATGTAGTATGTCTACTAAATGTGATACCCTACAGTTCATTTCCTCAGACATCATGTGGTAATTTGGGGGGTTTGGGGCTGCTTGAGTTTCAGAATAGTTAATCAATTGCAGTGTAGTATTTTATAGATCTGTTTTAATGCTCATGGTAATAAAGTGATACTACATAAGGGACATTGTATCAGTGATCAAAGTGCATATGCTTTGCATTCCCTGAAAACCTTTTCCACCTGGAATAACTTCTGGGTTCTGTCTTCTTCAGGCAGTGCATGAATTCCTGAACTTCAGAAGTGGTCCGTGCATCCTGTCTATGTCAAAGATGAATCCTGTAAAAGCAGGAACAGTTCTTGTTTCTGAGCTGTGTTGATGAGTGCGAGGCCTGTTCATTTCTCCAGAGCATTTGTGGAAGCAGCACGAGGGACCTGCAGGACTCCCTGCAGCTTTCTCCAGCTCCAAGGCATGTTGTGGTTGAGTGGACAGAGCCATCAGCCACCAGAAATAGCTGTGCCTTTCACTTTGCATATTTGCTTCTAGCATTCCTGTTTGCAAATGTTGAAGATTGTGGCAACTCAGTTCTGCCAGGGCAGTGCCTGAGTACAAACAGGATCAAACTTTTCCAATGAAACAGTAGGTAAAATCACATCTACCTGCTAATTACAACTGCTGCAATTCTTGGTAGAGCATGACTACTTAATGTTTTACAGTTTAATAGAACTGTGTGAAATACCCATCTTCATTAGGTGGTGTATTACAAAAGTATTTAAATAGGACTAATTTACAAATAGTCTGTCTACACTGAGCATGTTCTGCAGAGACTGAGAATGCCACTTACCTCAGAGAGAGTATAGAATAACACAGGTCCTGCCTAAACATGGTCAATCTCTTACCACTGGTCAGACTGAAGACACCAAAATAGGCCTATGCATCCAACAGACTCTCTCATTTCTGTAGATTCTGGCCCTCTCTGGAAACATTCCATTCACTATGGAAGAGAATTAAGTTGTTTTGCTTTTTAAATCAAACTTACACAGGCTCATAATCCATCGGGCAACTTCACAGTGTATACACATCTGCATAATCCTCCTGAAGTTGCATAACTCTCCAGCTGTCCTCATAAAAGGGATTTCATTCTGCGCCTGGCAGGTTTTGCAAGAAGTACATGTTCTGTACAATATGCATCTACCAACATACGTTATTCCAGGGAGGATTCTTAAAACTAATCAGGTTTTTATCTCTGCACCTTCCCTTTGTAAAACCTGCCTTCCCTGTGGCTGTGTGCACACAAACTAAGGAACAGACATCAACTCCTTTGGTTCTAAAAGTGTCTGCAGTTAAATATTTTAGCAAGAGCTAAATATTCTTCTGAATTGTAACCTATCTTAGAAACATGTTTGGAATATTCTATAGAAATGTCATACTTATCATGTCAACTGGCAGCAGTTAAATTAATAATTTAGTATGATGGTAATTGTGGGACTTCTCATATACACACAGAGTGCAAAAATATATGTAGGATCTGCCTTACGAAGAAATAACTCTGACTGTAAATTATGCTGATTATGAAAGAAGTTATATCAAGAGCAAAAGTGGAAATGCAGCTGGAGCACAATTCATACACGAACCTGACTTTGTCCACATGGAAAAGGAATCTCTTCCTAGAGAGTTGCAAATACCACTTCCATTACTCCTTCATCCCTTCATTCTACGTCATTATTCAAACATCATTTGCTACTGGAAATGTATGTATCAAAAATATGAGCAATCCTGGTTCTGAGGGACAAGGGAAAAACAGCTGGTTTTTAGTGTCTTCAAGAAATCTAGTGTATTTCTTCCTCCAGTTGGCATTGTATCGTGGCCATGTTCCACGGGAGAAGAAACAAAAGCAAATGCTTCTTACGACCAGGCTAAATATTTCTAAAATGCTATCTTTCCCAAGGTTACTCGAGTTTCTAAGTCAAAGAGTTGTTTTATTCTTTTCCAAGTTTCTATAGAAATTTCCCTATTCCAGTGTCACCCCTGTCTTCTTTACTGATGGTGCTTCATCTGGCTTCGGTCTTTAATTGCAATTTTAGCACAGACTATGATATTGTACAAACTTGAAGCTTCTCATGAAGTTGATACTCTCCTATATTTAATTCTACGTTGCAAGCAGGAGGGGAAAAAGGAAATAATCTTCAAAACCAATTTAAACCTTATGGAAAATAGAGGGTGGGCAATATCTGGCAACTTCTTAAAACTTCTGCCCTCAAACCAGAGGGAGGACTAAAATGCAACCTGAGCTACTGGTGACCAGTGTTACTACATAAACTGATATTCCCATTCCTCTGATTTTTACTAAGGCCTAAACCAAATAGTTCTCAAAGCTCTCTGAGGCTATTAAATAACTAGATTTGAATTTTGCAGTTCAACCTCTTACAACTTTAATATCATTACGACAGTATCAGTGTAAGAGAGGATTAATGTACAGATTCCCTAAAGAAAATGTGCCATTGGCAACTGCAGTGGATTAA
The DNA here is from genome assembly GCA_013399855.1 of Oxyruncus cristatus. NCBI lineage: Eukaryota > Metazoa > Chordata > Aves > Passeriformes > Cotingidae > Oxyruncus > Oxyruncus cristatus. The sequence goes on from VXAY01005815.1 coordinate 507,526, forward strand.
CAGTCATGATTATAACTAATTATTTAATGCCAAGCAGATTCAAACAACACCAGATCATATTGTGCTAAATCCTATTAAATGACTCATTCTTTTGTAAATATCTTACTACTTACATAAACAAGCCATGATGAACATGGTAATAAAATGACTGGCAGGGAGTAGTGGTATAACTTGCCTAAAATCATACAGCAGGTCAGCTAAAAAATCAAGAATAGAACGTGTCTCAATGGACCATGTAATCATTACCTCAGAACATAATCTGACATCACCATAATGAATCTGCATTACACTTGAATAAACATTTGTTCACTCTTACAAGGTTCGGTAATTTGGTACATCAGAACAGTGAAAGAACATGCAACTTACATTAAACATCTGCATTCAATCCTTTCTTAGATATTACATCACATTAGATATTGATCAAATGAGGAAAGAAATGAAAAAGGGAAAACACACGCAAAAGCAAAAAAAAATGTATTGATTCTTGTTTCAAGGTCAATCATGTGCATGTCTTCACTCTAATAGGGCTAATTATGAAAGAAAAAAGCTGATCCCTGCTGTTACAATCTTTAAATGCTACTTAAAGAAAATGCCACTTATGTTGAAAAGAAACTATTTTGCTTAGTTTTATACTTCAGCTATCCCGAAGTACCTAAATATTACCCCTTATGAGCCAATGCTCCTGCATGTTACATGGTGTTTCTCTTAAAAACAAGAGAGAAGTTGAGCTCCACAGACCTGCACTCAGAACCCACAGGTTCTCATATCTGCTAAATTGAGTTTTCAAGGCAAAGGTTGTCTTCTCCTCAGCCCCATCCCCATCTCATTCAACAGGCTTCTGAATCCACAATATCAGTCTTCTTCCTAGGAACTCTTTTTAGCTGTGCAGTGATTAATATCTTTTCATTCCTGACATGACATTTTAAATTGTTTAAACTGAGGGACCAGAGAGATTGTTATTGTATCCAATTTGCAGATATTGAGACCTCTCACACGCACACACCGTGTGGCTGCTTGGAACATCCTGGCAACAGCAGTAATAGGAGCCTGGATAATACCAATAAATAAACTAAAAAAACCCTCTGCATATTTATTTTAAAAATATGGCATCGAGGGAAATTAAAATTGAGCTGAAAGTTCAGCAATCAGTTTGGGCTTGAATACAGGATTGTTTGGAGGCTCATCCACTTTTTACTCTGCAAGCTGATCTTACGTCTGCCCATTTTCTCTCTGCACACAGTTACAGCTATGGAGACAAAGATACAGCTCACGGCGAGCAACATCCCAGGGTGTGCACTGCTCTCCAAAAGAACTGGAAAAAAATGTTGGATTTTTTTTTTTTTTTAAAATAAGACAGAGGAGCAGACATTTCCGACTGAGACACAGCAGATGGCTGCCAGAAAATGGTAAAGAATTCAGGAAGATGAAGGGCGAGGCAGCCTGTGGGCTTTGGAAAAGAGACAAGAGCCCAGAGCAGTTAAAGTGCTCTGTATATGTGGGGCAGGAAGCTTTTGAGCGGCAAAAGTGTGTAGGAGTCTGTCTCCATGCCCTTTGGTCCTGCTTCCCACTGCAAATTCATTCTAAACCCAAGCACTGCATGGCAGCAATAATTCAGCATTCCACATATGACGAGGAAATGTGTGCTCTGCTCTGGCCTCTTTGGCCTTTTTTCAATGACTGTAACTGGAGCTGTATTTCCTGGGAAAGGTGGCCATATTCTGGTGCAGCAGTTCTGCAAAAGCTTTTCTTAATATTACAAACAGTTAGCATTGGAAAGGTTTAGACAATTCCACAGGAAACCCATCTAGCTGTGGAGCTTAAGAAACATTTTATTAGCAGAACTTACAACCTTTATAATAATAATAGGCAAAGTCAGTATTTCCATTCTTTTATGTTAGAAGGTGTTGATACAGATGCTTTCTTTTGCAATATATGTTATTGTAATGATCACATTTCAGGAGGGTGGGAGAGGAATTTCTTCTGTAACTATCGAAGAGACTTTTGAGCTATCCATGACACAATCATTTTTAGCTTCTTATTCTGAACTGTTCTGTAATTGTATATGTGAAATCTCAAAATAAAATGTAATCAGGTGAAGTAGCACAGGACTGCAGATAACAGTTCAAAACTATAATATTCGATCATGGCTGGGGTTCAGTGTCTTATGATCAGAATGTGTCCCCATTCTGGGGGCTTTTTTGGCCCTGGTTTCTAGGAGCCCATAGCATCTACACAAGGAGCTCGATTTTCAGCATGGCTCAGCTCCTGTTTCAGAGTCTCAGAACAGCCATGTATGTCCTCTGAAGAATCCAGCACTCTGATGTTCTTGGACTTCTCCAAGGCAATGGCAAACTGCTTCATAACCCAATTCCTTTCCATCAAAATACAACAAATCCAGGCTCTGCTGCCTGACTGCAGTCCCCAAACAAACCCTTCCCATAAAAATACTCATTCAAAGGATTTGATAGTATGGAAAGACATTGTTTCCTCCCTAATCCATTTGAATATCTGAGGTGATTAACTCAAAATTAAGCAGAAGTGTTATGAATGCAAAACACAAAATTCAACAGCTCTTTATGAGCTGTTTATTAAACAAGTCCCCAACTTATACCATATGCAAAGAATAGTTATTGTGGGGCAGGGGGGAATTCTTCAGTTATGAAAATAAAAAGACATGAGGTTTCATAGTCTTCCCCATGGACTACAAGGCTTCATCAGTATCTATTATTCCATTTACAATGACTTTGTACATCTCTCTCAGCACACACACACAAATAAAAATACCTTCCATACATCTGAAAGTAATTCAGCAGCTGAAACTACATCCTATGGTCAGTCAGCTCTTCGAAGGCATTCTAGGACTGCATTGATCCTCTGCAAGGCCCGTGGCCTTGCATGAGACAGATTAAAGGCAACTCAGCAGGGCATCTGCTTGTGCATATTAACTAGATGAAGTTCTCCTATGGCTCAAAGGGAGATGTGCACGTTGGTTGGAGAATAAGAACAGGCACTGTCACCAGCAATTGTTTGCAGTGGCATTTAACTGAGTAGTGATTCTTCAGTCTCTGTATTGGCCATGCTGCAATATTAATAGAAAAAAAGTAGTTCGCAGAGCCTTCACAGTTTGTTGGAAGCTAGTGTTGTAAAAATTATGTTACTGGGAAGGTTGCTAGATATCCTCTATAATACAGAACATCCTACATTACAATCCCGAATCCTATGTTCCTTAGTAAAAACAAGCAGAATATTAATTTCCCCATATTTTCTCACCTGCTCAAGGCCTTCAGAACATTATATCTTGAATCTGCATTAGAAGGAAGGGAGATCCCTGTGAGATTGATGTTCTTTTTCAGTTGCATTTCATTTGTGTGCAGCTTCTTCCCTCCGCACTAAAACATTTGATTTTATCTATCAGAAGTGCACAACTGTCAGGGAGCAAGAGAGGGAACCTAAAACTCTCGTAAAGGTAAAGGATATTAAAGGCTCAGACACAGCAAGAATTAGCTGTTCAGCAAACCTGAGCTTCATTTTAATGGAGGCTGGTGGAGCAACAGCATGAGGCACACAGCTCTCACCAACCTCGTAGAATAACACAGAGAAAACTTCCACAAAGACCCTCTGGCCCTACCTCTCACTATTGTAGGAACACAGCCTGGATCTGGACTCTTGTTTTTATTGGCATCCTGATTAACTCTATAGAGCAATCAAAGTAATTTGTTCCAACTGTTTTCTTCCAAAACAACTTGCATTCTCTGCCACACCTCTGAGGAAAAAACCCTAAATTGTTAACAAATGACTGAGGGCTCAGTCACAATGAAAACAACAATTGTGAGGCGGAAATAACAATAACACAAACACAGCCCCATTCAATTCTTGCTGGGGTAAGTTATTCCTGCAGAGACATGGAATTGTAACCCAAGGGTATGCACTGACTTTATTATTTGGCTCAGTGCCCTGTTACTTTGCTGCAAAGTAGTGCTGCTGGTATTTATTAGCAACAATGCCCTCTAATAGCTGGTGTACAGAGTGAGCGGGACAGTACTTTTCCTGAGGAGTTCTGCCTTAAAAACACAAGCTTTTCCTGTTCAGCATAAATCCTGTATGACACACAGAAACTGCTTATCTCGTTCGCAACATATGGCTACTGGTGAGCACTTCCCAACAGCTGGCACCATCAGCTTGTGGCAAAAGATTTTAAATCAGCCCTGCCCGTGTGCACTTACTCCTCAGAAGATGCCGTTTGCATCATCCACGCTGAGACGCGGCCAAGCATCAAACAAAAAGGTTGGGAATAAACACACTGGCAATATGAGATTAGCTGCCATTCTGTTCACCTACAGAACAGATGTTCAGCTTCCTTGTCACCTAAAATCATCCTCCAAGAATGCATGATTTACATCTAGCTCCCTGCGTCTCAAACATTGCATAGGGGCAGTGGAACCATTAACAGATTCGAATAGTTCACATCACACAAGATGGGGCAATTGTTCCTCTTGTATCATTGTGCTTAGTAAAGGAATTGCTGAAATGCATTTTGAACTACTGAGGTTTTCAATGACAAGTGACAAAAATAATTTCAAGAATTAAGTATACAACAGTAGTGGAAAAAAATTATTCCGAAGTACATGCACTTGATGCTGAAATATACACTGAAAATACCAGCTATAAATGAATTTTCAAAGTGCAATGCCTTGCAAGGCTGAGGTGTCCTGGAAATTGTTATCTTTCAATTCATCAAGTTTTTATCTTGAATTACAAAATGACCATGGCAGCTGAGCTTTTCTACTGTCTATATGTAATTTTAAAGTGCAGGGAATTACTCAATATACAATATTATAGAAATTTTTATTGTGCTCAATTTTATGGAACAATTCCTAAATATAGGGACATTGGAATTAATCTGTGTAAATTTTAACCTGAGATCAAATATAAACACAATCTCTTTTGACCATTTCATATGCAAGTAATACCTTACAATCAAAGCCAAACGTATGCCATTTTAAACACATGTGCAAGAAAACCTTTCACCTTCTGTTTCAAAACCCCACACTTCCCTCACACTTTTACTTGAGCACTTACCACCCTCTGGTTCCTCCAGCCACTACAGGCAAAGTCACTTCTAGGTAACAAGCACACAAGTAGCCTAAACACCAATGGAATAGGAAATCAGAGATAAAATGTTCTGGTTTTCTTTCAAGCCTCTCCTGATGCTGACGCAGATCTGTTAGATGAGAAATTTTGTGTCTTCCTGCTTGAGTTTGGTCAGTTTCTGTCTTTCAACCTTCTTTCCCTTTTGGTTGTCCTCATTACCCGTTCGTCTGAACACTAATTATATTATTTATTTGGCTGAGAATAGGAATAGACAATTCTGGATGACCATGATCACCTAAGATTTGCTGAGTAAGGACTTCAGGACTGTCCCCTTGGTGCTTCTCATTGTTCTGCAGAAGCTACACTGTCTTGCCTCTTAATCATTTTTGTTGGATGTCTCTAAACTCCTTTCACGTTTCTGCTATTGAGCTGCCCAGAACCGAATTTATTAATTCCTCCAAACACATCAGCCTGCAGTTCTCCAGCCTGAATCTCATTTTGCTTCCTGCACGTCTTTCTGAGCTCTTTAGATTCCTTTTTATTATTTCTCCTTGGTCGCTTATGCTCGCAACACCTGTCAGTTTAGAGTATGATTGCACCATTAGAAAGCAGGGCAGCTGCAGGGCAATGCCCTGGGGAAACTCCAAGCAATACTGGGTCTTAAACTTCTGGAAATTTATCCGTGGCAGAGAGGAAGCATCGGGAACAGGTGCCTAAAATAATCTGCCTGCAGATGCAGGGCATACAGTGTTGCTTCAGAACAACATCGAGCGTCTGTTGCCATCGTTTTATCTGAAGTAGCTGCTGTTGGCTGAGTATGATTTTACCTGGGCATGAGGGATCTGAAGCCTCTTCATGACCCAGGGAACACTGCCAGGTGTTGGCATGTGCCCATAACGTAGCTGTGCCTCTGATTCCTCCGTGGGGAGCACTGAACTACAAGACAGTTCCTTAAGCCATGATTCAAGCATACCTTTTGGGGGTTTTTTTTGGCTCTATAGACATTAAAACATTTTGGGATACTTGGAACTTAAAAAAAAAAAAAATAGAACAGCCTGCAAGTTTGGTACTGGTATTATGAGTTCTAATATTATTTAACTCTGAAATGGATTAAAAGTTTGGGAGATTATGTTCACGCCAAGTACAGGCATCCCTTTTCACTTCGTGAATTTTTATCTGGAGCCTGGTGTTCGGTTTTGCCATGACATTTTCCACAGAATTAACTATTCTCCCCATGTCTTATTATTTCCCAAGACAGATCCCAGGGTGATTATAATACTGACAGCTACCTCCAGGGAGCACTGGATTTCAATACATGTGACTAACTGGGTACTTAATTTAACCTGCTGCAAACACAGCCCACCTTGCAGGGCAGAGATGTTCCTTACCTTTGAGGAAAGTCAGACAGTTTAAAACAGGAACATTAGTTCTCTCTGAAGAGAGGTGGCTTTTCAGTGAATTCATGATACTCTCTTGAAAGAATTTCTCCTCAAAAATTTCCATTTATCCATTTTATTCAGAATATGATCAGTTGTGGTCTCTCCTACTTTTCTGTATCTTACTAATCCAAAAGGCATGTGAATTACTCAATCAGTTTTCTAATAAATTGTAATACCTTCTGCCATCTCTCCAGTAATAAAACCTTAGATTTATAAAAAGCAAACTTCAGGGTAGGAATTTGCTGTGAGTAATTCCAGTAGAAGTTTTTTTCAGAACCATGTAATTGTGAGGGACGGGGCTGTGCCCTGCCCTTCCTCTGCCCCACAGTGAGCACTCAGGGCCTCTCCCTTGTTCCTGACACTGACTGCAGTTACGGTCTGAGGAAATTGTCAAAGATGTTGTTACATGGACAACTGTAAGCTTAGAATCGGACTATTAAAAACTAAGGACTATGTGCAAAATGTCCCTTTCAGTGACAAAACAGAGGAAATTATACCATTCCCTTAACAGCAGAGTCCTCATTCAAAAACAGAGCATTTAAGGAATAGCTAAAAAACCACTCTAATTGTTCATGTCTTTCTTTTTTCACAGTTTGGATAACAGTTTTATAAATAAATTATCTGAATGACCACTTAACTAAATCACCTACCCTAACTGAAGTACAGTACACATTCTATACCAGGCATAAAGATGGTGAATGGAGCTCAACTCCTTAAATGATCCATCTATAATAAATGTATATATTTGTCTATTAGAATAAATACCTTTGTAGTACTATAAGGGGGTTCCCTCAGGTTTTGCCCATCATTTGTATAAAATAATTAACTATGTTAATCATGTTTACTTTGAAATGAATTGTTCTCTCATCAGTATTAAGAACAGTTACTTAATAAATATGGCCCTTACTTTTAATTGATTTTTAGACTGACTTCACAAAGTGACATTTAGTTCTTAAAAATTATTTGCTATTTTCTCTTCTGTTTAAAAAGTGAGGATGGCAAACAAGGCAGCTTCTCCAAAACATGCTGAGTAAAAACCTATTTCACTCAATAGAGACTTAATCTCTTCTCCTCTCTGCCTCATTTTCCTTTAGGGGCCCAGATAACAACCTCCCCCCCACCCATTTCCAATGACTCTTCATTTTGGGAAACCATCTAACATTAAGGGACTGTAGTAGTGTGGATACCCAACATAGTCCCTGGAGCCTGGAGAGAGCAATTCAGAGCACCCTCACTCTCTTCACTGCACACTTTCCTGGTTAGAGACAGACTCAGAGGTCCTACTGCAGGCAACTGAATTAAATATCTAATTTTGGACGGTGTGAGCAGGTTAACTTTACTCTCTTGTTTTCACCATATGGGAAGCAAGGGAGACATGGATTTTACTTTAGAATTGGGGTCTTCATCAAACCAGAAATGCTCAGCAATCCGTGGCTGGAAAAGTATGGTTTAATTCAAAGCAAATATGATGTTGTTTAAGAGAGTCAGGAGAGCTGATTTAAATTCCTGTTCTGCCACAGACTTCCCCTGTGACCTTAAGCAAGTCACTCAGGGCAAGATTTTTATGGGCATCTGGACATCTGAATCCAGAGGATTTTAAATAACTAACTTTGCAAATCTAGCCATTGAGTGCTATTCTTTAATTTTCCATTTGCAAAATGTAGACAGTGTTATTTCCTCTCTCACCTTCTACCCACAACAGCTTCCAGGTGGAATTCTCTGTTAAAAGAATAATGTAAGGCTCAGAGACAATGCACCACGGTGAAAAAATTTACTACTTAAAAATATTCTCTAAAAGATTAGGAATTTCTCTAATCTAGTTTTTTGTAAGTGCTGGGGACAATTCTTCTGATTCCCTGTAGCTGAATAATTGAAGTTTCTTCACAAGTATTTCCTGTCTCCACCTGAAAAGGACAACAGCCATCACTAAAGCAGCTAGGTAAAACTATATACTATTGTTTCAATTCCCAAAATAGGGTGCCAATATTTGCAATTCAAATATCTGTCTGTTTAAATTTCAAATCTAGCTTTCAAGACCTGCCAGCTAACTTCAGTGTGAGCCTCACACCACGGTGGCAACTCCAAGCACCAGTCCTTCAGTTGCTCTCCCACGCTCTGTCCCTGTGTGTCCTTTATCTGCCACCCGTATTTATGTCCAGCAACACAGGGCATGGAAGGGGACATGGCACTGAACCTGGAAATGCAGCTTCTACTGGGAGAATTTTTGCTAAATGGCACAGAGAGATTGTACCACAGCATCTCATCTGCTCGTGGGCCATGTACATTTCTGACATGCTCCCCTTGACATGGCTCAAGGCTGCCCTGTTCCAGAAGCCAAAGCAAACTCAGAAGTTTTCCATTAATACTTGCCTGTGCTGCTTTGATTCACTTTCTGCAGACATTTTGCCAGTAAAACGTAACACAAGCCAGATTTCCTCTCGCCATGCTATCTAACGAGCAGATGACTTGTGGATATGTCATTCAGCTGGATTTTCACCTGGAAGAAAGCAGCACACTGCCTACACTGGAGTGACTTGCTACTAGCTTTTAATTGGCACATCCTTCCTTTTGCATCACTCTGTGTGCTCACAGGCATGTCTTGGCTGAAGCTGATGGAATATATTTTACATTTATTAGCACTTCCAACATACCCAAAGCTTGCAATACATATGCTGGGCATCACTCCAGATATACATGACCCCAAAAGGTTCCATGAATTTTGGACACCAACTTGCTTTGCAGTTATTCTGAGTGTATGGAAGGTTTGAATGAAAGTACCCACACCAGCTAAGCTGTAATCAGGGTTGGGATGTGCCAAGGGACCATAGAAACTCTACAGCACAAGGAAAGCTTGAAAAGCAGAATGATTCCAAGCAGATATATGTAAAATGGCACTTTATTCACTGTTATTTGCCATCAACATTTGCACAAATTAAACAAGACCCCAGGAATGGTTTCTCATATATTTTAGCAAGTCACTGCAATATGGTGAGCAGCACCTTGCCCTTTGAAGAATCCTATTGATTTTAGTTCAGAGTAAGGTTGGCAGAATGGGGACTGAGCAACTCTGGATGGACAGTGATTCCCTTCTTAATTTATATTCACTGGATCATGTTTGACACCCTGTTTTTTTGAAGAGGGTTCTCTCTCCTCTCAAACCAACTGTAAATCTCCTCAGTGCATCTAATCTGGACATTCCTCCCAGTAATTTCGCATTGACTTCTGTTGGAAGATGATGATCCCACTTAATCAATGGCAAAAGTCCATCGGTTTCCATGAGGGCTTTGCCCTTATTCTCTGGATGTTATTGCCTACTATAGCCATCTTTGGCATATTTCACTATTTCTCTGCCTCAGACTTCATTAATGAAATATTTCCTTCTAATAAAGAAAGCTCTGCAGTATAAAACAGAGCATGTTTCCAGGGCACATTTCTTCTTTTCCAAGTTTAACTTCTTGGCAGCACACTCCTCACTTTCATTTTTGTTTTAATCCCAAATCTATTGCTGTTATGATCCTTGCTTCAATAAGTTTCTTATTATACAGTCAATTGTACCTCCAGTACTACATAATACTGTACCTAGAAGTATAATCATCTTTGTCGTTTGATGCACATATTAATTTGGGAAACAATTTTAAATCGGTTTCAGTGTCACATTTTTGATTTCCAATATTAATTATGTAGTTCAGTGTATAGCTCTTACACATTACTATACTTTTACACATTGGCATAAACATTGTCTCAGATCCTCTGACTGCAGCAATGAGATACAGCAGCCACTTTACCCCCTACTACCTCTTCATTCTCAGAAGACAAAAGACAACAGCCTGCCTCTTTGACAGCTCACAAACGAAGTTGTGCTATATTTAAATTGCTCTAACATATTCCTTCCCATGTGAAGGTTCTCAGCTCGTCTGCTGTAATCTCCAATGCTGAAAAAGGAGCTTTTTATCTCCCATTATGTGAGTACTAAAAAAAAAAAAAAAAAAAACAGGTTTCTGTAACATCCTAGGTCAGGTTTCTGTAACATCCTAGGTCAGTTTGTCCCTTGGAAGATAGTAAAGCTTTTTTATCTTTGGAAAGGATATTTAAAATTAAAGTTCATACTTCCTACATTTTCAGTTGTATTCCAAATGAAGCAAGAAATTTATTGACTTCCAGGTTTAACATACTCCCTGTAGATCCTACATTAGTTTGGGGGTATGAGATGAAAGCTCATCTGGCTCTAAACCAAAAATGTTGTTTGTCATTTTGCTGGGTTCTGCCATTGAGGAATATGGGTTAAATGTCTCCCTTAATGACCAGCCTGTAAACAACATAAATCCTACAACCTCATTCAATGTGTTTTAGTCTTTTTAGGCAAATTTATCTACTTTTTTCACAATGGAGGACCTTGATTTAGCTCACCCCCAGACACCAGCCATAGTGTAAACATTTATTTTAAGTGAAAATTCTTGTCATTTTTATCTCCTACTATCTTCTTTTTAAAATACTTTTCACCCATCAGCACAAATATGAAGCATCAACAGTATGCCTTCTCTTGAAAACATAAATAGTTTTCAATATGTTTTCTATCCCTCTTCTTTATCTCTGTTTTTTTTATTTATGCATTAGTAGCATCCTTGGACCTCTGTCTGGGGTGATGGTCATGGTATTTTCTCCTTTGGCTTGTTTGGGTGGGGTTTTTTTTGGTTCTTCTGCTACATCACCTTTCACAAAAGGGGGTACAACTTTACCCAAAATAAGCAGAGTAAAAAAAAAAAAAAAAAAATCACTATTTATAGTTCTCTTGCTCTTGGAACACCAATAGCATTTTCTTCCCTAATATTCTGGCAATAATACAATATTTAATTGAGATCACACCTCATTGTGCTTTGACCACACCACAACTTCCAGATAACAGACAAGCACTTCCCTCCTCCAACAACCTATGCAGAGCCTGCTACAACAGGTACATAGTAATAAAAAAAAACAGGGAAATCTTGTTGAAACTGAGAGGGAACACCATCATTTCCACACGCTGCTTCCACCTGCCACGTTTTACTTCTGCCTCTCCCTCTCAGTTTCCCAGCAACAGCACGTTCACTCCATTCCTCAGTCAATAACAGCACTGAGCCCAGCAAGGAATTACTTCACATGCTTCAGCCAAAAGGCTGGACAACAGAAGAGCTATTGAAGTGACAACTATCACCTATAAAACAACAACCCCTTGCACAGAATTCCGTGTTCCAAAGTTTTGACACAACGAATGACCTTCTGTCCTTGTGTGTGTGCCTGTGCTAAGCATATTTGACAGAGTTTAATACCATATAATTATACCAGGGATCAAGTTGATCCACGACTATTTTTACAGAAAGTATCAGAGCAGAGATAGAGTCACACTCAGGTGTAACTGTATGTTGCCCCTGGACAAGAACTAAATGAAACAAACTTTTAATCACATTTTCAAGTGTATCTTAGAATAGGTTTTTACTGCCTCCTTTTAAAAGCTGCAGCATAACACAGATGAGTTTTCTATATTTCATGTTCTATTATATTCCTTTTCAGCCAGGACACCTGGTTCTGCAGACACTTTTCATTGCTTCAGTTCTGGGCAAATCAACATCTGTGAAGCCTGAAGAACTGCTGCAAAATTCTGTTTCTGTGCTGACATCTCCAGCCATAGCGATGGAAAGTTGTATGAAAAGAAATACATTTTCCATAAGAAAAATCTAAGGATTTAAGGAGTTGTAAAGGTTCAGAACCTATGATCCATGGGAGTTGACCTGAAATGGCCAATGAAATGCTTCAGGAAAACATATAAAAATGTTGAATTAGATATGTCAGGAGTAGGGTCTGGCTCCTACAGAAGAAAGAGCTTTAAAGATTGGAGCAGTAGCTTTCAAAGCTACCTGAGGCCCGTGGTCTGAGAACCACCAGGAGAGAGAGCCTTTGGAATTTCCTGCCTTTATTCCTGAAGCTCAACAGTTTCTGTTTCACGTTGCAGCCAGCAGAGATGATGTGCATTGCAAAACAGTTTTGCTCTGGTAGTTCAGCAACCAAAGATTTCCAAGTAGGATGAAACAGCAAGGTTCCGTCAAAACACCATTGGACTCTGCAGAATGTATCTGGAGAACTACTGATTTTGCCAGGGAATTCTACATTTGTAGTTGGCCTTTTAATGTCTCAGTGGAATCTGGTGGGGATATAATTCCTTACTAAAACTTGTAAGGTGTTTCAAAAGCCTTACAGAGATTAGCTTTTCACTCAAGGTTGTAAAATGGTTCCGTAAGGAAAGAGATAAGATGTAGAAAATTTTTCATTTAAGCCAGCCTTGATTCAGTCTGTGTTTCTGTCAGTGATGTCTTTTAAGCAGCACAAACATCCTCCCAAAGACAGATCTAGTTAGGTGCTTTGTGATGGCCAGACAAAACACTATGTTTTATTAAGGTCAAGCCCAAAATGTCATGAAATTCAACTGAAAGACTGCTGTTCTTTGCTTGGTTTAGTGAGTGGTGACAGAATTCCTATGGACTTAGTCTTATCCTCATTTTTGCTTCTTAAACCCAATCAATTACTCAGTGAAGTTTCCGGGAATCTTGCCGACCATGGCCAGTGAGTTTTACCTCCAACCTCCAATGCGTGATGGAATCAGCAGAAGGGCTTCCGGATTCCTGTGGCACCTCCTCCCCTGGAGAGGGTGTGAATCACCCAGGCAAATGTATTGAAACTGTTTCATTTCAGTCCATTACTTTTTTTCTTGTACGGTGATTTTGTAAGGGATAACAAGGAGTTCTGGGATCAGATGAATTCATCTGATTTAAATGATCTCCCCCATGTGTTTTGTGAAGTCAAATGAAAATTAACATTTCTGATTTGTCCCCCGACAGAGGAAGTCACAACCCCACAGCAGTTTTTATCCATTCAAAAGAACTCTGTTTTTTCCCAACCCACTGCAATAATCACTATTTTTATTTTAGTTTCTACTCCCTTTACTACAGATTTTAGTCTGGTGTTAGTGAATCTCAGTCAGGGAAACATTTTTATTGAGTGAGAGTTGACAGATATAAATTAAAAAGTCTCTTTATTATGCCTATAAAAAGTCTGTAACATTATTATATTTGTGTAGAGTGACTGTGACTTATCATCTTATGTAAAACCTTAATCAGGTCTGAGTGTAAAATGAGATCAGACAGTTTTATTCTATCCCCTTTTCCCTTTTCTTTTTCTGACCAGTGTAGACCTGATAGATGCAGAATACTGATTTAGCTATTGCCTTTCTTTTATTTTTTTTTTTTTTATTGAGAGAACTCTGCAGGGATAAACATACTTTTCTGGAGCCCTTTTTTTTTTTTTAATTAAAAGTGAATAATAAAGTAGAATGATCTGATAATTACGTGGGAATAAATTCACACTCCTCTGAAATTTATATGAAGTTACATTACAGTGGAGTTTCAGGAAGTCCACCATGTTCTTCCATCTTTCTACTTTCAGTCTGTGTGAATCCTACATCACTCCTGCGTGACTGAAAGTCATTCCTTTAAACTGCATTTTTTTTCTTCTTTCTTTATAATTTCTTTATATTATATATATTATATTGTATAATTATATTATATATATTATATTGTAATATATATTATAATATAATAATATTATATTATTTCTTCATTACTGTTGTGAAAACACATATGTTAGCAGCAGTTGAAGTGCAAGGAAAGATTACCCCTGTCCTACGCAAACACAATAAAAACCAGTCTTGCCTCAAAAGGTGATCACAAGCAGGCAAATGAACAGCATGAAAAATTAGATATATTTGTTAGAAGATGGTTCTTGTGCTGTTAGGTTTTGCTCCTTATTAGAGATGTATTGCAAATAGCTGGCACTGAGAATTAGGTAAAAGAAGGCAAAGAATGAATAGGACAGTCAAAGCTTACCAGCTGGATCTGGATGCCCAGAAGATACATCAAGGCTGAAAAAAAGGGGTTTGAGATTTTCAAAGAGATAAAATGGTAGCTCTAATGTTGGGTCTTTATTTTTTACATCAGGATTTTTTTAAAGAAAGAATAATATTGGGCACATCAGAGAATGCAAGAAGGTATGTTTTTAAGAGAGCATTGATTGCTACATCACATACTTTAACATGGGGAGGGAATCTTTATAAAGTTCAGATATATCAGTTCAAAACAGAGAAACACTTCTGGTTTTTTCACACTGTCTGAAATCCTGTCTGCACGGTTATATTGACCCAAGAGGACTACAGATGAACAAGTATCAGACCTTAAGTACTGTCATGTTTCTCCTTTCTGCAGGCATTCTATTTTAGAATAAAGGATTTAAAGGATTATTCTGGAACAGAGCATTCCCACAGGAAAGCAGAGGCACACTGGTATCATTACAGAGGAATAATAACACCCTGTAAACATGACCTGTGTTTTACCCCACCTTATGTCAAGGCATTCAAAAGCCCCTTAGAAACCTTCAGGTGCTCAGCAGGCAAGCAATTATACTCTTGGTCTCTGCAGTGCCCTGTTCTTTGGGAAGGTCTCCCTTGCTGCAGTGAAGGACTGTACTCTCTGGAAACTCAGTGAAAAAAAAAAGGTTCTGTTTATAGCAGGAATTTGTGTCAGCTGACTGTGATTCTCAGGCTGTGCCGAGAACAAGACGGGGCAATAGAAGGTATGGAAAAGTGAGAGAAGTTAGCTGAGATCTGCTTCAAAGGTGCTCAAACTGGCTTCAGCGAAATTGTTACCTTAAACATTTATTTAGAAGTAATTGGATTTTGCACAGCCAGCTTAAATGCACTAAGAATCCCATCTTTCAAATGGAACAAGACATTTCTGGGCTGTACTTCTGTTTAAATTTAGTTCTTGAGATTACCCCCCGCTGTTGTATTCAACTCCTTAATTCTGACATCACTTACCATGTCCCATCAAACACAGCATCATATTGGAAAGAGTGACAAAGGTACTGCTGCATATCTTTTATTTTAATCTCAACCACTGCAGCCTCACTGGAGTTATTCTGATTGACACTCAAGTGAGAGAAGAGTTTTCAGTTCATTCATGGTCCGTTCTGGTCCTTAAAGTCAAGTAGTCTTTTGGCAATTTGCTATTTCTGGTTCACTTTTATCATCCATAATTCTAAATAATACTAAAGAAAAACACGTGCAGTGGAGGAAACTATCACAGGCAGGACAACCAGCCAAGTCATAAAATAAGTCCTTTTATTCCTCCCTTGGTGCAGAAAGAACACTATGTACTGACTGAGTCCCAAAACATAAAGCCCTAAATTCTTTAAACCTTCCCAAATAGAATTAAAAGTGACAAATTTATTATGTAACTCGGATGATATATCTGCCACTGTGGCTAGGGACCAGCCTATTTGAGTACAAAGCAAAAATAACCACATATCACTCTGAGGAATTGTCAGTGCCCACTTTCCCTCTTAGATTAAACTTCACAGAGTATAATTTGCAAAAAAATAATCACAATCAACTAGATGGCATGTGCTGAGCACTGTCTGACTGGCCACTTGTAAATAGGCAATTCTTTAAAACCATACAGAAACTGAACAACAGTGATGATTATTTGTTTGCACTGAAAACGCAGACACCAAAATGAGCTTTCCACTGCAAACAAAAATAAAAGAAAATTGTACCCACAGATGGAAAAATTTAGAAGTAATTAGGGATTCTGTGAGGGAACTTCCACATATTAGTCTGAGTGAGGAGTTGAAAGAAAAGGATTACTTGAGATTGATGCTTATATTTTTCCTAATCAGATATTGAGGTATTTTGGGCAAAAGACAAGTTTTATTATACATCCATGTATAAAGGATTTTAGGAGTGTCACTGCAACTGCACTATGGTGAATGGCAAACTGCAGGACATGGAAAGACACGTGATGGCATTTTTATTGAAGAGAATAATTTGCTCATTCATATGACGGGGCAATATATTTTTCCTACATCCCTGTTACAGTCATTGCTGTGTAAGGATGTGGCTTCATAATCAATGTAAGCCAATCTAAAACTGCAATGTCACCAACAAGGGCTGCCCCACCTTCTGCTTTGGGCTGGCTGAACAATCAGACAGATCAGTGGTCACTCAGCAGAGATCACCTCAGTCTGCTCATGAGAATGCACCCAGGGTAAAACGTGTGATCCACCAACAGAGCAGTAAAGACTAACGTGGGTGGGTCCTAGAACACCCTGTGAACTCATTGTGTTGCATCTGTATCGTGTGTTCGGTCATCAAATACGTGTTTGTGTGGCTACACTTACAGAGAGAGTCTGAACCAGCTGTGAGCAGCTCAGTCACAGTTATCACATCAAAAACTCCCTGTTTAACCTGGTTTTCTCTGTGAGCCAGCAGCCCTGATCTCTGCTGCTGTGAATCTGATCCTGTCACAGGCATTGCTTAATAACACTGAGCTAATTTTAGACTCTTGGGTACAGTGGTGGCTGAGGAAAATGCTGCTGCTGTCTCACTCTCAGAAAAAAACAGGAATGCCATGGATTCATCATAAATATGCACAGACTAGAGAAAGAACATCTTTCCCCAGACTAACTGTCTGACTGTGTGATTGGGATGTTCCCAAGCTGCCATGTACTATTTGAATTTGTCCACAGTGAGCTCTGAACAGTAATTTGCTAATTTTTGTCAAACATGCCGTCGAGGGGTTTAGTTGTAACATCTTCAGCAGTAGTTGGATATTGTAATACTTCATTCCCTACCCTGTATTTATTACAGTAGGGATCAGCATATAAAAGGAAGTGCTGTTCTTTCCTTGCTCTCCTGTATGGTTTGAAAGAACAGCTGTCTACCAGATGCAAGAAAATTAAGACATTTAATTTCCTTTCTCTGTGCATACCTGCCATTAATGCTAATGGCAGCTAAGTACGAAAGCAGGAAGAGAGCTACTGTGAACAGACTGAATGTAACAGTTCACCCACTTCAAATAAACCTGGTTGTTTCAAGAGGAAAGGCAGAAAAGCCGTCACAACACATCGCACTTATCCTTCAGCATGAGACGGACAAATTCATACTTGATTGACTTCAGACCCACCGTGGACATCATGTGCTGAACAGTGTTAACCCTGAAATGCATCACATCCAAACTTGATAAAATTTTACAATTGCTATGCTGAAATCTGCTATTCTTTTGTTCAGTGCACTATATTGCTTGTTCATGGTTGACTGAGATATAAGACCGACTAATCTGCAGTTCTACAGAGGTAGATTTTAAGGTTAATTGTAAAATTTTATTGTATTTAGACTCTTAAGCCTTCAAGTGGTTGCTGTCCTAAATTGGAACTGTTTCCTTTCACATAAAAACTATGTGCTCTCCTCAGAACTGGTGGCTCAAGGTAAAAGACACATGAAAGTTTTATCAGAGATTAATTTTCTCTGTCTTTCAAGTAGCAAGTAGTGCATATTCATGCTTGCAATATAGGAGACTTTCAAAGTCAAGAACTTAGAAGCTGAAATCATGTTTCCTAAATAATCTTGTGTGAGTGATTTGTGTCTTTAGGTGTTCTATAATTCAATGACTGCACACACACTTTTGAAGTCAAAACATTTCTCAGTAATTTTTTAAAGCTTTCTTTCAGAAGATACATTCTGGGACATTTCAAGTTCCACATTATAAAATCTTTACAGGAGATCATAAACTATCACTAAATCAGGGATACATGTAGAAGTTCTTCTAGGATTTATAGAACACATGCAGGAGACTTTGCCTCCTCTGCTAAGTTTCTTCAAAGCAAAGATTCTAAAATACCAGCTACCACTACTATTGTCTGCAACTTCTTCTGAGAAGACTGCAGTGAGGGTTGGGAATTAGCCAAGCCTACAAAGCTGGAATGAAA
Source organism: Oxyruncus cristatus (assembly GCA_013399855.1). Taxonomy (NCBI): domain Eukaryota; kingdom Metazoa; phylum Chordata; class Aves; order Passeriformes; family Cotingidae; genus Oxyruncus; species Oxyruncus cristatus. The sequence goes on from VXAY01005815.1 coordinate 525,903, forward strand.
ATCTTCATAAGGCTGATGTTAGGAAACCAAGGGAAGAGGTGATGTGAGGTGGTGTGAGGCTTGGAAGGAGCCCTAGTATTGTCATTATCCTTGGCCATCAACTGGTGGTCTTCTCCCACAGCCAGATCAGGGTAACACAGCCCAAGCTGCATCAGCACAGATCCACTGCTTGTTCCAGGACACACCTTTGGTGTGGCAGCCACCCTCAACCCGCTCTGCAGACCACACGCACCCCAGGCTTCAGGAACAAGCCACCCATGAGGCACAGCAACCACTGATATCAAAGGGACTGAAAACCAAATCAAGGAAGCAGCTTTCCTGGAGCGCACACAGTGCAACAGCCCACATCTTCCAGTGGAGAGGGAAAACTGCATGTTCATGCTGCTCCAGGGCACACAGGAGAGCATCCCATGTCCCCAGACTGAAGGGTCACTATATATTCGTTCAGTGCTTTTATTCAGGTGATGCTGGGTAGTAAATTCATCTGTGGAAACCTTCCTTCTCAGATAGCCCCAGCTGCGTGTGCTGTGAGAACAAATGGGACTTGTGAGCAGTTAGAACATTCTTTACACCGGGGCTGTGCTCCACTGTTCCACACAGCATTCCACACCATGGCACAGGGATGGATTCAGCTGGGTCCAGGACTGCACCAGGGTGTTAGTTGCCCTGCTGGATAGGCCAGAGCAGTTATTACATAGACTCTACTTCCACCTCATTGTGATGGGTGGCAGCTCCTGAAAACGGCTTTGGAAAAGCACAGATCCCTCCTGAAAATTCGTAGCTCTTTGAGGCTCTCATTAATTGCACCTGTTAACTGGGTGAGGATTTTGTTCTCCAGGTTCTGAGCTTCCACAGAACAAGGCTTGTGTAGCCTTTCTAACATGTAGTCATGCATCCAGACCTACGTGTGGAAATGCTTCCCTGCTTGCTCACCGCATTGCCCACTTTTATACTGACCTGATGCAGTCACACAGGAAATTTTAACAGCTCACCGCAGCTAGTGTGTAATTGCACCTCAGAGGTCAGGGCACTTTCAGTATGTTCCCATTCTTCTTGTATATTTATTTGTAGAGTTTCATATCTGGAAGAAACGCTACTTCTCTTTTCATTCTGCCATTGCTGGGCACAAACCCTGGTGTCCCCAGGAGTGACAGCAAAGCCATCCATGGGTACTTAACAAATCCCAAAATCATTATCATGTTCCAAACACACTACACAGTAATTAGCTCCAGATTGTTCATTGACTGTCATTTTAGAACTCCAATGAAATAAGTTATTATTATGTTATTAGCTGTTTATGCCTTGTTAAAGCATAATCATTTCTAATTTGCAGAAATGTGAAAACACAAATGCGGAATATACATCTGTATATGTCACATCTACGAAACCCTGTGACCCAAAACCAGATTTTTTAAACTAAACTGAGTATAATTCTCCATATCACTACGTATCACAAAGGATTTTAAAGGCAAAATATAAATAGTTCAAAGCAGCAAGTACTTTTAAAGTCCACTCTGTATTTAGACCAGAAAGCAGGAAATATTAAATATGAACTGACAGAAAAAAAAACACCAGAGAAATACATGTATTACCTTCCAATAGTCCCTATATTCTATTACATTTGATTTATATCTAATACATACACACGCTATATAAAAATGTGGAAACCTGCAGGCAAAAAAAGGGTAGTAAATTATAAGGAACTGCATTACAACAACTGAGCAACAGCATATATTTCTATCTTCTTTTGCTGACTGTACAAGAGCACTCAATTGTAATTGCTACATTAAAGCTGAAACTCCACTAAAATTGCCTGACAATCTAACTTCTTGAATTTTTTTTTTTTTTTTTGCAGGACCATGAAACAGTAGTTAGATTTTTTTTTTAATTTTGGGAAATTGTCGCAAGGTGTTTATTTGTTAAATTAAGTCTTCTAGTAGTTTTCAGGGAAAAATATAATTGTGAGAGTTAATTATTATATCAAATAATTTTAATTCTATCCCCAAATGATCCAGTTAATGTAGATTAGAAAACTCAGAGACAATCACTCTAGTACAATGTGCTTTAACCAAGCACAAGGAAGGCCCATACAGCACTGCTTGTGCTTCCTTAACTTAAATCTCAGCTTATAAATTTGGCCTGAAATGTGCAATTTTGACAAAAAGAAATACTCCAACCATCAGGAAAGAATAATAAAATACATTTTTCAGAACCCCCCAGCACACTTTAAACTATTCTCTGTCATCATACAAATCTTAAAATGTTTTACGTTCTGGCTTCACCAAGAATTATGTTTAGGAAGTTATAAACTCTGCCACCTTCTCTTTTGGTTGTATTAGTAAGTCAGCTACAGTTCTGCAGAATGCATCAGTTTAAAACTATATATACCAAATTTTAAGAACAAACATTGCTTCCAAAAACATCATCCTACAAAAATTTATTTATGTATGGTTCATTTCCTTTACCCTTTCCACTAATATGAGATTTATTTTATTAGTTAATTTTGGATTATGCTATGTTAAAAATAAATGCTTGCATATTATTTTTGAATTGAAGAATTGTTAATCTGGAAGAAAGGCTCTAAATGCAGGACCATTGGCACCAGGCTGTGATTGGTGCTGAAAGATCCCTATGTAGCACATCTGTGTGACCTACACAACAGCATCATCCCAGTGCTAATGGCAATGGATGATTTTGTAATATTATCTAGTATTATGAAGGCTAAAGGGAAATACTGTATATAAAGTTCAAAACTCTCACAAAGCTATCATTTCTATACATTAGATAAAGAGCTGGTTTTGTGTTAGTCATGATTTTTGCACAGAAAAGGGTAAAAGTTTTGCCATATTTAACCAGGAAAAAAAAAAGAAAGATTATCACATTATTTCCCAGATCATCTCTCTTTGGGTTCGAGCAGATCAATGCCTGCCTCATATTTCCCAGCTGTGTCCCAGACAGTACCTGCTCCTGTAAAAAGCTTGGAGTGCCTCTTTAATAAAGGCAAAACTGGAGCAGGGCTCGTGAGCATCGCAATACAACCAAGAACCCCCGGCATCTGCCGGGAGAGTGGTCAGGGCACACATCCCCCGGGCAGGGGAAGAAAAGAGGCAAAAACTTGGGCAGAGATCTGGACAAGGAGCAAAAACTTGGCTGTGCCAGAAGAGATGATACAACGTGGGATGACAGGCTTTTCCAAGGGGTTTTCTGCTCTCCCACCTGCGGTGGCCGCGTTGCACACACAGGCTGCGCCCCGGGCAGCAGCAGGAGCGCCCCTGCCAGTGCTCTGGCAGCAGCTCGGGGCTGTTGTTTGCTGCCCCTCGTTATCTCAGGTGACCACTGCTCTGCCTGCTGTGGGCCCTGAAGAAAGGCGCGGAAAAGGCAGTTTCGTTACAAGTATGATGAGAAAAGTCTCAGCAATTCATTACGTGAGTTGCTTGTTTACCATTAGAGGTCACTGTCCTGCCTAGGACACGGCCCTCAGCTCCTGTTCGTTTAGGCACAAATGGGGAGGCATTTGAAAGCCTAATAAACAGTAAGGATACAAGCTACTATTTAAATCAACATTAAAATAATCTTGTCGGTATACAAGAACTGTAGAAAATCGAAAAACAATCAAGGGAAATAAAGAGTTTCTATTAGAACCTGACAATTATATGTTCTTCAAGGTCCAATAAGGTATTGACTAGATGGCCTTATTATAACAATTAAGAAAACTACTTAGCCAGAGAAATACTGTCTTTAAAATCCTTCTCTTCTCAACATTAAGTTTTAACTCTTAAATAATTATATGCTTTCAGCAAGGGATCTGAATCTGAATGCCATGCCTTAAATGTGTACAGGGGATACAACAAAAATTAAGATGATGACTTTCAAGTTTTGTGTCCCAATCCAGTAAGATCTGATGTGAAACTGGAAATCTGAAAGCCAGTTTCAAACCAAATGGAAGACCAATGATTACTACATTCAGTCATCTGCACTGAAGGCAGAGGGACAAGGATATTTCCTCTCCAGAAATTCTTTTTATTTCACTCTAATGCCTTGAGAAAAGGATTCTATTATTCCTGTGTTTTGTAAGCCAGTACCTCACATGTACAACAACATGAAGAAAACTCAATATTTGTTTGTATAAAGAACCACTTAGTGCTTTATGATACTCTTTGGATTAAACCCCAAGTTACTGAAAAGAGTTTTCTGAAATTCATTGTAACTACTGTAAAATACTGTCATGGGTTTATAATCCAATGATTACAATTTCTGCCACTTACCTTTGAGTTATGTGGTTCTTAATGAACATTATTGAAGCACAAATGCATGTCCTGTTGGTTAAGAGCATGAGAACACGAAGATGGCAAATGTGGCATTCACTTGCTTCTCAGTTTTAATTAGGCCAACCGGGAGTATTTTAGCATAACATGTTTCAGCAGTAAAGAATACCACCTTTAGAGATGAACATCCCCAGCTAGGCATTTGCAATGTTTTATCATCACACTCAGGGTTGTTTCTCAGCAGCAATTTCTCCATCACTAGAAAGAAACTCAATAGCGGTTTTTAAAGCAAAGGTCACTAACTGCCTACCACAGGCTGGTGATCTTTGTAGAACTAAGTCCCTCTTATTCCAGTAGGGAGTAAAATCTCAAGGAGCCAGAGCCATCTCTGGCTGTACCAGTCCCCTCCTTGATTAATATTCCAATGCCTCATCACGTTGTGTATAATTCTCTGCCTCGAGGGCACTCCCATCACACCTGCACAGATGTTGGGATGGGCACGAGAAAGGATGTTCATGTTACATAATGACGCACCTTTTTCCATAACTTTTCAAAAACTGATGTCAGCTTGTGGTACTTCCCTTGGGAAAAGAGTATCGGGAGCTGCCGTAATGGTCCTGATTAAGTGTTCTTGGGATACGGAAATGGCAATTCTAGAAAGATTATAAAAAGTTAATGTTTTCATTAGTCTTCAAGCCCTGCTGCTGAATTCATCCTCACATACTTATTAAATAATACTTATCTTTTATTATAATAATGAAAATAAAGAAGTGTAGTTCCCTCTCCTTAATCTCCTGCTCTCCCCCTGCAATGGAGACTGACCTACAGAGAGGTTGGAAAAGTTGGCTGTAGAACTTATAGAGATATTTTAATCACAGTTATAGACAACAGATTTTTTTTTTTCCCAGGGCATTTTGGGTGGGCTTGGGTGTTAATCACACTTTTCCATTAAACATCCATATTTTGAACATCTCTTCAAAAGACTATTTCATAAATAAACACGAAGGTGACTCTGCAGAAAATTCAAGAAGCCAAAAATAAATATCGCTGTCACATTAAAAAGTTCCTAAAAGTAAGCAGAGAAGATAAATTTAACTTTTTTGGGGGTTGTGTGGGGTTTTTTTTGTTTGTTTGGGTTTTTTTGTTATGTTGTTCCTTGTATTAATTACAGAAACTTTCAGGAAAAAGAGGAAAAAAAAACCTTTGGGACTAGGAAATCTGAGGCTCAATTCTGCCCAGGGATTTTGGCCACTGATGATGGTGCGTAAACAGGCGGGTCCAGGAAAAGTATCTCCTTCATGTAGTTTTGATCTTCTGCATGTTAAAAATCGCGCTCATCAATGTGGCCAGAACTTTGTTTTGCACTTACTCCACCATGAGTAAAGGCTATGAAGTCTCCAAACAATGTTACACTTTTTCACGCAACTTAAACTAATTTCTACTTTAGGAAGGGAATGTGATTGACAGACACACTTTAAATGGCAACTGAAAGGTCTCAAACTAACCAAGGTCTCACCGTTTCTAAAGACAAGCAGCAGCAAATTGTGAGTACAGGTTTACTACTAAGGAGTCACTGACACACGTGGGCAAACACACACGTTCCTGGCAGGGCAAGGATGTTGTGGTGGAAGTAACTTAACCAACAAATTTCAACCTGCCTTTCTATGACCTAGTGCTGTTTTGAATTATAGAAACCCCCAAAACAGTCCACCTTAAGATGAAACTAATAGAAAGAGCAGCTTTATCTTTTGAAGCCTTCGTTATCATTTCTCATGATCCCTTCCAATTACTAATAATGTGTTCTTTTGTTATAGCTAAGTAATACCCACATCTGAAAAAGGAGACCAAGCACCGTGTTGAAGGGAGTCCTTGGCAGATCACTAAGGCAAAAGGAGAAGGGGAGGCAGAATACATTGGTCCTCACAGATTTGTCTACAAGAATTGTACAGTTTGTTCTAAAAAAATTCCTTGTTCAGTGTTGGCAAAAAGTCTGAATGTGCTTCATTATTCTGAAGGGAAATGTAGAAGAAGTACCTGAGCTTAATGAGATTTTGGAAAGTAAATATACATCTTGAGTTGCCTGTGTGGTGGTGCTTTTTAATGAGTTTAACTTTTGGTGTGTAAATAAATATTCTGTTAGATGCCATCTGAATAATGTGCAAATTAAAAGAGGCATAGGGTAAGCTCTTCAATGCAAAATTTCATTCTTTTTACAGTACAGTATTTGTTGTTTGTTATCTTCTGTAGGCGGCAACTGATCATTATTTCCAGGATGTGCTTGGGGAAATCATGAAGTGTTTGTTTTAGATAATGATGTGCAGCATTCACAGATACTTGTGGATTTCAAAAGCTGAAATTAAAGATCCTGAAATATCAAGCATATCATTAAAAAATCCTTCACTGCTCAAGACTTTTGCTTCATTTTCATGTAATTGGGAAGAAAATGTTTTCTGGAATGCTTTGCAATATGATTTAAGTTGAGCATAAGTTCACTTAGCTGAGTGGATGTAATTTGATTTCATAAGAGCTGAAGTACACTAGACCAAACTAGTGAGCTGCTTTTCTGACCTGCTGAAGGCTGTGCGTCGTGATGCCAGAAGCTTCAAATCCCTTTAACTACAGAGTGAAGAACAACAGTCTCCTTTATAAAAAACACTATTCCTGCATTCTCAGTTAACTCTTCCAGTTAATTAACTGGCCATGGTCTTTCTTCGAGACCTCATATGCTGGTAATGTGAAAATATAAACAAATGACACTGAGAAAATTGTCGGCTTTTGAAAGGTGCTGACTGCGATTTTGGCCATATGCAGGTACCTTCAGTGCTCTGCTAAGAATGAAACTAAATAGAAGTTGACTTGTAAACACCTTTTTAGAACCCAGAGACCACACTCAACTTTGTCTTTCATCCTGAGGAACATGGCCAATGTCACTTTTCAGGTCCACTGCATGGGTTTATGCCTTGTTTTAACTATTTCCCTTTCACGCTGTTATGACTCAGCAAAGCACGTAACATTTGCTTGTGTTTGATACCTTGCAAGGACATTAACTTGAAAAAATCATAGGTTTTTTGTTTGTTTGGGGCTTTTTGAGTCAGAAACACTGAGTTATTTTCTTTGCTTTAGTGCTTTTTGAGCCTGCTAGGTTCACTTTTTACTCTGTTTCTCTTCTCCAGCTAGCTGTTCAACTTAATGGAGTTACTGTCACTCTGCTTGATAAATTGGGTCAGTGAGGGCCAGGAGTCCAAAGCAGCCAAACTTACTCCAGAAATGGCAGCAGAAATTCACTGTAATGGGCACAGGTTAGAGGCCAGAAGACTGTGAAGCATGGCATAGTTTAGTGGTATTTGAATGGCATTATCCTTGTTGTGACAGTAAATGGGATTCTTAGCCAAGGGCTGGGACCCAGACCCAGACCCAGACCCAGACGTGTGTAGCAACACAGAATCAAAAATTATCTCTGTCCAGAGGGAGCTTATGATCCATGCAAAGAGACAGGAGACAGCTGAGGAACCACAAGCAGACCACAGTGAAGGAGGCACATGGAGATATTGCCTGTTAGTGTCATAAACTGGGGTGTAAGTACATCAACAACCTAATTGCAGCCAATTTTTCTTTTTTTTACAACCATTGCTGGAAATGAGATTCTTAAAGACAAACACAAAGTTATGTTTGAGGACATCCTTCTGAGAGCTGATTAATAAAAAGACTTCTCGTAGCTATATTAGAATTACAGAATTTAAAAATGCCTTTTGTTTTTTTCTCCTTGGAGAGCTTTCAAAGTACTATTCAAAAGCAGGCTCATTTGCCATAAATTCATGAAGGAACATCTGGACTTAAAATATCCTTTCATCCTTTGCACATCATTTCAACACTTTCCCCTGATACTATTTTTGTCTTCCTTCTTGGATTTATTAGCTCCTAAGTAATTACCTTTTGTTTCTCTTAGGTGTAATCATTGCTTGGGTCAACATTTTCAAGGAGCTCTCACAGCTTTAAAAATCAACCTTTTTTTTGATCATTATTTGCTGTGCTTTTCTTTCTTGCCTCCTCTGCAATGGCTGCCAGAGGATTTGTTCTGTCTGACTATGTTCTGCATGTGCATTCAAGCACCTCTTTCTTTTCATCCTCTGGGGGTTGAATATTCTCTCCTGTTATTTAAAACTGATCTCTAATCATTATATTGACTTGAGCACTGAAGAAGAGAGTCAATAAGAAGGAAGATGAGAGGGAGAATAGGCCAGATTCTTTCACTTAGACATTCAGCTGATGGCAACACTGTTGGTTTATGCAAAGGTATCTTCCCAGAACTCCCTCTTCTTTTATCATACAAACAAGGAAAAAGTCCCATAAACCTACACAGGTTCACTCATGAGGGTGTTGCAGAACTACTCCTCTGCAAAGCAGGTATTTACAAGCTTCACAGAAAAGAGAGCACCTGTAAAACCCTGTACTATCCTATGAGATCTGTGGCCATGGTTACACAGCTGCTTTAATCCAATATAAACCCAGTCTGTCAGTGAAATGGGGGATGTTGAAATTCCCCTTTCTATGAAACTTCTCCTTCTCATTGCCTCTCTAATGCTGGCTTTAGCTCTCCCAAGATTGCACAGCAAGTCTGATAACGGAACTGATGCAACTGCAAACTAACCCAGCAAGACCCACCCCCAAAATATGCATTATTAGTCAAATTAGCTCCCTGATCTAACTCATTGCAAAGCCCTACAAGCACTAAAACTGGAGAGCAGTGGGCACATGCAGCTGAGGATGAAGTGTAAGAGCTGAAGGTATTGCTCTGTTTAGTAGCAGTGAGCTGAAAGTCAAGTGAAAACAAGCACGAAGCTTCAGCCCAGTCTCTTCCTTTCTGTGCCTGAAAGTGCAGCTCCATTTCCAAACTTATTGCCACCGGTTTGTTCTCTCAATGCCTTCTTCTAACAGTCTGAACTCGTGCTAACACCACTTTCTGCAGAACACAGGGAAGAACATGCTTCAAACAGACTCAGGTCCTGGTAAACAGCTCAGACTGCTCAGGGCTCCTCTCTCCCAAAGCATTCCCATGCTTTCAGTCATGGCATGGGGGGAGGAAGGCACTCACAGTCCTCTGCAGTAGCTGAGGTTTTCAATTTTCACTGGGGTTCTTAGGAGCCTGAGCTTTCCCCAGGTAAGCAAGACTTCAGCCTCCCTCCTGCTCTGCAACCCCACTAATCAGACACCAGTCCTGGTTCAGGCCCAGCAGATCCCATCTGCCACACAGCGCCAGGAACAGGCACCAGTGTTGGCTGAGAATCAAAACTAGATGCAAGATGGCACAAGGAGAGAGCCAAATCATGTGCCTCGTGGTGCACGAGGTTTGGCACAGTCTCAACAGATGGCTGGTTAAGGTTTTTGCTTTAAATTACCTTCCTATTTTCTTCAGTGTGATGATTCTTTGCTTCCTCAGTAAAACGAAGGCATTAATAACCACATGACACAAGCAAGTGACAAAAAGTTGAACCTTAAGAAAAAATACTGACAATTTAATGCAATTCTAATGACATTAGAACACATACCTTGTTATCTTGGTGTCCTAGAACAGCAACAGCACACAAACCATTGACTCTGGTTGTGATATTTACACCTCTTCCCCAACTATGTAGTTGAGAAAATGCATGTGGTCAAGTGGATTTAACCCATCATCCAAACTCTACTGCAAACAGTAGAAAACAGTAGAAGAGTAGAAAAATCTTTCAAACAGCAAGAGAGCCCTTGTTTGCTCCCATAAAAATCAACAGGATCCTGCTTTCAACAGAATCAAAGGATTCAAGAACAAAGGATAATCCATGGCCTCATATTTATTAAAAGTAACTTTAAAATCAACAGCAATCATTTGTTCAATCAAGATTACCAAATATCACCAGGAAAATTACTTTGATCCCACTCCAATTACAGTCAAAGGAAATGCTTCCTATAACTCCCTCTGCCACCGGGCTGCAACATCAGGTCTGCAATGCTGATTCCTACAGGAACTTGGGTCCATTTAAGATGATTTTCCTTTTTGTACATGCTTCAATCTATGGAAATGTTCAAGTCAAGGAAAGTTAAAGATACCTCTGCATTGTGAGCTTAGACTTCCAAAGTTCAGATTTACCTTTACTGAATGAAGGTGTCAGTGAAGTCCTGTTGGCCACGTGTGCAAATACTAAACACATGTTTTACCACCTTGCTGTAAAGGTCATATTGTTCACAGGATCAGTTCAGCAAAGTAAGTATTGAAAGTGTAGCATTTTGTTACTGTCATTAAAAAATGACACTGAAGAATAAAACATTTGGGATTTATGTGGTCCTACGGTCAGGGTCCATGTTGAAATAGTTGATATCACTTAACCCACAGAAAAATAATTCCTACAACACTCAATTACGAGGTCAAAAGAAACAGTTTGCCAGCTTTATGACATGTAGACAGGTAAGGGTTAGCAGGGTTAAGGAGAAGGGTGAACCATCTCAAAGCTCCAGCTATAAAGGATCCACACACATACACCATTCAGAAGGCAGAAATACATACACTTTATGGGGGGAAAATCAACTAGTAATCTCTCCAATAAGAACTTCTCTAAGTCCATGTATGTTTTCATTTTTCTCTCTTTCTCGCACCTGTGTATGAGGAGTTAATGTATGTTATACAAGTGTAGTTATATAATTACAAAAATCCCCATAGCAGAATTTAAAAATTATCTGAAACTGTATTATTTGTAAATGTATAGCCACATACCCATGTGTGATGGCCCAAAGACAAGAAATGTTAATGAAGAGTTTGAACAAAAAATACGTGTATTTTTAAAGCATTTAGGCATATTACTGCTTTCCTGCTGCACCAACTCACAAAGCTGGCTAAAGAAACCTGGATAATTTTAAAGAGCAAATCTGGTGTTGCTCAGCAACAGCACACCCTGATAGAAAGGATGCAGGATGTTGGAAGATTTAATATTAGGGAAACTGTGCTTGCAAGGGGAAGAAGAACAAATGCAATTTATTCATGCAACATCCATAAAATTGGGGCAGTTTAAAAATAATAATCAGATGAAGTGATCACGCTAATATTCATCTTCGTAGAGTAGAGCTAAATAAAAAGTTATTGCCTGGAACCAGTGAGGTGGCATCACAGTTCATTAAATGGCATTGATGTTTGCACTGTCTTGATATGATATGATGAGGGAAAAAAAGCAGTGCAATTTATGAGAATTTGAGAGCAATCTCATGGCTGAAGATTTCAGCTCTGCCACGGGCTTGGATGAGTATTTGCCAAAGTGAGGACTGAGTAAGAACCCAGAACTCCACACCTTCTCCTGATCAGAGGAAATTCAATGCTCTCAAAGGAAACAATGTCTTAGACAATACAGGCCTCACCTCTGCTTTGGTCCCACATAATCATCTCCCTGATTTATTCCTCATCAGAGCAGCAAGCCCTGATTTGGTTAAAGCACTGTGTTAAGTACTAGGTTAAGTACTATGATTTTTCCATTTTGAAGTCACACTGGCTAAATGTTCCATAGTGTTCTTTCCTACTGAACACAAAAAAACCCAGAGGAAATTAATTTTCTGTCCCTCTTTACTCAGCCACCCCTTCTACTACTCTTGGGCACTATTAAGAAGAACCTGCAAGAGAGACTGAGACTGCTCAGATGATAGAAGTTCATGACAGAGTCTAAGAGTTAGCAGATATATGACAGGATTAGAGTCAGTGCTTTGGAAGCTGAGCAGCGAGACTGCCACCCACGAAAACTCACTTGCAAGGTTGCTTGTAAAAACCATATTTTGTAAACAGTGTCAATTGTGTCCGCAGCTCTGAGGGTATGTTACTGCAAACACACGCTGCAGTCCCCATGTATGACAGACTAGGGCGTCTCCATGGATTACACCAACCCAAAATATACCCCTTGTAACCCAGTACAACGTGCAGAGAAATTCTCTGCCTTGCTCAGTTTTAAACACTAATTTTTTTTAATGGTAAAATACAGCACAAACAGTGTAAAAGCCCTTCCCCTCACAAACCATGAGGATGGAACTCAAGATGCTGGACTGGCAAGAAGACCTCAGGGTTCCCATCAGCTGGCCTGAAAGAGACTCTGGGTAACCATTTGTCTCATTGCATTCTACATTAAAACCCTTCTGCTCCTCCTAGATATATAACTGGGTACTTTAAATGGGCTATAAAGTCATAACTCCCTGAAATTTTATCAGCCTACTCAGAAAACAGAGACTTTCTCAACAATGAGCTCTGTAGGACTAAAAAATACACCTGAACAGAAGGACATTTGCTTCTGCTCTTCTCATCAATGCACTGCTGAAACAGGATCATTAGGACTGAGCAAAAAACCTGTTGCTACAGTGTTTGATCCTTAGACACCTGGTGATAACACACTCGTTCGGCAACCGCATCACTCGTCCCTGTCCTACCGGTAAATGTCAAACACTGCAAGATTCTTTGTTGCTTCTCCAGCGTAAAACTCATCTTATTAAACAGGAGTGATACCATCTTGCCTATTAAATGATTAGCTGCATGGGAAACAAGTCTGTCAGCCCACCTCAGCGAAGCTGTCCTCCAGGTGACTACTTTTGCTATGACCCAGCGATACCCTTAGCTTGTCAGGAGCTATTTACATCAAATAACATCAAACTTTCATCGAAAATAAAAAACAAAAGCCCTTCAAGCACCTGCTGGCCCTAAGTGACAATGAAAAATGTTGATTAGAGGGAAAAAGTATAAATATTTCATAAAAATAAGCACTTCATTAAAATTTCATACTTACAATTTCTCTTCCATTTCAGGAAAGGGGTTTTAATTAAACTCTACAAGGCACAAGTGTAAGGTAAAAGACAGAACTAATAACCTCAGAAGAAGAAAAAAAAATAGAAGGAAGAAATAATTTCCAAGGAAAAGCCTATGATCAAAGTCATACCACACTGGAAATCTGACCCCTCAGATTTCCCTGTAGATGACATTCCCACCCCCAAAAGGCACAAAGGTCTCAGTACAATCCTGTAAGTGATATTATAATTTTGTTGAATCTTTATTTTCAAAATGTTGGGATGGGTTTGCTGCAGTCTTCAAAGCAGCTTGAAGCCAGTTTTATGTCAGAGTAATGGCAGGCCCATGACTGAGCCCTTTGGTATTTATTATCAAGGAGAAATCACACTTCTCTGAATGGTATTTACAATTATGGTATTTACAAAAGGAATTGTGAGGATGGGGAGTTATGTTGTAACTCAGAAAAAACTGTTGAGATGAAGTGGAAGAACTACAAAATAACAGTGCTGGAAATTAAGTCAGCTGCTGTCAGTGGAGCCCTTCGTTCTACCCTTTCGTTAGCCCCGAATTCACAGCGTATTTTTATTTAGTAGAAATGCAATAAAAAAAGGAAGTTTATTCTGCAAATCCTCATTATGCTTCTCAGCCAAGCAGTTCTGGGAAGGTCACGGTGTGGTGCCTTTGTAACCGTGTTTTCCTGACCTCTGTTTCCCCGGGTTCGGAGAAACGGTACCAGCTGAGGCAAATACACTGAGGAGGACGTGTGGTTGTTTCACAGGTCCTACCTTGTTAATTTGCAGTGGTTCGGAGTCTAGAGCTGGCTCTTAAGTGAAACAAACAGTTCCTTTTTGGAAGAGAAAAAGCTTCTCTGAAAATGCAGAACACAGTTGGTGCAGATTATGGAAACCACATGATAACCAAATGGCCTAAGCCTATTCCATAATTGTATTTTTGGTTTGGGTTTTTTGTTTGTTTGTTTTTTGTTTTTTTGGTGTTGGTGTTTTTTTTTTTTTTTGCTAGAAAGCTTTTGAACAATTGTAATGTCTTTGAAAATGTCGCTAAACCAAAGACTTGGAAGTGCATTCATGACAAAGTACTTTAACTGGCAGCACATGAATCATAGTTTAGAAATTAATCTAAAAATGATCAACCACAAAAACTATCTTACAAATTCATTTTAGGGGCAAAGGTAGAGTATATCTTCTCCTTTGGAGACAATAAAAAGAAAGGGAAAAAATTAGATGTGTTCTATACAGACTCATCAGAAAATTAGAAATAGTAAATCTGTGATCACTGCCTTGAAGAGAGAAAAGAGCTGGGAGGGAAATGGACTAAAAAGTGTATCTGGAAAACAGCTGGGGCAGATTTCCATGAGGAGAGGTCGTGGAGCACTAGGAAGTCCTGTTTCAAAGCAATTACTACAGAATGGATCAAACCTTCAGGTATTTCATCGTGCAGCATCCTTAAAGCAGCTGCATTGCACACTTGATTCCACAAATTTTCCCTTGCACCTTGGACACAGATGTATAAACAGTGATGGAGTCAGCTATAACTTGTCAATGCTTCCTTCAAATTTTACACTGGCAATACTTCAACAGCCCATCCTGAGATAAGAGTTTTGACTATGTCCTTCAGAGGAAACACTAACTGTAAATTATAATTAACAGGTGCTAATATCCGTCAACTATACAATGAATTAATACGCAATGAATTAACATTTTAGAACACAAGACTTACTTTTGTCGGGTGTCATATAATTCACATTACTGCAGAAAGTTACTGATATCAAGTATCTGCTCCAAGAGCCCATAATTGTAAAACTGTATCCAGCAAGAACTTCAAAGACATCAGCCAAAATGTATCCTAAAAAGTCAGCAAGTATTCCCCTAGCAGGGTAACTTGCATTCTTCAAATCATTCAGCAGTTTTACCTTCAATTCTGAACACATTCTAAATTATAATCTGTTTGGAGAGATCTGCGTGTGATGAAGAAGGAGCTTGTTGCCCTTTTCAGTTTATAATGTCACCAGAAATTAGGTCTATTTAACAGATGTGGAATTCATCATTTCAGCCTTTAACTTGCATTAGAAAGTCACCTTTTTGATAACTGATCCCACTGTGTGTTGTTCACACTGCAAGTATCAAAGTAATTCATGGTAAAACAAGTTTTCTTCAAACAAAAAAAGAACCACTTTCCCCACATTATAACTAAAGAACCAAGGCTCATAACACCACGTTTCTAAGCAGTTTAGTGAAGTAAAATCCTTGCAAACAAAATAAAGTGAAATGTAGATGCACTTTAAAACCCAGATCTTCAGCTGTCACAGTAACTCTATTTTATCTAGTCCATCATAGTTCATTAGAGTTAACAATAATCAGCCACCCCTCATAACCCAACATCCTTTCAAGAGTCCATCTAAACATTTTTAGGAGAGATGCCTAATAAATATTTATATCTTTTTCTCAGTATTCAGATTACTTTTACTCTGAGAAATGGCACACTAGGTGACTTAGCAAAAGATTATGTAAAGAGTACCCTCAAATGTTCGGGACCTTCATGCATGTATACGTAATTTTTTCATTAAGAATTTATTTAATACCTTTTTATTACATACAGCTGTGCTCTATGAAGAGCAGCAACCTCTGTCAAACCTGCTATCAATGATACTGAACTTGATATTATTGTATGAAGTTTCCATCTTTAAAATTGCCACAAATTCAAGTCAGTGTTGCCTCATGAATTCCCTATTTCTTGCTACTTATCCCAGCCCAATGGAAGAACTGTTGAAGTTTTTTTAAGAAGGACTGTATGTTTCTCTACAAAGGAAGGTCTAGACTAGACAATAACCCGAATTTTGTTGCAGAGCAAAGTCAAATCACTCAGTCATCACGCATTGACAACAAGGACAATTGTTTTCCTAGATTCCTTAAAAATAAGGTGGACTGTACTCCCAACTGAAAATATTCCAGTAACATATAAGGTGACTGTGACTAAACTAATGTTGGTGTTCCAAATCAATTTCCCTTACACAAATTTACAATATAAGAATTCATTAAGACAGGGAGGAAGTAGATTTGATATATGAAATAATATTTACCTAGAAGCTTTGACCAAGATAACTTATCCTCAAATTCCAACAGCAAATTAGTTCCTTTCCCCTACTTCTCTGCATTTCATTTACATACATACAGGGTCCTTTCATAATAATCATTACAATTCCCTCAGCTTACTGAAATAAACATTAATTCAAAATAAATACATCAACATGCAGAGCCTCAAACTGAACAGGGGAAAGAACAAAAATTACTTCACGTCCATTCCCCCACACTTACAAATTTCCATATTTGTGAAACTGTGATTAGTCACGAAACCAAACTAAAAATTTTCGAGTTTCATAACAAACCAGGAGGCAATTCCAAAAAAGTACTCATGCCTTTTCCACACAAATGAAAACAACCCTTACCTGTTTTTTTCAACATTCCCTTTTTTTTTTTTTAGCTTTTTCTGATGAAACATAAACAGAAGAATACTTGATCCTACTTTCATTAACATTATTTTTAGAGAACTGTGTCAGTTGTTTTCAATGGAGGGACTTTAACAGCATCACAGTCCTCTGGCACATGCCTCACTCAGCTTCAGTCAGATTGTTTATTTAATTCAAGTTTTGGGACAAACTGAAGAGCTGAGGATCTACAACAGGGAGAGAGCAAGACTCAGTTCCACACCTAAAGATTGTCCATCTCAAAGAAACTCCATGACAGACATCAACATGTCAAGCTCTTTTTTGTTTTTACTCTGTCTTGGGATCAATTTATTTTTTTAACAAATTTGAAAGAATAGTGGTAGGATCAGGACAGCTCTCCGTCTGGAGTAGGTTGGACAGCTCCCCAGGAATCAGCGGATTAAAACCTTCCAGTTAACACAAATCTCTCTGGGACCACTAATCATGAGCCCACCTAAAATCAACAGTGTTACTTTGATTTACAGTCACTGAAGAAGTGGTGCCGTGTTATATACCAAATAAATCAGAAAAATTTGATACATGTGCAGGAAATTGCTGCAAAGAGAGCTACAGGACTTTTATTAACACACAGAGTCCAAAACTGTTGTAGCTGTTTGAAATACAGGGTGGGCTTGATTTTGACTCTGTCCTTTTCCCAGGCTCAAGGATCATTGAAGTGATGGGGCTTTTTGCCTAAAACTGTCTCAAAAGTCAGTGTATCACACGAAGACATAATAGATATTCATACCCCCTCTATACTAGGACAGGAGGTCAATGTCTACAGGACACCTGTGCAGTTATGAGGGAGAGAGGACACGATCCTGAGGGCAGTTCAGAGCAGGATTCTGGTGCTAAATCAGCTTTAACCCTCTGGAGGAGGAAAGGCCCCACTCTTGCCCTGCTCCATCGTCTTGTATGATGGTGAGATTGCAAAAAGGGGTGAAAGCCTCCCTAAGCTCTTGGGTGTACAATTTTGTGCCCTTTCTAGTTACTCAGAGCTCCTGTAAGGAGTTAAACAAGATGTTAGTGACAGGTACTCAGTCATACCAATCTAAAGCACACATTAAAGAGTTCATGAACTATTGTTCATAGCCCAGTAATTTAGAATTGGCAGGAGACTGTGTTGCAGCTGTACACATAAGAAAACATCGAGATTATACCTCCTCAGGCTCTCTCATTGCTTGTCCCAGTTTTTCCCAGCTTAGCCAAGACCACACCATTCTTCCCATTCCCTACCTGTTGTAACCACCTCTGCCTCACCCCTTTACTTTCCCCAAAGTAGCAAAGGGACAAAAGGCAACAGCCACTTTTAGCAGGCAGGTACTTGCTGCCATGTCTGTTGTGCTGACTCCTTTGTGCCCAGAACAGAAATGTTGTTATAATCCTCTAAGATGTGCCTTTCCTCAAGGTTTTTCATTTTGTGATTTACAGGACTATTTTCAGACTCCCAGAAAACGTTATGATGCTTGCAATCCCTGGCACAATTCCAGTATTTCCTCAACAGTTTATCTTTTATATCCTTTGCTCTTTACTTCTCTGGAAAGAGAAGAGAAGAAAGCCTGAGCTGGTGCTCAGGCTATCAATTAGTTAATAATTGTCACTTTTCTCCTCAGACAAGTTAAGTGTGGAAACATCTCTTCTTACAAAAATCAGTCTCTACTTGAATCATTTTTCCACAATAACAGTGAGCTTTCTGTATACACATTACTGTAATAATGTCAAAGTTCAGTCATACTCGGAGTTTATTAGATTTTGTTTCATTCTTTCCCTTGAATTATTCATTGAATATCTATAATTTCACAAAGAATAATTTCATAAAGTGCTGCAGCAATAAAACTCTCCATGTATAGCACACCAATGTGAATGGTATTTATGATGTACTCCAAGAAAGATCAGCCTGTTACATTAATCATGTAAAACTATTGAAAAATTATGTTTAATGATTTCTAGTTCAAAATAAAACTTGCTCAGAGCTTTAAACACTGTGTGAAACCTGGAATTAAGTTTCATACAACATATCCTGCAACTATAAATAATTATTCAATACTTTGAGGTTTGTCTGGTGTTCAGTAACCTCTCATCTCATTTTCTCTGAATTGTGAGTTGTATTTAATATTTTTTTTATCTAGTAGGTGTCGCTTAGAATGTTCCAGATTTAATAAGGAGAAACAGTAAGATATATAAAGGTCTGACCTTTGGTCAAGACAAGCTCAACAGAAAGCTGTCTCCTGCCTCAAACCCAGCTCTGACTGAGGAACATCAAGGTACTGACAGAGCTTCAGGCACCTTCTGTGCTTATCCCAGTCTCTGCAGCAGGAAGAAGTGTGGGAGATCATTTGTGCTGGGATGGCAGGGTAGGGACACAGGGAGTTCTTACAGAGCACCACGAATTTCCTACAGGATGACTGTGCACTCAGCAACTGGATGAAGGAAGCAAAGCTGTGGCCTACTGGAGTTTATCACTACAAGTGTAGTGACGCTGGAATGGTCAG
This sequence comes from Oxyruncus cristatus, assembly GCA_013399855.1. Lineage (NCBI taxonomy): Eukaryota > Metazoa > Chordata > Aves > Passeriformes > Cotingidae > Oxyruncus > Oxyruncus cristatus. Next base: position 544,944 of record VXAY01005815.1, read on the forward strand.
CAACATTAATAAGATTAGTAAATTCTGTTGAATGCCACCTAGTTAGAAGACTAATTTTTCCCTATATCTGACTTCTGAGAGCACTGAACCACACCGTAATTCAGCTTGATCTGTCTGACAATTAAACTTTCCAGGCTTTGCTATACACTGCCTCTCCAAAGCCAAGGGAAAGTCAAGTCTGAGGACAAAACCTGCTCTTCATTAGGCCGAAAGGCAAAGGTTCTGCCCAGTGCTCCTGGCAGGCTCGTGTGCTCTGTAAGCCAAAATCATGCTGACACCTTTCAGATGGCTGAAAAGCTAAATAGGGTACACCAAGACACCAAGTGTGTGGCGTACGAAATCAAATAAAAAATGAGTGCTCGTGGTTCCTAATGCATCAGAATGTATTGTCACAGGGCTTTAACTTTGTCAGGACTGCAGCAACGTGCCATAGAGTCAGTTCTTGAAAAGCTGGAATCTGCAAATAAACCACCACGTACTTAATTGGAAAATAAATCTGTGAAAACATGATAAAGCCTTTATGAACTCTAACAAGCAAAGTGTGTATATAGAACATATAAGCCTATATATATAACTGAAAGCTTTTTTTTTCCAGAATTTTATGATCCCTACAAAGGAAGCAAAGAATAAACAATTGGTGTAATATTAACAACCTCAGCTTTTAGCTCTGAACATTAATAACTTATTTGAAATAGCTCAGCCTCCTGTATATGAGCCACCCTGTAGTGTTTCAGCTGATTCTGATTCTCTTTGTGCAGAAACCTTTTAGCTCATCATTTTCATCTCTGTGTGTCAATAAATCTTGCATCTCTAGGGCAATGACTTTTACTCAGCAAATGTTAAGCAGAAATAAAACCGCCCAGAACAGTCTAAGCATGAGAATTTCAATAAGAATTTAGCAATATATTGATCCACTTCTCCCCCTTCTGACTTTTCATTACTATGTCACTTTCAACTCCCGAGTTCAATAAGATAAAAAGCCAAAATAGCATGTGACTTATGGGCTTCAGCCAACCCTACTAAAATTGTTTTTGAATGGCTTCTTCACCAACAGTAAACTCAAAAAGTGGTCAATATTCTGTACCTGAAGTGAAGAGCTGACAGTCACACACCACAAGTGAATGACCTCTTCTATAGACAGAATAAAAAGGAGAAATTAGGAGATAAAAAATTAATATATGCAGTAGTAGGAAGACAAAGCCTGTAATGAAAAGCCATGTTTCTATGAATTTCTAAATTTAACATATTATCACATGCCCTACATTTCCTTTTCTTTGGAGTCAGTTGACAAAGTATTTACATTCTATATTGCTTCTTAAATAAAGCCAAACTAAGTTCAAGCAACTCTTGTGTAATTATTTACAAGGATCTACCACCCAGATGCCACTTGGATTTGTCAAATCAACTTTCTGCACACCGGATGAACAACTACTATTTCCATTCCCCTAATATTTATCAATGAGAATCAGAAAATAATCAACAGTCACAAAGGAATTTGGCCACTAAATGCAGTCTACACTCCAAAATATACAAAGTGATAAATAATCCGAGGAACAAGGAATCTTTGTAACCTTGTTGCTAAAACTGAAAGGTAAAACTAACAATATTTTCGTGTCCTGTATGTTTATGACAATGGTATCACTTTGTTTCCCAAAGCACAGAGGACACACAGTTACATATCTGAAGGTTCCCAGAATACACCAGAATGAAGTTGAACAGCAAAGCAGCCATGGGAGAAATCATGCTGCACTATCACAGACCATTTTTGCCAGCAATGTGTCAGTTTATACAAAGCTGCACTAAGAACTTGCTTTGGAAACTGCATTGCTTCGTAGCCTGAGACAAAAACAAACTGTGGAATTCAGAACTTTCTGCAGACTACAGAAACTACAAGTTTGTATCGACTCCACTCTGCACAAAAAATGCCTGCTGAGCACTGGCTGAAACCTCCCACAACTATTCCTGCATCGTGATAAACATAAGCTTCAGTAACACGGAGCAATCAGGTTTTGTGTGCTACAGCCAACCCAAAGGTTACCCGACCAGCTTCAGAACGATGAGTTCATCTCAGCCTCTCCAAGCACTGCTTGCAGCATCCAGGTGTTGATCCCCTTTGTCCTAGCACAACATTTCCACAGGGCCTTTAGATAAATATTCACAAAGGTTCCCTGGGGCTTTTTTTTTTTTTTTCTTTTTTGCAGCACTTCATGTAAACCTGTGTACTAGTTCGTTGGTTTTGGTAGATATCTTGCCTAGAAAATATCAGTAATGTTTTTTTTTTTACTTATCCAATGTAGAAATGAGAAAATGGGCTTAGGGTTGCTTTGCTTGTGTTTAAATATGAGCACAAGTGTATTTTCCAGCTTCTTTGATGTGGGATTTCAACTTTGGTTTTCTTAACAGGGGAAATGTCAGGAAGAAAGAAACAGATTCTGATATCCCAATAATTTTTTTATAACACAGGTGATATGGTGCCAATAAAATTACAGCAGAAGTATAATTTAACATTTAATGTGGCCATCTCAAATAAAAGCTAAACTCACCTCAGGCTTCTGAGCACCTAAAGTATTTTTCAAGATCACATTGCAAATTCATAACCTTTACCATAATAAGAGTCCAAATAATCTGAAGATTGAGGTAGTCTTGCACAGGTTGTTCTCTTGATGTTCTCATTTAAAAAAGGGAAATAATGTAATTAGTCGTGACAATGGACTTCTTAAAAATGCAAATTTAGCTGCAGTTTCAGCAAGAGAGTCTGCATTTTATTGGGTGCAGTTCAGATGCAGGAGCTACAAAGTCTGCTTGTTCACTCACTGCGTGTGTCCCTTCTGAGATTAGGAAAAAGAACAATCTAATAAGAAATAATCCTGCCAAGAACAAACACCCGAGAAGAAAACCTAAAAGAAAAAACTGGGGTTTTTTTCTACTTGTCAGATGAGTCCACTAACTACGATGTGGACTGTGGTCTTAACTCAGGCAAAGGAACAATGCATGAGGTCATTTCACAACTATTTGTTTATTATATCTTTTAAAAATACTGTGATATTTTCTCAACATAATGGGACCAGCATAAAACCCTAAGATTGTTAAAAAAACCCCAACAGGACACAGTGTCAATGCACAGAATGTATTTAACACTAAGTAAACTGAGCTGCAGAGAAGAAACAAGGTTTGTTTTATGTCATGGTGTTGCCTACACTCTAACTCTCATAATGGGAAATAAAGTGCTTTTTATGAGGTTCCAGTCCCTCCAGTTATTTGGTAATAATGTCTTCACAGTAAAGTTTGCAAGTAAACCCAATTTTTAAGCGAGCCAGAATCCCGGGTCTTTGGAGATTATCACTGGAGATCAAAGTCAGTAACAAATATCCAGAGCTGAGCAGAGAATGTCAGGGTTGTTTTCTTAGTTCATAGAAGCTTCTGAGTTTGATATGGTCTCCCTGCTAATTAAGATTCAATATACCAGTTAGCTGTGATCTTTGGTGTCTTCCACACCTGAATAATATTTTCTGACATTTAAGTCAAGCTAAATCTGAGTGTCTTAGTGACAGCAATGAACTGTATACTCAGAACTATATTAAAATAAGGTTTCCCAGGCTGGGTTTCCAACATTTCTTTGCAAATGTGGGGGTAGCAGACTAAGCTCTTTTTAAGATAATCCCATGCTTTGTTACAATATTTCAAGATTAAGATAAAAATTCAGTGTATCTGGGTAAAGAAAAATGTAAAACCTTGTGAAATCTGTATTTTATTTCCTATTGTACAATGCAGTGTTCCTACTGGTAGTAAAAAAAAAAAAAAAAAAAAAAAAAAGCCTTTTTTAAAACTGAAAGGTCTGGGAATTTTGAGACAGAGATTCAGTCCAGCAAAAATTGCTACTTCTATAAAGGCATAGCTCCTAGTTCATAATATTTTCTATTATCATCATAAAAAAAGTAACCAGGTTCTTTCTTTTGTCCTTTGTAATGCAATGCCTTAGTCAGAAATACCTCAAAGAAACAGGTGTATGAGAGATTCTCAGATATTGAAAAAGAGACTACTGCTTTAAAGGCTTATTTTAGTCTGATACAAAAACAGGGGGGGAAAAAAACCTAGGAAGGAGAAATGTGAGAGTTATTGTGGCTTCTCTTAACTTGCCACATCATGGTATAAATTTTTCCAGCAAAACATAAGCCATTAAATTGCAAATTCAGGAATAACAGCTTACTCAGCAAAAGCACTGGGCCATCTGCCAGCTGTTGAGTCATCACAGACTGTTGGTGCCACATGTTCCTCACAGCAGCTGAATTTTCTTCAGACTCTGCAGAATAGCAGGTAGGAAACTATTATAATCAAAGGAAAAAAACAAGTATGTGTGGACAGTGCAATGGAAATGAAACTGTTAATTAACAGGTCTAACCAGCTAAGCAGGAGAACGAATCAAAAACCTGGGAACATGGAACTTCCTGAGATGCCTGACTTTTTGTCTTGTCAAGGGTCAAATCCTTCCTGTTTCATTCCTAAGCAAGATCACTCAAATCAGCAAAATTAAGCAAATGCTGAAGCGAAGTAGATTGTTAAGTGCCACCTGTAGAACACGGATTTCTCAGACTGAAGCAGACACAGATGACCTTGCCAGTTTGCATGATTCACAAAGATTAGATTTACGTATTGATATTCTTCTAAAAACAACGCAGAAAAATGTAAAATTCCAACTAATTCATATTTGACATGTTTTAAAAATAATGCATATTGTAACACTGAAAATGTTTTTAAATTGTGAGAGGGAGAGACTTCCTAAAAAAACAAAAGCATTGCACTTAGACTTTCAAGTTAATAACAAAAGTTCCTGCCCTGAAGTAGCTGAAGTGATATGTAATTTCCCACAGAGAGGAAAGGTCCCTCTCCCAGTTACATGTTTTCATCCTTACATTGTCTCTGTGACTCCTTTGACTCATAGTGAGTCCATTCAGCTCTCCAAATCAGCAGAAAAAATACTGAGGGATTTTTTTGTTTTGTTTTGTGGTGGGGTTTTGGGGGGTTATTGTAGTTTTCTGCTCATTTAATCAGCTGAATCAGCTCATGGTAAGTGTCACATGAGTTCCTGAGCCAACAAAGGAAGATGAAGGGAGGAACACGCTGATGACAAACAAGCATTAAAAACAGAAGTAAGAGGTGACATTGTCCTCTTGGAGGTTGTGAGCTCCTGCAGTGGCTCAGACACACTGCAAGATTTAATACCACATATGAACTCCTATTGACCTGGGCAGGAAAACACCTGAGGATTTGGAGTTTTGTTACAATTGGTTATCAGTCCCAATTCCTTCTCTTCTTCCTATGATTCCTAAGGACAATGCATGTTATATTTGACCACATCCGACTTTTCCACTAGTAGTGTCTATGGGCTCCACATGTGCTCTAGAAAATAAAGGTTTTCAGGAATTTTAAATAAAGGTAACAATAAGCCTCACAACCACGATCATGAAGTTCCCTCAACTGAGGAACCTTCCCAATGAAAATTCTTACCAGCTTTCTGTGGCTCCTGTCCTGTTCAAAAGTATAAAGTTACTTCACAGAGCTTCAGATCTCCTATCAAGCATTCACTGCAGAGCTTGAAATTTTGATTACCAAGAACTAAAATCACTATATTGATACAGATAGTAAAACTCAGATCTGCTCATCCTGGGTGGGGATGCCTGGCTGGCAAGAACCGTTTTAATTGGAACATTTGGAGATGCACCTGAAATGCCAACCTGTTTTGAGAGTTCCAAGGCAGCAGTGGTGACACACCAACAAAACACAGCGGAAAAAAAAAAGATCTTTCCTTCTGTATTTACAGACTGCACACAGCAACCCTGAAACAGTTAAAAACAAAAGTAGGGCTTCAGGATTATGTGACAGTGCCTTGGGTGGCCTCATGCCCTCAACTATTATAAAGCATTGACTTAGGGGAGATCAATACCAACATATCCTGGCAGCACTGGAGTTGGGAGCTCATGAATTCTGACAAGATCACAGCCTGAAGTGGTAATTGGCAGAGAAGGACAGGATTTTTTATTGCTCTTATTGTAGTTGAAAACCAAACATTTGTAGTTTATGTTGATTAGAGAAACAACAAACTCTTTAACTCTTAAACTTCAGCCTTTATTACCGTATTTGGGTCTCGCATTTTTCTTCCTCACTTCAGTCAATAGGTTCATTTTCAGATGAGGGTTTGGGGGGGTTGTTTTGCTTTTGAAAAGAGAACAACTATTCAAATTTGAGGTCTAGAAAATTTTGCCACAGTTACTAATACCATACTTCCAACAGCAGTCCAGGCAGTATGTAGAATCTTCTGGAATTAATAGACTAAAGAGGAAAAGGAAAGATGGCAACACACTGTATCTTAACAGCTGGATGCCAATTACCACTCTCTGTTAACAAACCACAGCCGTTTACCAGAGGTGTCTTTGCCTCCCCACTTGCACAAAGTGGCAATTCAATCAGACATCTCTTCCTTCCACCCAGCTCGAAATTTTAAACAAGTTTCACCTAAAAAGATTCATGACCTCCACTTCATTTCATTGAAGCCATCATTACACTGCTTTATTGCCACCCAAGTTATTATAAAATATGGCTCTTTCACAATTCTGTAACTTTCATTTTTGTGTGCTTTTAAGGTTCATCCCTAAAAAGGAGGTCTGCTGTAGGAAAAGGAATTTTCTTGATCATGTGAGACAGTTTAAAGAGATCTGTATTACATCAGGTCAGGTGTCAACAGAAATTTGCCATGGTGTGCACTTCTAGAAACGCCATCAGTAGCACACTAAATGCATTTGACATTATTAGACCCTTCTAATTTCTTTTTTCCTTGCTGAAAAATTTGTCATGGTTTCTTGGTTGCTCTGTTTCTCAGTATTTGAGGAAGGAAATTACATATGCCCATATGACAGTATCATCAGCATTCAAGATTAAATGTATAAACCAGGAACTGGGTAAACTGAGGATTTGAACAGAACAAATCTGAAAGAATAATCATTTGGAGGCTTCTGGGGAGTTTCTGCTGTTGGGTGTCCAAACCTTCAGTCTCCACCCACATCTTGTTTTCTCTGTACTCTCTTTATCTAAAGATGGCCACTTCAGATGCAACTCCTAATCACATATTCCCTAATCCATTGGTTACTAGAAGCTTTTGGAATTTAGCAGGGCAATGATTCGTCTTTCTAATTCTGGTCCTTTTTTTCTCCTATGCATTTACTGCCAGTATGATGCCAGGAGTCCCTATAATGGACACAAGATGGAAAGAAGGATGTTTAAGATAAAACACTCCAGTGGTAACTCTGTCATCCATTTTGCTAATCTGCCATGTGCAGTCTCTGCGAAGAACCCAAGGCAGGTAGAAAACTGGGGGTTGAACAGCACACTCGTACAGTGAGCAATCCTTCCAAGACACAATTTGGAAAACACGAACTGTTTCAGAGCATTAAATCAGCAGAAAAACTATTCACTTTTGTCATATTAGTTTTCTGCCAACTCAGTGCATTGAGATGGCTCAGCAACCCAATGACCAAGGGAGCTGAGGAAAGGGTTTGGCCAGAGGCAAGAGGTGGAACAAGGCAGCCAGCAGTTTGATTGCCTGAGGGTGCTAGAGAGCTACAGCCTGCATTCCCTGCCAGTTTTACCTGTGACTGGCTTGTCGAGAGGTCAGATGGGGAGCCGTGCTGTTTTAAGGAAATGGGAACACACAGCTGGAGGAAAAGGAGAACAGCAGCACTCCAGTGGCCCGTTAAACTAGTTTAAACCACTTGAGTGGCTGGTGCCCTACGTTTCTCAGTTCTGTTTCCAAAGGTGACATGGTTACACACGATTCACTCCCTCAAATGGATTGGCAAAGATATTTCTAAAGGATTGTTGGTGAGAGATCACTAAGCAACCTCACTGTTAACATCTAACCTGCCTGCTCCAGCTTCTGTCTTACTCTTGAAGCATGGAAAGACCTGAAGACAAATTAGCCTAACTTGCAATGTGAGGGGAACTGGTAACAGAGACCCAGTGAAGCTGACTGAGCTGCACACCTGCATTATCCAAAAGCTTAGGTTTCCCTTTGATCCTGTCAATAATAAAGGTGCTTTTGCACATCTGTAAAACACCTCATTCATTTTTCCCCTTTTTCTCCCTATAAAAATTCTTATTGCATCTAAGTGTCTGGGAGCTATCCCTAAGTGTGGCAAACCAAGTATTGGTCACAGCTCTGCAAGGAAAAACGCTCTGCGGAAAGAAAGGAGAGAGAGAAGATATTGTTCCTATTGAAAACAAAGAAAAAACCTAGCTAAAGATTTACTGACTTCGCTTTTGGTTTAAGCTCTCTAGATATCTTCCTAATTAATATGCAGTGTCACTCACAGAACAATTAGAAAATGAGAAAATCAAAGGCAAGAGAAAAACTGGGAATTGCACTTCTCACACTACTTGTTGCAATCTTTTCCAACTCCTGGTTTACTGCACCTCACAGAGGGGACTGAGTTATGAGACCTGAATTCTTCGTGGAGAGACCTGAGCCAGTTTGTGCCACATTGTGCCCTCAGGTGCACAAGTGCAATGTCACCAGACCTGCATACAGGCACCTAAATGTTCTTTAGTATCTTAAACAGAAAAGATTTGTTTGGTATTCCTATTGAAGAAGAAACTTACCATTTAAATATGTTTTTAGGAAACCAAGTACCTTTTGCATAATTTACCTTTTTGGCTGGAGCAACAAAAGACTTTTATTTGATCTGTGCAGTACCTGGAAAAAATTTTTGTATTTACAAAAGATACACGACTAAAATAACTAATAGTAGGTTTGTGTAGCATAAGGTCTTTTTCTAAACTTATCTAGGGAGTATATATTTCACTGGCTTATATAATATCTAACAACATTTATTTCTGCAATTTGCAAAATTTCTGTAACACTAATGGCACAACATGAGCCCGTTTCTTCAGCTAATTAAGTCACATATAAGTATTCTCATGTGTGTTAGTTGAAAACTGCAGCAAGTACCAGAAATGTCAGCACATTTCAAAGATACCACGTTCCTATCTTACTAGGATTCAGTCTGTAATCACATTTATAATTTCTTTTACCCTATGTCCCTCAATTTACATCACTTTTATAAAACCTTCAGAGTTATACTTGATATAAAACTGTCTGCATGCAATAATAGGGGAAAAAAAAAAAAAAAAAAAAGCCAAGCTAGTAAGAACCAAGTTAAAAAAAACCCAAACAAAACAGATAAGCCATGAAAAATGTAACTCAAAACCACACAGGTCACAAAGTCTATAAATTATACTATTCAAACAGACGTGCTCTGATTTCTGATTTGGTCTGTAGACTGGACCAAATTACACCATTTATTCCAGCTTCCCTACACAAAGTGCTTGGAACATTATGTAGCAACTTCTAAGAGAAAAAAAAACCCTTCTGCAAAATACTAATAATTTCATGATCCCACATGAAATTCTAGAACTGGTAAATGACCCTGACTGATTAACATCTAGGATTCCATTAGAGAATATTCCTGGACACTTATTTAACAGTCACAAGTTGAAGCTCCTGTAAAAGTGAGCCAAGAAACTACTTCCTTTTCCCTAAGTGGTCTCTGTGAGCACAGGTTATATCACAGAGCAGCTTCAGGGGTTGCTCAGGAGAGCAGCTCAGCTTGTTTCTTTTTCTTGGGAGCTCTCTGGTATTTTCTCAGGTAGCTGCACAAGGTGGTATTTGCTCTGGGGCTGTCCTTGCTGGATGTTAGAGGCTGCCCTGCGAATAAAGTAGTGCCACAGTGTCACCTACTGGAAAGTTCTGCCTCTGCCTTGCTTCTTAAGGTGCCAAAAATGACAAAGAAAAGGAAAATCCGTGTGTTGGTTTTACCTGCTTTCTGATACTTCACATTCCAGTCCACTTACTCCTACTAAAAGCTTTTTTTTCCTTTTTCTTTTTCTGCAAACCAGGAAATAGTTCACAGCAGAACAGTAATTATACTGGACTTTTCCTAAGACTATCATTCAATACATCTCTGGTGAATATTTGGTCTTAACTGTCCCATTTAAATCCATATTGAGCGAGTTGCTGTTCTTTTGATTCCGTGCAAGTTTCTCCTCAACATTTCACTCTATCTTTTCCTTTATTTACTGTAATGACACACATTTCCACATGACATTCCACTGACACTTATGTACTATGGCAGACCTAGAGTAGCCACAAAACGGGTTTTCAAAAAAAAAAAACATTGTTCATCTTCACATGAGTAGCAAGAGCTGGACCAGTGGTCTGTAAAGTGACAACAGTGGTCAAATATCATCATCTGCAGAAGACAAATGAAAGTAAGCCCACTCTCAAAACTAAAAGTGAGTAGTGCTATTCATGCATAGTGCCCCTCCCTGATAAATCCGTGAACTGAAACCAAAGTATGTTTTTTCCCCTTTTATTTTAAAACATAATTTTATTGTTCGGGGTTTTTTTTATTTTACGTGCTTAAAGCTTTATTCTGTATAAACTACACCCTCTTTGGCTGCCCCAAATGACTACTTAGGAAATTGTAATCTGTAAACAAAACAAATCTCTATTTTAGGACTCACAAGGTCATAAGACTTCTCGCTTGTTTTAAAATAAGAAGTGTGAAGACAGAGGGCATTTAAAACAATCAGTGACTGACTTCATAACATTTAAGTCATTTTGACCAAATAGTTACAAGTGAAGCACAATTAAATTTTATGCACAGTATAAGGTTTCCTCCACAGACGCTTGAAATAAAATGATCAAATGTTTCTTTAATAGTGAGAAAAGACAATCACAGACTGTGTGATAGTTTCACTTAATATTTTTACAAAGTAGATAATTGTAAGGCTGTAAAGGGGAGTCTGGGTCATTGCTACCTTAAGAGAGCAACATAATGAGGTAATTAGGAGTCTTGGTTTTGTTCTTATTTTCTCAGTCATAAAACTTCTATGTCTTTTTCTTCAGATGTACTGGCAAAGAAACATTAATTTAGTGCTTAGAATTCTGCTTCTAGCTAAGATTACCTTCTTCACCCCGACTCTAACAAAAAATCAATGTCAACTCTTACTCAAGTCAAGGGGTATATTCACATAGACAACTGCAAGATCGCAACTTAGAAGATCCATGAGATATTATTTCCTTATAAACACAGCCCAGTACTGCTGGAGTCCACCAGATGGAGTAAAACTTACCTCTATCACCCTTGAGCAAAAGTAGATTAAAGCCTATACTTAGCTCATATGAATCATGGGTGAATAAGAGGCTGCTGATCTCTGAATTCTCAACAAAAATAAAAGCATTTCCCAGTGCTTTGAGGAACAAAAGTTGTTAAATTTTCAGCATCTGAGAAGCCAAGATGACAGAATCAATCTTAAAGTAGCTTATAGTAGAATAAATAAGACACAGGCCTGAAGATTTATATTGCTGCAAGACTACTGAAATCGATTTTCAACTCTCCTATTCTCCTTCCAGACTTCCATCCATGTAGCAAAAAAAATCTGATATGCAGCATCTACTATCCCGTGACTAAATAAGTGGCATATCTCAAGCACACGCAGTTGCTGGATGGAAAAACAGACAACAAGCCACACGTCAGTGGGCTACATCAGTATGTGAGGCACCCAGAAAGATCAAATTTTCATACTAGGGTAATTTCAGTTCCCCTCCATGATAGCTCTTTTCTAGCAAACACAGCCCAAATACATTAGTGAGCGGCATTACTGACTAGTTGGGTTTTCGCGAGTGATGCAGGTAAGCCCTTGTCACAGCAGTGCACCTGTCACACCAAGCCTCCGTTTTAACCGCAGGCAGAGTCATAAAGGTCTCTTTCGTCTGTCACAACTAAACCGTGTAAACCTGAGATGCCAAAAGGCATTCATTTCCTAACTGAAAATGATGTCTGGGGATACAGACAGTAATAAACACCTGTACTTTTGTTAAACTTTTCTAATTTGTTTAAAGGTAAACCCTTTCTTCATCTACCCTGACCCTAAGAGTCTATAACTGAGAACACCAAGCAAAGCACTCGGTCCTGGCCAGGCCTGTCTCGCAGCCCTGCCTATGCAGACACGTGCTGCAGTACCTGCCCGGGCTCTGACACCTGCCAGGATTCCCGGTACCCACCCGGGCTCCACGACCTGCCCAGGCTCGATGATCTGCCTGACCTCCGTGACCTGCCCAGGTTTCCAGTACCCACCCGGGCTCTGTAACCTGCTCGGGCTCCGGTTCCTGCGAGGGCTCCCGGTACCTATCCGGGCTTCAGCACCTGCCCGAGCTCCGGTACCTGCCCGGAATTCCAGAACCTGCACGGGATCCATGACCTGCACGGGATCCCGGCACCTGCTAACATTCCCAGTCCCTGCCCGAATTCCTTTGTCCCTGCCCTAATTCCTTTGTTCCTGCCCGCATTCCCGGTCCCTGCCGGAATTCCCGGTCCCCTCCCGCATTCCCGGTTCCCGCCCCGCGCCGGGGCCGTGGGCGGCCCCGCTGCCGCTGGCCGCGGTCATGTGACCCGCCCAAGATGGCTGCCGGGGAGCGCCGCGCTGAGCCCGCCGCGGGCAGGGAGGAGGATTTCGAGATTATTGACAGAAAACAGCTCCCTGACGCGGCCGAGCTGAGAAACGAGGGGAAGGCGAAGCCGGAGGAAGGGAGGTGGTCCGCTCCGATCTTGTCGCTGGCCAAGAAAGCCTCGGAAAACTTGGCGCTGAGCTATGGCAGCGCCCTGAAGTCGGCGTCCCTGGTGGGGTTCGTGTCCAAGCCCGGCAGCAGTGACAGCCCGGCAAAGACAAGTACGGCTCCGCTTCTTTCGTAAACTCGCTTTTGTGGTGCGCAAATCAGTTCGCTCCCGTAAGTGCTGCTGCTTCGTGTCAGTGGTGCATGGGTGTTACTTTGAATTTTCTCTTTTAAGATGCTGCGGTTTTGTATTAGAACAAAATTAAACAATCGACACAGATGTAGAACTTAAGAAGTGTATTATAAGCAAAAGAAAACTAAACTCATAGTATATTTGGGAAAGTTGACTTTCGTTTTATGCAGTAAGCTTTTATTTGCTGGCTTTTCTCCCTCTCCATAAATCTCCCCTCGCCTGCACTGAGGGATCTCCCAATTCCATGTTCTCCCTAATGTGCTGGTTCAGGGAAGGAACTCGCTGTACCTTTCCTGTCAGAGATTGGACAAGCAAACTAAGATACAGATTTGTTACAAGTTACTTTTTAACTATGCTAAAAGTTTAACCACAACTTGCTTTGTTGAACGTCTACATTCATGGATCTAGCAGCCGTACAGTTTTATGGAACAGGTCTCTTAGAACTGAATGAAAAGGACTTTAGTTGAATCATGTGGAAAATAAACCTCATTGATGCTCATAATGTGGAAAAAAACCCATTGAAATGCAGCAGAAATTGGGTCTGGAGCCTTTTACTCCTAGTACTTAAAAGTCTGGAGCAGTGGAGGTCAGTTTTGCTCCCTCGTACTACCTTTTTGTTTCTAATGGTTCTGAGTATTCAAGGCAGAGTTCTATGGGGCTGAACAGGGACAGGATGGGAAAACCAGTTTCTGCTGACAGACTTTTTCATTTTTTTGTGAAAATTCCTCACTGTTGCATAGTCAGACTTTAATTGTCCTGAAAAAAATAGACTCGTCTTTCCCTGCATCTCAAATCTCACACCAAACTTCTTGTGGATTTGTCTCTTGGGTTCCCGTCTTGAGCACATGGGATTTAGCCTGACAAAGGGCAGAATATCCCATTTTCTTCATTTGCATTTGGAATAATGCTGCGAATACATGTAATTCAAAAGAACGTACAGCCTTTGGCAAGGGGCAGGGAATGTAATGTTCTCTTGCCTGAAACGGAGCTCCCGCACTTAATGGAACTTTCACCATAGTCTTTCAGCTTCTTCCTTGTAAAGTAAGGGAATACAACACCACCTCCCCAGATTGTTGAAAGGATTTGGATATGTTGATGAGTTTTATGGAAAATTCCATACGAAAAATCTGATCATAATTTATATGTAAAATATGAACAGGCACTAAGTCACCTGTTCTACCCATTCAATATTATCTTTGACCGAGCACTATAAATGTAATTTAAAGCAGGTATTTTTAAGAAATAAGCTAGGACCTGCAAGATCACTTGTAGAAAATATGGAGCTTGTTCCTTCTCTCCTCTTTTTCCAGAAATTTTATAACCTCTGCCTGCTGCTTCAGATCTGTTGATCACATGTTTTAAACACACAAACCCCATGTTAAACCAGGGTGTGCCACTGAAGAAACTGTGTCCTGCCTTGCAGAGAGGCCGGGAGCTACAAATCTAAAGAAAACAAATCAAGAAAGACTTTCAGTCCCAAAGACCAAGAGATGGAGAACTGTGAGCTTTCCTTTGTGCTTCAGTGTTTTCTGACTTCAAAGTGTGCTGAATAATTACAGTAAACAAGGCATGTGGCTTTAAAAAGGTGTTGGAACAAATCTCTTGAATTAGATGAGAGACAAAACTGTGTGACTGCATTCTTAAAGATTGCAGCATCATGTCTGTGATCTTTTGCACTTGGGTAACCTGATTCCTAATCTTTGAGGCTTGGCTTTGCTCATGTGTCTAATACCTGTTTATTTTGCATGTACCAACTTGCACAGTTTTGCAAAAGATGTACTTGACTATGTAAATTTGCAACTACAAAGTCTAAAAAAGAATGTTCAAGTAATTATTTAGCTTCATGCAAGCCATTATTAAGACACCTAAAGTTTGTGTTCATAAAGAACATTTCATTCACTTTATTTTATTTTTTTTAAATCTTGTGTGTAATACTTGTACCTTGACCGAGGCTTATAAGCAAAGTATGCCTGGTATGTAAAAATTTTAATTCAGTAAACCATCCAAATGGTTAATATTGAAAACACCCCAAAAAACTCACTGATTTTCTGTTTCTAGTGTGTAACCTGACAATATTGACATTCAAAATATTACAGCCCTTTTAATCCTCAGTCTCATGTCAAGACATTATGTGCAGTTTTGAGGCATCCATTGGCTGTAGTCAATATACAGTATATATGTAGTATATTGCACATTGACTATATATTATAGTATAATACAATATACTGTACAGTAACCTGCTGAGATGACAAAACTGTGTGCTGTGTGGTTATTAAGATCAATTCGATTCGAATGACTCCCTGTTTTCCCTCTTCTGAGACGAGGAAGAGTTTTGCTCATTTTTAATCCTAAATTAACACTGTGTGCACAAAAAGGAAGGTAAAATTAGTACTAAAGAGACTTTTGCACAGTCTGAGGAATAGTGTTGACAATCTTGAGTGTGACTGACACAGGGGACTGTGATCATGTCTGACCCACAGGTGACAGCAGGACTGTCCTACTGCAACAGCGGTGGCTTAAAAGAGGATTTCAGTGACCACTGGCCTGTGCTTGGCAGCACCTGTCCGAGACTGTGGATACCTGAAGAAGCAGAGGGGCTGGAGCTAGTCCCTGTCCCGCTCCCCCTTTTGTCCCAAAATAGTTTTTTTCCTTGGGTGTGCAAGAGGCTGATACACACACAGAGTGGAGGTATTAGATTTATTTACAGTTCTGCAATGAAAGGGGCACTGGGTGGCAAATCCACAAAACCAGCATGACACCACCAAAACTTTTCACTCTGTTAGCAAACAAAGGCATTAGTGTTCAGGTATTCTTCTGTTGGTTAATGATTCTCTCACCTCTCATGCTAATTAGTCTGCATGCTCAGTATTTCTCTTCTTTTGTATCGGTGAGTTTATTAAGTAAGTGGTCATGATCAGCCCCTGCCCCAATTACATTTTACCCCGTTTGAGCTGATTCAGCACAGATGCTGAGTTGGTTTTGTTAGTTTTTTCCCTTGTGTTGGAGGTTCTGCCACACGTCATAGAATCATAGCATATGCTGTGTTGGAAGGGACCCACAGGGATCATCGAGTCCCACTCCTGGCCCTGCACAGGACACCCCAAGACTCCCACCGTGTGCCTCGGAGTATTGTCCAAATGCTCCTTGAGCTCTGGTGCTGTGCCCACTGCCCTGGGGAGCCTGTTCAGTGCCCAACCACCCTCTGGGTGAAGAAGCTTTTCCTAATACCCAGCCTAAACCTCCCTGACTCAGCTTCATGCCGCCCTTGCGGTCCATAAATTCTGCACTCTCTGTGTCCACTCTCAGTGGTACATCCTTATCCCCAAGCCTTGTTAACCTCCCCCGAGGTCTGAGATTAGTGAAACATGTCGAGCCCTAAACTTTAACAGGGCAATTCTACAGACAAGTAAATTTGTCTGTCTAGCACTTGGGCATCACTTAGAGCTGCTACCTGTTTCATGGATTAAATCTCCCTTCCTGTTGGTTAGGCCTGAAAATATACAAAGNCCTCCCCGACTCAGCTTCATGCCGCCCTTGCGGTCCATAAATTCTGCACTCTCTGTGTCCACTCTCAGTGGTACATCCTTATCCCCAAGCCTTGTTAACCTCCCCCTAGGTCTGAGATTAGTGAAACATGTCGAGCCCTAAACTTTAACAGGGCAATTCTACAGACAAGTAAATTTGTCTGTCTAGCACTTGGGCATCACTTAGAGCTGCTACCTGTTTCATGGATTAAATCTCCCTTCCTGTTGGTTAGGCCTGAAAATATACAAAGACCAAATATCAAATAACATCCTTTATTAAGAAAACTTGTACGTATTCCACATTTTGCAACACACACCCTCCCTCCCTCNCCCGCGGTGTCGGCGCTCGGGGCTGCGCCCCCTGCGCGGGATGGGTGGGGGGCACCGCGGGCAGGGGGCTCTGAGAGCTGGGCAGCGTCTCTGCGCGGATTCTCCCCCTGTACTCGGCGCTAATGAGGCACCGCAAGTGCTATGTTTGGGCCCTTCAATTCATGAACGTCATTGAAGGGCTGGAGTGGGTCCAGAGAAGGGAATGGAGCTGGGGAAGGGTCTGCAGCACAGATCTGATGAGGAGCGGCTGGGGGAGCTGGGGGCGCTCAGCCTGGAGAAAAGGAGGCTCAGGGGTGACCTTATTGCTCTCTACAGCTCCCTGATAGGAGGTTGTAGCCAGATTGGCCTCTTCTCTCAGGCAACCACTGACAGGACAAGAGGACATAGTCCTAAGCTGTGCCAGGAGAGGTTTAAGTTGGACATCAGGAAGAATTTCTTCACAGAATGGGTGATTAGACATTGGAATGGAGGTGATGGACTCAGTGTCCCTGGATGTGCTTAAGGAGAGACTGGATGTGGCACTCAGTGCCATGGTCTAGTTGACATGGTGGTGATTGGACTTGATGATCTCAGAGGTCTTTTATAAAGCAGCTTTTCTTTCCCCGCCCGTGTGCCCCCAGGTGCGCAGTGCCACACCATGGAGGAGCGTGCCAACCTCATGAACATGATGAAGCTCAGCATCAAAATCCTGATCCAGTCAGCCCTGAGCCTTGGCCGGACCCTGGACTCCGACTTCCCTCCGCTGCAGCAGTTCTTCGTGGTGCTGGAGCACTGCCTCAAGCATGGGCTGAAAGGTGGGCTCTGGATACCAGGCTGAGGAGACACAGGTCGATGAGTCTCTGTTGTGTCCTGCTGTGTCTCCAGTTTGACCTCTGAATGACATTGTTAATTGTATAAATGTACAATACTAATCGGCATTAGAGATATAACTATGTGGTTACCCCTGTACACCTTGTATTTTGTGCCTCCTATACTGTTAAAGTATTTTTAATGCCCCCTTTACATTGATATGTTAGAAGCTGGTAAGACAAAGTAGCACATAGACTAAAATTTTTGATTCTGGACTTGGTAGCCTGTTACTTTTCCTCACAAACTTCTCTGTGTGCTCCCTTTAGTGAAGAAGACTTTTATTGGACAGAACAAATCGTTTTTTGGTCCTTTGGAGCTAGTGGAAAAACTTTGTCCTGAAGCATCAGATATAGCCACTAGTGTTAAAAATCTGCCAGAGTTGAAGTAAGTTGCTTGTTGGAGATGATGCTTTTCACTCATACTGCTGGGAAAAGGAATCCTTTGTGTAGTCTCTTGGCTTCCTTAATGAAATTTATTCCCAAAGGAAAAAATAGGGCATGCAGGAGGCGTTGAGTTCTCCAACAGATAAGGAGAATACCTCAAAATATTCAGAGTTTCTGATTCGAACAGTACTGCCAGATTAAAAACAGCATTTGGAAACTTTTTAACCTTGCTAAAAATAACTTAAGCCCTTCACAGTTATTTTCACTCACCTTCTTTCCCCCACTTTTATAACTTTGTGTCATTTTGTAAGTACACTAGTAGTATTTAATTTGGGTAATTCCGGATGATGGAAAGAGATTGTTTTCAATGCAAGGGTGCATCAGTGGTTAGGTCATGGTGGTAGCTGACAATATGTGTCTTTTCAAGTTAGGAAAACTTTACAATATACTTTTCCTGCTCTGAAGAATGTGATATACTTAAATGCTTTTGTGTTCTGGAGACAGCAGTTCATTTCCCCAAGATTTTTTTCTTTCAGTTGTTGGGATTTTTAGGGGGTTTTTGCCTTTTTTTTTTTTTTTTTTGAAAATAATATCCTTCATCTCACTTTGTAAACTGAGAATTCTGAATTGCACAAGTCTACTTAACAAAAAGCTTTGTTTTTACCAAAACATGCAACTTTTCATTTTAGGACTGCTGTGGGCAGAGGAAGGGCTTGGCTTTATTTGGCACTCATGCAGAAGAAACTGGCAGATTATCTCAAGGTACTCTTGGACCATAAGCATCTGTTAAGGTAAGAACATATTGTGTAGGTTATGTTCCCCAAATCACTGACACCTTGTGTTGCTCCAGGGAGAGTCATTCCTTGACCGCTTTAAGCTTGTTCTTGGAGCCTGCAGAGGAGCAAGTGGTTAATTGTGTCTCTGTGAAGCTACAGAGAAACTGGTCAAGTGTTTTCTGAGAGTTCTGATTCTTCAGCCTGGTGCAATAAATTGGTGGGAAGGGGCTGCTCAGCTGAGCTTTGTAAGGCTGTGTTACTGTTTATATGATTTCAGTGATGGAAGTGCCACTATAATTGTTTGATGAGCAGTGATGCCTGATATTTCTTCCAGTGAATTTTATGAATCGGATGCATTGATGATGGAGGAGGAAGGAGCAGTTATTGTGGGTCTGCTGGTTGGACTGAATGTTATTGATGCAAATCTTTGCTTGAAAGGAGAAGACTTGGATTCCCAGGTGAAGATTAAAGCTTAAGAAGGATCAGTTGGTATAAGATTCTAGTAGAATTAAGTACATCTATAAATACTTTACTGAGATGGGTCCAGAGTTCTTTCCAGATTGTCCTGAGTTCAAGCTTGTCGTGTTTCCCACAGTGCATGGAAAGAAAGTACATAAGTAGTAGTTTATGGAAATACTCTCACAACTAATAACTACCAGTAATCTGATCACACTAAAATATGCTTTTATGACAAACACTAGCTTCAATGTTTGTATCAGCTAGGAAGAATATAGGTATTATTTGTCTCTGTAAACTTAAGCTTCATATTTTTATCATTTTCCAAATACACATTATATATGTATATATATCTGTATCTATGCAGAATTGCACCATGAAGGTGTCTTAATATCTTAAATGTATTTTTCAGGTTGGAGTGATTGATTTTTCCTTGTACCTTAAGGAAACACAGGACAGTGATGGCAAACAGTACGTATGGTGAATTAGTAATTCTAAACCATTATGGGTTTTGTAGAACAAACCTGTCAGACAGTCTGTGGGAGGACATGTGTGCTGGAGACCTCAAACTATTAATCATCCAAAAAGGAGAATCCAAAAGAGATTTTATTAACTAATACTGACTTTCAAAGATTGAGCCTGTGGTGGTTTTAACAAGAATGCAATGTGGAGAGTTTGTGTCTTGAGCTGGGACCAAATTAAAGGCACTCAAAATATTAGATTGGGGTTTGGTTTGATTTTAGAAGAGATGATCTGCCAGGCCACCCACTGCTAAATCACTGCTTTGTTTCTAAGCACTGTTTCAGAAACGCTCTCAGTTAAGTAGCTCTCTCTGTGGGAGAGATCAGTTATGGAGGGAAAAATGTAATTTTAGGTGAAATGTTAGGTGAATTGAGACCACAGCTGCTGACAGCATTGGATCTGGAAGACCTGTAGCAAATGAAGGGGATTACATATTTTATGTGCTTCTGTCACTTCAGAACGCTTCACTGTGGAGCTGCTGAAAAGCAGCCAAACAGCTGCTTCACCTCCCTGGTACTTCTGATCTAGCTCAGGCACAAGTATTTTATAAGGAGAGGATAAAAGGTTTCAACTCAGTTTTCAAGTCTGTGCTGATAACCCTAGTACAAACTAACACTTTAGAATGAAGGACTTTCTTCTCAGTCAATAAATTCTCACTTTTACAACTAGAGATGGAGGGATTACAGCTGTCCTTGACCAGAAGCATTATGTGGAAGAACTGAACCGACATCTAAGGTGGGATTTTCATCTATTCTCATATACAAACACTTGTCCTGTTTAGCTTTTTCAGTATGGCTTTGAATGTCTCTGCCATCAGTCTTAGAGATTTTTGTCTGATATTGAAATGCCTTCCCTGATTATTTTCCAAAAATCTTAGTTTCATTTTGTAGTCTTGCTCTTCTGCAGGCGCATGCAATGTAGAAAACAAGTCTGTGTAAGGGGAGTTTACTTTTTTGAGACTGATTAACCTAACATTGTGGAGGTACTTTTTCAAGAGAAACTATTCCAAGTGCATCTGGAAGTTCATTCCTCAGGGGAAGAGTCTCTGCTCTTCCCCCCATACATTATTCAGTGGGAAGAGTGGACCTCACTTACCCTCTTGAGTGGGAGAGGTGTTAAGACTGCAACAGCTGAGCCAGAACAGGGCTGCCAGTTGTATGGAAGGGCATGGTCCTTTTAGTGCTTAACAGGGACAGTTGTCCTTCCTTAGGGGTATTTTCCAGCTCACCGAAGTATTTAATTATTAAGAAAAGCAAGATGGTTAAAAAAAATACTGTTGAGGACAGGAATAAATGCTGAACATTGGCACTTTTACCATTTTTATGCATCTCTCTTCCTTGCTGCAGTTGCACGGTTGCAGATCTTCAGAACAAAATAGACTGTTTGGAAAAGACCAATTCAAAACTCCAGGAAGAGGTTTGTGTCTGCTCTGTTAAATATTCCTCATAGCTCTTTTCCATCAGAGGCAAAACTCCCCAAGAATGTACCTTAGACCTAAAACATTTGAGTAGGTACTGGTGAGATGTGGGGGACTGGGCAGACTGGCATGGGTTGGCACATGGAGAAAGCTTTCTGGGAAGCTTCTGTGTTAAATTAGTGGTTAAAATGCTTTTGGGCACCTATTTGGTAGATGGATTTCCTTAATCAAGTTTTTTTTTTTGTCTTGCAATGGTGTCTCTACCCAAAAGTAATCAAACCACTGTCATGGACATGACTTGTCCTTCTTCATACACATACACATGTCTATGTATTTGTCATGTGAGTGATCCTGGAAAAACAGAAGTTAAGAAATCTTTTCCAGCTGGGAAGTAAAATAGAATCCAGCAGCATGCGTTATGTGTGTGTGTGTGTGTGTATATATATGTATATATATCTGTATCTATATAAACACACCAGGACACAAAAAATATATCTGGCTTTGAGAGTGGATCTGTGTAGTCCAATTTCCAGTTGTATTTTGGGTAGCTCCACTTGAAAATGCTGTACAGTTCCACCAGTGAATGCCAGCCCTGACCTGCTGTGTGACTTCTAGTTAATACCACAGATCCAGGGTGGATTTTAGCATTTCTTTGGGCAGTGAATATTTAAAAATAATTGATGAGGGTGTGAAGCAGAAGGCAGTGAACAAATGGGGGGGGGGGTTATTAATTTCGGCTGCAGGAGGGTCAGGCAGCTCATGAAAGGGGAAGTGAGCAGCACACCTGCTACAGAGACTGAGCTGCTGACCTTAGGATTGCTCCAGATGTTGCCTGCTTGCACAGTGATTAAATATAGATCTGTTCTCTTTATAAACAGCTTGCAGCAGCTACTGACCGAATTGGATCACTGCAGGAAGAGCAGCAGCAGTTGAAACAACAGAATGAATTGATTCGTGAACGGAGTGAAAAGAGTGTAGAGGTGGGCCACTCATTTAAAGATGATGAGAAGCCTTAAAATAAGTGATCTCTTTTGATCAGCTGCAGGTAGTGATCTCAAATCCACTGGGACCTGGAATGCTCAGCAGAGTTGAGCAGGCTGGTGTGCAAATCACTGAGTTTGGGTGTTGTGTGCTCAGGCATTTTAATAATTTTAGGCATTTAGATTTTCAGGCATTTAGATTTTGCTGTTCTTTACTACACACTCATGTACTTGCAGAAGGGAGAAAGCATTCGAAGTGTAAGAATTAGTTATTTTTATTGTGTCTTTGAAATTTCAGCTTATTTATGTTTGCCAGGTCATTAGTTGTAAAATATAAGGATTTTACTTGAAATAGCACACAGAAATACTGTGTTACTCACAAGAATTACACGGATACTTTAAATACTTTGTGATCTTATGTGGCTTTTCTGCTGATTTTTCTTGTAGGTAACAAAAGAGGATACAAAAGTAGAATTGGATACTTACAAGCAGTCACGACAGGGTCTTGATGAAATGTACAGTGATGTTTGGAAGCAGTTGAAAGAAGAAAAAAAAATCAGACTGGTAAGGAAACTTAACTATACAAAGTGAGGTAAAAGACCCAGGATTCAGCCTAAACTGTAACATTACAAATACAAGGTGTCTGCTGTGCACCTTTTGTAGCTCTTCAGAATTCATGGAGGAATTGGAAACAAGATGCCAGATGGACATTGGTCAATAAGAGTGTCTGTAAAGAACTGGGAATTGGGGCTTTTGGAATGTTGGAAATGAAAGGTCTTTCTCTGTTTAAGAAACTACCAGCATTACAGCAGAGACACATGGTTTGTGTACAGGGTTATGTAGGTTTGGGAAATGCTTGTCCCTGATGTATGACTATGCGGCAGTAACTAGGAAATCTCTTTGTAAGGAACTAGAGAAAGAGCTGGAGCTACAAATTGGAATGAAAACAGAAATGGAAATTGCCATGAAACTTCTGGAAAAAGATACTCATGAAAAACAGGACACTTTAGTTGCACTTCGCCAACAGTTGGAAGAGGTGAAGGCCATTAACTTACAGATGTTTCACAAATCTCAGGTATGTGCAGGGGATTGGGGATGGTTTTGTGGGGTTTCTGTTGTTCAGGTGGGTTTGTGGTGTTATGTTTTTTTTTCAATTGGACAAAAAATAAACTGATAAGCATTTCTACAAGGAAGCCACGGAGTAGTGAGGCTTACATACAATACACAGAGCTTGTTTCCATTAATGAAACAAAAGTTTAACTAGCTTCTCCATTAAATTAGAGTTTAGCAAGCCTTTCCCTCCCATACCTGATTTCACAAACCCAGAGGGGATTTCTCTCAGTTTTTATGGGCTGTTTCCTGATGCCTGTTCAGGCTTTCCCCAGGCCTTTCCCTCCTTCACAGACACTTGCAAGGCACAGGCCGGTGAAGCCCCACTGCTGAGGTGGGCCTTTGCTTTTGAAAGCAGTATTTATTTTGGGGATTTTTGGCTTCCTGCTTCCGTGGCCACTGAGTGCAGTTGTTGCATTCAGATCATCATTGATGATCTTATCCTGTCCATTTAATCTGGTAATTTCTTTCTCCAAGCTTTTTTCTAAAGAGAGGATTTTTGGCTTGTAGCTGATCTCATAGGTAAAAACTTAGTTAAGGGTTGGGATTTTTTCTGAAGCCTTAACAAAACACGTGGAGCAATTGTCTGCTCTGGCATTATCAGCATTTTGTTTGTATATTCCAGTTAGACCCAGGCCTGGCCTTTAGCAAGCTGAACATTCTTTATGTGGTGGCAGACTTTAAACACTGTGTTCACTGTTTCCTGTAGAATGCAGAGTGTTCATTACAACAGAAAACAGAAGCAATATCCTCTTTTGAAGGAAAAACAAACGAGATGATGTCCTCTATGAAACAAATGGAAGAGAGGTAATAGCTACAAGCTCAGAAAGTCAACACTGAAGTCGGTAGAAAGTTTCCAATGTAAACCTTTACAGGATGACCTTCCATATGCCCCTACAGACATTTGGGCACACGTGCCAGCATGACCTTTTTTGCTTTCTCCTCCTTATCTCTCTGTGCTTGCTGTTGCCTTTTCCCAGGCAAACATGCCCATAATTGACCCTCTGGAAAGCCATAGCTCTTTCCATAGGCAGGCTGTTTAAAAACAGCTGTTAACTTCACTTTAAGAACTAGTATGACTCTAGCTTTTGTTGTTTGGGTTTGGGTTTTTTTTCCAAAAACAATTGCTTTCAGAAGTCTTTTTTTTT
>VXAY01005815.1:569334-583071 GCA_013399855.1 Oxyruncus cristatus
CCCACTTGCATTTTCAGTTTAAGCTTTTATAAAGACCTGTTCTGGTAAATCTAAAAGAAGAGGGCGAGAGGGTGTAGTTAAGGAGTGAAGTGACAACAAATGCCCGTGTTCCTTGCCTCATAGGCTGCAGCAGGCAGAAAAGGCAAGGCAGGCTGCCGAGGAACGGTGCACCAAGATGAAGCAGGAGCTTGCTGGCAGGCTGGACACGTGTCGGCAGCAGATGTCCCAGCTGGACAGCAAATGGTATTTAATCTGAGGGAATTTTTTTCCCTTCCCTTTTGCCATTCCTCTCAGAAGTGCTTTCTACTGCTTTTGTGCTCGGGTCTAAGGAGGGGTCGGTTCGAATTGTCTTGGCCTGAGCGTTGACAGAAGTAGGCAGGAGCCAGGGGAGCACAGCACTTCTCTACAGTGCACAGTGAGTGTGAGGGTTTTGACATGTTTTTTTCCAGAATATCCAACTGAGAGCACAGAGTGCCAGCAGAAATCCGGCCATTCCAACCAGCAATGGAGTTTCAATCGCTTTTTTTAATTAAAAAAAGGAGATAGGTATGGTCACACTTGTAGGCTGAGCATAGAAGTGACTGTCATCCGAAGGGATTGGGGTTCTTAAACGGGTTTGGGGGCTTGTTCTTAGGGAATGTTAATCCTCTGAAGATTTCTAATACCAACAGAAAATGCTTCTTTCAGTGTTCAGACGTCGGGGTAGAGTGCCCCTTTTAAACAGTTTAAACACAGGTAGTGAAATATGTACTTGTGGGGATTGGGTTTGGGGTTTGGGAGGGAGGTTTGTTTGAGGCCTTTTAGTTGTTTATTTTTCTTCTGGCTGTTCATTGCTGCTTGTTTTCTGTGACCTCAAAATGTTAATAGTTTTTGACATCTGCTGCCACAACAGTTTGATATCTGCTGCCCATTCTTTCCTTTCCCAGAACACCACTCTAGTTTTACCCTCTTTTGGACAAGACTTCTTCTCCTCATACTGTTGCTATCCTTAAGTTCTATAGGATATTTTTCTGCTATAGGGTTTTTTAGAATGAATTCTTTTTTAAATAGCTCAACTCTGGAAAAGGAGTTAAAATCTGAAAAGGAACAGAGGCAAACTTTGCAAAAAGAACTGCACCAAGAGAAGGATGCAACCACTCTGCTTAAAACAGAATTGCAACAGATGGAAGGACTGAAAAAGGTATGCACAAGCTTCAAGTGTTCAGAACAACTGAATGTGATTTATTTTTTAAGTATGAACACTCTTTTTAACCTGAAGATCTGCTCCTGTGTGCGGAGCAGTTTAGATTCTGAGGACACAATTGTACATCTGAATCTGTGTGCTCATGTGTGGGCACAAGACTGATACGTTGTAGCTCTGCTCAAAAACATTCAAAGCCTGAAAATCTTCCTCTTTCTGGTAAATATGTTTAAATGATTTCATCATTTGTGCAGAACCCATGGGTAGCTCAGCCATCAGGCCTCAGAAATGAGTTTGTAAAGCAGCTGATTCTTGTGAACTGCTTGGGTAGTTTGGGTAGACTGATCAAGGTTATGGGTCAAACAGTGAACAAAAAAGTTGATTCCGTGCTTGATTTTATAGGAACTGAGAAAACTGCAAGACGAGAAGCAGCAGTTGGAGAAAGTCTGTGAGGAACAGGAACAAGCTCTTCAGGAAATGGGACTTCATCTCAGCCAGTAAGTTCTAGGAACTGAACTCCTGTAAGTGACGTAACCTGGAGTATCAGACTAATACCAAGAACTTTAAACCTCATTCAGTAACAAAAATCAATTGATGTAAGAACTTTAGGAGGTAGTTACTATGCATGGGAAACTAAAGAGCCAGGAAAAAAAAGTGAGGGAGATCCTTGTAAGAGCAAGCTGGCTGAGAGAGGGAACACTACAGGAAATGTTTAGTTCTTACAGTGGAACTGTGCTTTTCCCACATTCTTCTGGTTATACTAAAAAGGGGGCAAACCCCATGGTGACAAAGTTTCCTGGTGATAGTGAGTGGTTCAGAGGGGTAACAGGGAGCTGACTGAAGAACTGGGGTGTAGATTCAGTGGCTGGACAATGGAATGGGAGGGAAAACCAAACACAACTAAATATAAAGTCATGCAGAGGGCATAATTTTCTTTTTCCAGATCGAAGTTAAAGATGGAAGACATTAAAGAAGTAAATAAAGCACTAAAGGTACTCTACATCTCATGGGTATTTTGACTGAACATACAAATTTCATTTAACACCTTCAAATTTCACCCTGGTTATTCTGCTTTAAAAGGCGGCTTTTGAAAAATTCCAACAACATTGGTAAAATGCCTTTGAATTTTGTTTTGCAAGTTTATTTGTATCTCCAGTGTGGTTTTCATTCAAATTTTCCAGGGTCATACTTGGCTGAAGGATGATGAAGCAACACACTGCAAGCAATGTGAAAAGGAATTCTCCATCTCAAGAAGGAAGGTGATGTTGCCCAGTGGATTGTTTTTAAACCATCCATGGCACACAAAAATGGTGCTGTTGCCTAGTTTGCGGGGGAAGACTGACCCTGCTTCAATTTTGGATCTTGTTGGCATGATAGCTACATAGGGAATAATTTGGCATTTCCCATGCTAAATATGATGTTCCCTCCTGCTGTTGGGTGCTCTCCTTGGTGGGAGCTGCTGTGGGCTGTGTTCAGGCTCCCCTCCCGGCTGAGCAGGGGCCCGGCAGGCCGTGCTCCGTGTCCGGCTCCCAGGGATGCTGCGGGGTCCCGAGCCGTGGGTAGGGACTGCACGGGGCACGGGGCAGCCCAGGGGCCGGATCTCCTCCCTGTAGAGCCGGGCCAGAAAGCGGGGCCTGGCCGCGGGAGGGGTGGAGATCCGAAGAGAGCTCCAGCAATCCCTGGCCAGGCCCGCGCCTGCTCCTGCTCCTGCTGCTCCCCGACTCAGGGCGAGCGCAGTTCCCGGCTGTGGAAGGAGGGCGGCTGCGCCGGGATCGGCGGCGCAGGATCGCGCCCGGTGTTGGGCCCTGCGCAGGAGGAAGGGCTGCTGGGAGGGCTGGGCCTGGTGGGGAGGAAGGGTCAGCGTTCTCAGAAACCCTCCCCTTCTCTCTTCCTGGTGCTGCTTTTAGGCAGCTGCGCTCACTCTGACTCTCTGTTTGCAGCACCACTGCAGGAACTGCGGGGATATTTTCTGCAACACTTGTTCCAGTAATGAACTCGCGCTGCCGTCGTACCCGAAACCCGTCCGTGTCTGCGACACTTGTCACACGTTGCTGCTCCAGCGGTGTTCCTCCAACTCCTCCTAAGGCCCTCCCACCCTTGACAGAAGCGCTTTAACATTGGAAAGTAGCCATTATTTTTTTAATTCTGAATTGCAGGTGTCCTCTGTGCAGCAGACTGGCTGGTCTCTGATAATTTCCTCTGTGGGACAGAGCAGTGTAAAATAATTTGTAGGGACTGTGCAAACTAATGCTTCTCCCAACTGGAATAATTAAGAAACTTATATCGACTGTAATTTCCCCTAAAGTTCTATTTGAAACTAAAAATCACTTTTCTGATTTTTATAGGTATTTGTATTAAAATTTGTATATGGCATTTCTACATTTATTTGATCGCTGTGGACATCCCTGTCTCTGCACATGAACTTCAGTTCCTCTGTACCTTCACTGTAGGTGCTCCTGTGTGTCTCCTGGCTCATGTACAGTTTTGTATTTGCTCTAAGTCAGAGAGGAAAAGGTCAGCTTATGAATTGTCTATAGAAAGAGCTTTATGGGGAGTGTCGATGAATGTGCCTTCAGTTCACTGCGGAGTCAAAACCTGCACATTGTACCTGTTCTGGAAGTCGCTGTGACCACGGTGTGGTAGTTACACAATAAAGCCTTTTGCAAAAACTGAAAGCCAGAGACGTTCTGATTCTAAACAGCTGTTGGTCACAGATGCCAGGAGAGAATGTTCTTATCCAGCCATGCACATCCAGAGCTTAAGTTAAAGACACCAGAATGTCTCTGGGATACCTGACACTGTGGTATTCCGGGAGGTGCCAGATGAAGCCCCTGCTCTGCAGCAGCTTCCACCCTTCCCCAGAAGAAAGGGGGCAGTGACTCCAGCTTGCTGTGCCCACCCCTGGGACACAGCAGGGCAGCTCTGCCCCAGCCCAGGGGTGTTCACTGCCACTCTGTCAGGCCTGGGTGCAGCGGCAGCCGGGCCCCAGAGCAGTTTGTGTTACAGAGTACCAGTACATTGGGCTGTCGCCTCACCCCAGGATCAGGGTGAAGGCACCACTGTCCCCAACGGTACCCACAGAGCCTTGTGAGAACAGGTTCCAGAACAGCTCCTTGGGCTTCTTCCAAAGGCTCCACGTGGAACAGTGCAAACCCAGTGTGGGTTGGCAGAGTCCACTGAGCTGGGCTCCAGGTGCCAGTTCTGACCTCAGTCCTCTCCCCCCAGGAAGCAGGTTTTTATCACAGCAGACACAGCTGTGGCTGCACCACACCATGCTCAGGATTCAACCTTTACAGCTGCCCCCCAGAGAAGAAGCAGCATCTTCTTCACTGTAGAAAGGGGCCTCAGGTTTGTAACCCTTCAGAACAAAGGCTTCGTTACAAAGGGCAAATACAGGTACTACAGCAAAGGCAGGGAAGCAGATGCTGGATTATTTCAGGAGAACTTGCAGTGCGCAAAAGCTGTAACTACGTTGCTTAAAAACCACATCTTTAAGCAGGATGTTTTACAAGTTGCATTTATTGAAACATGGTTGCAGAAGCTGCTGAGTCCACTGATGCCTACAAGAAAGTACAGAATCACCTCTCACTCCACCCCCAGGAGCTTCAGGGCCCAGACCCCCTGCTCAGGGCACAGCCGTGCAGAGCTTTGACCCAACATACACAGGGCACTCCCAGCAGGGGGGTGGCCTCCTTTGCTACCCCCAATTGTCACTGTAACACTACAGGCCAGCGCTCAGTGAGAGGAGCCACTGCTCAGGGCAGCTGCATGGCAAGAGCACTACAGTCACACAGGACACAGATGCAAGTGTAGTTACAAGAAGCTGGAGGTCAAAAAGGAGTGAGTTCCAGTTTTTAAAAGGAAGATTTATTTAACAAGTTTCACTTAGCGCAATACACCTAAAAAGGAAATCACAATACAATGAAAGATTAAATCAAGGCCTCAGAATTTTATACGAACACCAAGACCAAAATCCTAAAGTAGCCGTATTGCGTCTCAACATGTTTCCCCCATTAACTTAAAAAAAAAAAAAAGCTTTAACATGCCTTACAGGATATTAAAAGAAATAAACTAGAACTAACATGCCAAATGTTCACTTTGATTTTCAGACACAGCTTCTATATTGGTTCTTTACAAAAAAGCATGTCTCTTTTAACATGTATTCAAAACAGTGTTGGATGTAATATGGTATAAGAGCAACATTTAACATAATTCAAACAGCTTTAACCTAAATACGCTTACTGCTTAAATACACTCCTACAACAAAACTAACTTGAGAAACGCTTCAAATCGTTTAACAGTTAAAGTCTTTACTTGGTTATTACATCCTAGATGAATGTTCATTTCTGTATGTTCAAAAATACTGAACCTGAAGGGTTTTAAAACAATCCTGAATTCACTTACAGTAAAGCATAAATCACAAGCTCGTATTGCAAAACTGTTAAACTTAGTTTTTTGTTTTTTTGTTTTTTAAAAAAGATGCGACCAAAAGTCAGCGATTGGTTACATTCCCCAGCCACCACTCATGTTGGACATGTTGGACATGCCGCCCATGCCGTTCACTCCCATGGATGCGCGGTTCCCACTGCTGTAGTAGCTGCTGTTCATGGCGCCCTGGCTCCCGGGGTCTGAGGGGGAAACCGACAGCAGGTTCACAGCTGCCTCAGGCCGACTCGAAGCATCCTTGCCCCAACGCCTGTCCTTGCTGGGCCACCTCGTAAATACCGTCTACCGTGCCCAACGCTGCAAAGTGTCAGTTTACAGCTCCGTACCCAAAGTCAGTCACCGGTTGTTCAATGACAGCAAGAGCTCTGCATCACCCCCCTTCCCAATCCAGAGCTTGAGCACCGCTCTGGGGGCATGGGGAGGACCCAGCCTCCCACATCCCCTCCCACCCCGCTTGTACTGTGTTGCAACAAAGCTGGTCTCCAGCTTTTAGACTAAGAAAGGAAGTGATCAGAGCAATGCAAGTCTGGAGACTGGCATTTCCTACTCCTTTCAGAGTAATTTTCCACATTTCCTCCCTCAGCTTCCCATTTCTCTTTTGAACAGATCCCCCCCAATTATCCATTATTTTTAACATTCACAACAGCCACATCTTTCAGGGCTTGTGCTGCCCAGGCTGTAGCACAACCCTTCAACACAGTGAAGGGCATGTTAAGCCAGCAGCACCCAGCCCACCTGAAACCAGCAAAGAAATGCTCTTACCATAGCCACTCATGCTGCTTTGACCTCCATATCCTCCTCCATAACCCCCACTCAGCTGCTGGCTGCCTGGAGCACCATAACTGGATTGGCTTCCTTCCAAGTTAAGGACAAAAACGTTAAGAACTTGCCTGTAAAGGTCTGCTCATCATCAACAAACCCATCCCTCACCCAACAGCCCCAGCACTCTGCACAACCTCTCTCACACCCAGGGAACTTGAAGTATACAAGGTAACAAACTCAAGGAAAGTGCTCAGGTTTCTAAAAACATCACTCCAATCAAAGGGGACTTAAATTGCTTTTTGTTTTCCAGTTTCTCTGGACTATACAGGACAGGATTGGTCTGCATTATAGCAGGACACCCCAAAAAGACTTAAACTTGGCTTTAAGTGACCCGACACAGGACTGCTGCTGCTCATCCGGAAGAGCACCAGCTCATTAACTGCAGTTTGTATACAGTCCCAACAGACTTATTCCTGCTCCAGACTGGTTGTGCACCACAGCACTGCTGTGGCTCCCAACACACAGAGCTCTGCTTAAGCTCATTAACAACTGCTCTTCACCCCATCACTTGTACATCACCCCTACAGAACTTTGCTGTAGTTCAGGTATCAGCATTAGACTTCAAACATTTTGTGATCAGAGTGCTACAAAAGCAGTGGTGTACCCACACACCCCACCCCAGCACCCTCGAGAAAGGAGCCCCCCAGAAACCAACCCCACCTTCACCTCTAAGAAACCAGCCCAGCTGGGTGTCAAGAGGGTGTGTCTGCCTTATAGACACAAGAGCAACAGACTTGTGTTGCTAACAGACATTTTAGAGTTTTAAGCAATTCTGGGGTTTGCTAGTGCAATTCAGACAGTTTAGTTTCTCCTCAATTCCAAATACATTTCTCCCTTGCCACCAAGACCAAGCTTGAGTGGCAGGTCACATCCCACAGATACATCCTCCATCACCAGACTATGTCCCAAAGAAGAAGGGGAAAGGAGAAGGACAGGAAGAATCTCCCATTTTTGCACCACCATGTTCCCAGAAGCCACTCATCCCACCAGCCACACCACACCACAGTTTATTTAACCTAATAATTGTCAAATATATTCCCAAAAGGTTTATATACCTGCCAATGTGCTAGTGTTCCAATCCTGGACTACCCCTTCCGATTCCTTGACTGTGTGATTAAGACAGAATGTTGAATTTCAGTTTTGATGCCAGGCACAGAGTAAGCAGGAGCTGTACAAAATGAGTCAGCTTCCTTCAGTAGCAAGCACCTGTTTAACAGTGCATTGACACTGTCACACATACCCATTGCTCCCATCATCTGACTGCCATAGGCACCACCAGTTCCTCCTGCTGTAGAATTCAGGAAGAGTTCTACGTATCTGTGTTCTGAAAGACGAAAGTTTTGCCATGAGAGCATTTCACACCACGCCCATGCAGCTTGTCTCACCGCAAGTGAAGCTGCGGTAACATCTTTGGCATTCCAGTGACAGCACATGCCCTACAGCTGCACTGCTGTCATTTCCCTAAATCCACCTAATTCCGAGCAGCTGGACTTACGCATATTTGCTTTGTCTTTGGACATAGCAGCCACTGCATCCTCGTGAGTAGCAAATTCAACGTCTGCCTCTCCAGTTACTCTGCCATCTGGTCCGATTTCAATGTGTACTCTTACAGGGTTCAGAGGTGAGAAGAACTACACACAGAACAGTCACACAGATTAAAACGCACCAATGCAACGGCTGGGGTTTACAAGCAGCCCTGTTCTCCAAAGGAACACTCTCCAGCTGCAGTGCAGCTGGCACGTCCAACCAGGACCACAGGACCCGAAGCCACGCACGAGGGAAGGGAGCACCATTTGGGACTCACATTGTAGATGTCGTTCTCCGTGGCTCTGTAGGGCAGACCTCGCATGTGGACGCAGTGGCCAGTGGTGCTCTGGAAGGTGGACGATCCGTCGCCGTACCTGTGGTCCGACATCCCTGCAGAGAAAAGAGTCCATTCTAGGTCTTTCAGATGTATTTTAGTTTCTTTTGACACATGTCGTAAGTTCAGTTACTGTTCCTATTAGAGATCTCTTACCTCTTCCAAATCTATCAGAACCAAACCCATAGCCATCATTATACCCATTGTAGTCATCATAACCTCCATAACCTAGAAACAGATTGGACATGTTCATTTCAACTACACAAAGATCCAAATAAACGTTCATTTCGACTACAGAAAGATCCAAATACACACGTACACACTGCAAACAACAGTTTACAAAGTTTCATTTCTTCTACAAGAACTAAAGCCAAGGACACATACAAACCAGCAGTTACAAAGCAGGGAAGACACTACCAGGTCCAAGCGTTGCTGCTTTTCGTACGAGCAGCTCCCTCGGACTCTGTGCACTTACCTCCTCCATAGGCTCCACGCCTCATTCTCTCCAAGCTACTTCCTCTACCCAGGCTGTTATATCCGCGCGTAAGACCGGGCCTGTCGTACGGACCAGGTCTCTGCATTGCCAACAGCTTGCGTGGAGGGTCGTAGTGAGTGCGCACTTCTGCTCGGCTACTCTTGAAGATCTCAATGTACCTACAAATGTTTCCACAGGAGCAAGTCAGTCTTCGATTCCTTCCACAAACACCTCACAACTTCACATTACAACAAGCCATTTAGTCATAGCCTTGACACTGGCGGTAATTTTAAGCCAGGTTTCCTTACGTTATGTAGGCAATGACATTCTATTTTACGCTACGTTACAATCAAATCAGTGTCTTTTCAAGAAATTAAAATTACTGAAGGGTTTATGTGCTCCTCATACTTGGCAGTAACCCAGCCTTAAGGGTGGGGGAGCAGTACTGATTCCCGACCCACCTCCCCCCAATTTAAGGTGTTAGTCAAAAAACGTAGGAGGGACTGGCGTCCACTCAACTCAGCACCATTTTGCTTGAGGCAATGGAAACAGAGGGTTAAAAACCTGGTCTCCACCAAGAGTTTAACCCATCAGGATGCCACAAAAAGCTCTGCATGTACTAGTGAACCCAGCCTATGCTTCAGTGATTCAGCGTAGGCAAAAGGTGCATGCTTCAATGAAAAATAGTCACAAGTAAAATAGAATAAAAACCCTTTGTGACAATTTCTTGAAAGCTATGCTTATTACATTGAAGATTAATACAGTAAGTAAATTTGTTACATTTCAACTTATAAAACAAGTTTAGAAAGTATCACATTTTCTTATGGTAGTAAGAGTACTGTGCATGTCTTTAGAGCTAAAGGCAGAATTGGTGCTATTTGAGAAGTTAAAGCCATAGTCTCTCAACTTTGTCACTTCCAAGCTATCAGTTTTGCACTCCTGTTATTACTCAGGTTTCAAAGCACACTTTAGTTTAGCCAATTTTATCTTGCATTTTTGGGTAGATCCAAACAGTCTGTGCCACAGATGTAGCAATCAATGGCTTTATACTCATCACCGAGTTAGAGACCAAAACACTGTTTTGATTTGGATGTTAACACTTTCAGAAGAGAGAATATGGATTTAATTGTTTACCATAAGAAAAGTGACAGAGCCAACCAACCATCCATCCCCACCTGTGCCCTATTCTTTCCTTGTGTTTCTTTAGAGCCTTTTCAGCTATTTCCTGTGAAGCAAACTGCACGAAGGCCTCCCCCGTACTCCTCCCCTGGAAGTCCACCGGCAATGTTATCCCATTTGGCACGATTTCCAACCCTTCAACCCAAGGACAAATAACCCCAGTAGGGGGGCAATATTAACATCACAAGCCCAGTCATGAGTTTTTTTCTTATAGCTTTAAAAACACCAGAATTTAAACACTGTTAAGCGAATGGTATGTTGATTCTAGAACACCAGAAGAAAAAAAGGCACGTCAACAAAGAGCTCCACGATCACATACCATTCAGTTCAGGTTCTTAACCCACCCTGCAGAGCACAGAAATGCTCTGAGTGTCAGCAACAACTCCTCAGAGAAGGCATCTAATGCAGGGTGCATTAAGAACCTCACATATTATTACAAACCTCTTCAATTCTGTGAAAGTATTTAAGACGAACTTTTTAAGAGAACTTAAATTCAAACACAGCAAATTAAACAGCTTTATACAGAACAAGTAATTTTACTAGAAGTCACTCAGGTAAAATAATTAGTCTTACGCAAACATCAAGTTTCAGCATTGATTTTTTTGTTTGTTTTTATCTTTAGGAGTGCTTAATTAAGAAAAAAATCATGAAGTAATTTTAAAGTATTAGTTCCTGAACAGAAAAGGCACATTTTGTATATTAAGCACATTAACAGTTTTTAAAGCTTGAATTACTTCACCAAGTAAGAAAAAAAACAGCTTAAAATGCACATGCTTAGAAATTGCTTGTTCATATCACGGATTCAGAAAACAAAAAACAAGTTCTGAAGATCTAAAACTGGAAATATTTCTACTGTATTTTAAAGCAAAACAGTAAGTTCAATTATATCTTGTTACAGTAAAACATTTAGAAATCTACTATTCTGAAAATACTACCAAATGAAATCCTAAAGAAATCAATAGCTTTTATTCTTAGGCATTTTAATAGTTTGTAATTCCAGTTTCTAAAACATACAATAGCTGCAAAAAAAGTAAAAATTAGTCAAAATAAGGCATTATCTCTTCATCCACAAAAACTCTGAGCTAGGCAACATGAAGGGTTTCTTTTTTTCCCCATAGAAAGAAAAGGGGGCAAATCTGGAAATCTGTACTTGGGTAGAGTTCAACAGGTTGTTTTTCTCTGGTATTACATTTAATACTAAATCTATGTTTGGAAGAAGCCATGGGCACAATGTCTGCCCTTGCTCAGATCCTGCTCCTCACACAAAGAGTCCAGAGGTGAGGGCATTGTACATCCTTCACTGACAGGGTGAAGCAGCAGAGACTGGGGGTAAAAATATCCTCTCACCTGAATTGTTCACTTTAATTTGGAAGGCAAGATACTTGTTTTCTGCAATCCTTATGTGGAACAATATGTCCCACTAAGTATAAATTTGAGCAGCTCTTTGGCATTCCCTAAATTATTATCAAGTACTTCAGGATTGATCCAACGGATCCCTCAAGTACATATAAGCAATAAAAAATTGGTGTATTTAGTTTTAATACCCATAAATGCTGTTGGAAGAACTACAGGGCAATCCATGCTTCTTTGGTTTCTTGGGATTCTTTATAGCATAAACCAATACTGCTATAGCTGCTACTTTTATCCCACATACCTGAAAAAAACTGTACAATTTCTTCTTTACTACAGCCAAATGGGAGTCCTCTAAGACGTACAAAACCATCATTAGCTGTATCAGGGCTGTTGGGACCAGTATGCTTCAGAACCCAATCCATTTCAACGTTGTTTGACTTGAAAACTGTAAAAGGCACTTAGAATTAATGCATTCTAGAAAAAGCAAGGGGTTTAAAAGTCATTTGCCTTCAAACTAGTCAACTTATGATAAACAAGTCCATTTGTTCTTCCACATGCATTTTAAAGAGACAGAAGCAATTAACCAAAAACCCATCAAGCACAAACACATGTAGTCAGTTACTAGACCAACTGAGTCAAACCTTCAACATATCTGTGTCCCATTGTTTCTCTGTCTTTTTTCAGGGCCAATTTCACATCCTCCTCTGATTCAAGTTCAGCAAACGCTTCTCCACTTGGCCTGCCCTCCCTGGTATAGATGAAACGGATACCCAGAGCTCCGTTCAGAATTTTGCAATCTGAAAATGAACCAAGAAGGTCAGAATTAATTTAGTTATTACCGAAACATTGTGACCTTACAAGTTGCATATATTCCAAAAAGAAAAATGTAACAGCAACTATCAAGTTGTATCAAGATGACAAAAACAGCATTCTTGTTACAACCTTAGAAAGAGTAACTAAACATAAGTTACTCTTCTAGACAAACCTCCAGGTTAGCAACTGAAAATTACATAACTATTTTCAAAGCTTCTCTGTGTCAAGTTAAATGCACTATCTGCTTTTGATCTTAACTTTCTCATCAGCTTAAAACAAGTAAACAATAATAACAATCAGTGTAAGTGTAATAAACTAAATCAAAACCAAGTCCAATTTATCAAATTCCTAAAGCAGCTTTAAATTAAAATCTCCTGCCACTGCAGAAAGCATGTATTTCTCACTACTATTCATTACTGCAGAATGCTAATAATTCAGGGCAAGGACACACACACTGAACACTTCACAAGAAAGCCTGTTTGACCAACATGGAGAATTAAACTGATTTAGTTTAATGATCTCAAGCAAGAATTTTGAAGTTTTCTTTAAAATGGAAGTTTCTCTTTCCTGGTTGCTCAAGCAGCAAAGGCAATTGCGGCCATCCCAGGAACGTGCAGACTAATTCCCTTTGTGTGGAGTTCCAGCTCACACAAGCATGGCTTTGCATACAGGGCCCTGCCTGAAGCACTTGTTGCGTTACAAACTTCACTGGCTCCTGAATGCTTCCTGCCACTGCTCCCTGCAGCGTTCCCACTGCCGCAGCGTTCCCACTGCCACAGCGTCCCCGGGAGGGACCCAGGACCCAGACAAGAGAGCCCGACCCCTCTCCAACCTTCACCCCCAACGGCCCCACTTACCGGAGAAGAACCTCTGCACTTCCTCGGTGGAGCAGGACCAAGGCAGCCCCCGGACTTTCACCACGTATCCCTCGCTGCTCTCCGTGTTGAGCATCACATTGGGGGTGAGGCTCTGCTCCGTCTCAGCTTCTGTGGTTGCTAGAGAAGACCAGAACGGGCCCTTTGAGACTCGTGCTCAGCACGGCCGCCACCCGCACCCCCTCAGAGCGCCCGGCGGCCCCCCTGGCCTGTGCCCCGGCCCTCCCCGAGCCTCCTATTCCTCGAGCGCTGCCGCCTCACTCTCACGGCGCCGCTCCCGCCCCCGGCCCGCGCCCTGCCCCTTCCCCGCACGCACACATGGTGGGGCTCCGCGCTGGTTCTAGGGCTCCGAGCCTGATCCGCTGTCCGGAGAGCGCCTAGTCCCGGTCAGGCGGCAGCGAGCGGGCGAGCCTGTGGCGAGAGCGCGCTAGGAAATGGCGGCGGGTGCTCCCGCTTCCGCTGGGCCGGGCCTTCCGCCGCACAAAGAGCGCGGGCCCGGACGCCGCCCTGGCGGGCCCGTGGGCCCCCGGCGATGGCGCAGCGCCCGCGGCGGGTTCGGGGAGAGCGACGTGTGTGCGTGTGTGTGTGTGTGTGCAGAGCAGGCACAGAGCACAGGACACCGAGTGCCGCGGACCGCGCGTCGGTCACGGTCACGGGAGGACCGGCTACGGCGTGGCCGGGCCGTGCGCGTGCGCGCTGGGCCCGGTGGGCACGGCCCCGCCCCCGGGACACC
>VXAY01005817.1:0-32959 GCA_013399855.1 Oxyruncus cristatus
GGTTTCAACCCCTTCCCCCTTCAGACCTAGTTTAAAGCCCTCCTAATCAGCCCTGACAACTTACAGGCTGGAGTCCTTTTGCACTTGCTAGACAGATGAAGCCCATCTGACTCTAGCAGACTAGGTACCATAAAATTTGCCCCATGGTTGAAAAAAACCAAAATTCCGCCAGCAGCACCAATCCTTTAGCCACCTATTGATGAGTTTTCCTACTCCTCTCCTCACTGATCCCTGCTACTGCAGGAACTGAGGTGAACGCCACCTGTGCTCCTATCCCATGAACTAATCGACCCAGCGCCTCGAAGTCCTTTTTAATTAGCCTGGTACCTCTTTCATTAATGTCATCACTACCAGCCTGGACGATCAGCCTCACCCAGGCCCTAGGAAGGCAGCAGACTTCCCTATGGGATGGGTGCGGTCAGCATACAGGGCCTTCAGTTCCCCTCAGAAGGGAGTTGCCTGCTACAACTGTGTTTCTTTTTCTCTTTACAGCTGTGGTTGTGATCCGTCTGGTAGATGGGGTGCAACTGGGAGACCCTCCAGACAGATCCTCTTCTTGACTGCCCTCTGCCAGACTCTCTGGCTCCAGGGCCTCACACCTATTCCTTAAGGGAACCATGGAAGGTGATGGGGATCAAGAGGGGATTCCTTTACCTCTTTGATCAGGGACCTGTTTCTATTCTCCCCCATCTGCTTGGTTTGCTCCATTTGCCTGATGGCAGGAGGGGCAGGGGTTCACTGTCTCCTGCTGGACTTTCTTTGGGGTCGAAAGCGTGCGACTCCACCACTCTATTTCCCTTTCACTCTCCCCAATACTTTTTAGCCTCCCCACCTCTTCCTTGAGCAGCAAGTCATCCACTTGCTCTCATTGTACGCAGACATCACTCGCACTGTCCTCTGAGCCACCAGGCTCAGACACTCTGTGCAGAGAGAGACCTGAACAGCTGCGTCCTTCTTGGGGGATTCTGTCTGGGTCAGCACTCTCCCCTTGAGAGCAGCAGCAACAGCTTTCACTCGTTTGGAAACCATTGCTGGCTTTAGTTGAGTTGCAGGAAAAAAAAAAAAAAGAAAAAAAATACAAACAGTCACAAACCTAGCTCACAGGCCACCAGAGAGCTGGGAGGGTGGCTGTGCCCTTCCTACTTGCCCTGCCTGCGTGAACTCCCATGCAAACTGCCGTGCCATGCCATCACTGATGTGCCATGCCCCTGTTTGCCCTCTCCTCACAGGGCAGCTGGGCTGAGCTGAGCTGAGCTGGGAGCAGTTTCTCACTGCAGTTTAAATCCCCTGGATTTCATTCACTTTGTGTGATAAATGCAGTAAGATCCAACAGGCAGTCTTGCCATCCTGTTTCTTCATCCCTTGCTCAATCTCCTACATTAGCATAGCTGTAGATGTTTATGAGGCAGCCTCATCTCTTCGGATGGTAAGATTGACGGGGAGATAGACAACAGGTTAGCAAAGGCATACAGTGCTTTTGGAAAGCTGCATAAAAGAGTCTGGCGAAATAAACACCTGAAGAAAAGTACAAAGATCAGTGTTTACAGAGCCATAGTGCTGTCTACTCTCTTATACGGATCTGAATCATGGGTCATCTACCGCCACCACCTGCGTCTCCTAGAACGCTTCCATCAACGCTGCCTCCGTACAATCCTTAACATCCACTGGACAGATTATGTGACCAATACTTCTNTCAGATCCTGCTTTATGGTGATCTTGCCACTGGCTGCCGCAAGAGAGGAGCCCCGAAGAAAAGATACAAGGACTCCCTGAAACAACATCTCAGCCTTGGCCATATTGACCACCATAACTGGTCTACTCTGGCCTCCAATCAGGAGGCCTGGAGACACACCATCTACAACGCTGCCGATGCTTTTGAGAAAGCACGCAGGATCACCCTTGAGGAGAAAAGACAACGCAGAAAGAATCGTGCCTTGCAGGATGTACCATCTAAGGAGTCTTTCTACTGTGCCTTCTGCAATCGGACTTGCCTATCTCGTATTGGCCTTTTTAGCCACCAACGCGCTTGCAACAAACGTGGGTAGAGCCCTTCCCAAATCTTCGTTCGTGAAGCCTAGCCATGATGATGAGATGTTTATGACTGCCAGACAGCCCATTTCTCGCTCCATTCACTTTTCATCCTTGTTTATCTCCTGGATAGACGATGGCAGAAGACCTCTGAACACTCTTATTGCATTGAATCCCTCTCTCATGTCCTCAGAGTCCTCTTTGAGGGCAGAATATTAAGGACAGACATTCTTGGAAGTTTCTATTTAAGCCGTTTTAGAAAGCACTGTGTGTGAATTTTCTTGTTTCTGTTGCCACTAGTAATCTTTAACCTTTTTTTAACTTCTTCATTTTACTAAGAAAGTCGGAAGTTTTACTCTTCCTAGCTTGAAGGGTTTCGCCCCTGTTTCTATGTTCTTTGCATTATTTTTTTTTTCATATTGAGAAGTGAGAACTGGAAAACAACACTTTAGAGTTCCAAGTGCCCTCTCCACCTCTCCAAAGGATCTGAGAGTCCAGCTGTGTTATTTCTGTGGAGAGTTGTTTTCCATTTGATAGTCTAAGATCAGTCAGGGAGAGAAAAAGGTGTTAGAGAAATAAAACAAAAGTTAAACCATGCTTTTATGTGAGCCTTACTTTTTTCCTTGAGGATTTCTTTTCTTTCATATTATGAAGGACCAATAGCGTTGTCAACTATAAAAGTTTAGATCTTGTGGTACAATATGCCAGGGTTTATAGGATCAGGTAGGGCATGGTAAGGGTTTTTCTGGTTGCATTTTATCTCCATAAATTCAGAGCATTGGCTTTCTGTGCTTGGCTTGAGCAATGAGGTCTCACTGCTTTCAATGCATTCTTTCTAGCTGCAGAACAGTCCACCGCTTCAGTATCCTTCTTCTGTTTTCCAGCTCATCATTTCAGGTGAAATACGAGTTCCTGAAAGGCTCTGTGATCTCTCCTGGTTATTTTTTTCTTTACTGAAATTCAACACCAAAGATTTGTCTACTTTGGTTTTGCTCAGTTATGGAAAAGCAAAGTTAATTCCAAATTCAATGTGATAGCATTTCTCTGCTTGGAAATAATTCAGCTTTGATTAATACCATGTTAAAGGATACAACCCAGATACACTAGACTGGCTTCTACTAGTTTTACTGAAGACTTGAAAACCAGAAAAGTTCAAACATGATATATATGGAATTTGGGATTCTATAGTTTCTATAGATTGGTGGCAGCCCACTATGCATTATGGCATGGTGATATTCCTAATCTCAGCTCTCTCCACCTGTGTTACAGAGATAACACAAAAATAACAATTATGGAAGAAGAAGGGATGAAAAGGCATCAGATACGCCTGGTGTGGGAAGAAGAGACTGGAATGACTTGGTATTTTCCATTAGAATATTGGGTTGTGGAGTTACTTGATGTGTTGTTGCAGGAGGAGCACATTCATCATTTTTGTATGGGGAAGATCCTGGAGGTTACTGGATCTGATCAGCTTCATGACCTATGGACTTTCTGCTTTCTGGTCCACCGGAGTCAGATCTGGTGGCCATGGTGATCCTTCCTGTCCCCACCCAGCAGAGCCAGACTGCTGCTATTCTCATTAGTAGATTCAACTGGTAGTGAGGCTGTGCCAGTTTGTCCAGAAGGCACCTACGTGCACAGACACACAGTGGTTGGCCATACAAATCCTTACAGATGCCAGGGCTTTTGTCATGAAAGAAAACAGCATTTATGTGTTCATAAACTACAAAGAGAACCCAAACCTCTTCCTCTGCATTTACTTCCTGGGGTTGCGGTTTGCACCATACACACACACACAGACACACAGACACACAGACACACAGACACACACACACTGAAGTGCTCTGGGTCTCTCCAAAAGTCTGTGCTTATTCTACCTAGAAACTGGCCCTCAGCCTTGACCTCCTCCTGTTGCTGTCTCTGAGACTCTGGGGCCCCCAGGCAGATGGTCCCACCTTGGTGGCTAGCACTTTGATCTAGCACCCTGTCTAGTGTCCAGTCTGATTTGGAGGTCACTAGAGCTCAACCACATGGACTCAGAAGACAGACCTCACCCACAGAGAAGATAGTGAGAAAAGTAGTAAGAATAGAGGAGGGATGACTGAGATCACACCCAGGGCTCAGTTACAGAAATGCACTGACCAGCAGCTGTTTTTTTGTAACTGGCTTTTTCCATACCCAATACTTCCTGTTCCCCCATTCTTATTCCTCTGTGGTTTTCTTTAGTTCATGAAGGAGACAAAGGAGAACCAGATGCTTGAACAATGGCTGTGCACTACAAAGCTCCTGTATTTTTTTTGTTGCAGAAGTTGTTCCCATCCCAAACTTATTTCTTCTGCCTGGTCAAGCTGGCTAGGAGTTAAGTACTGTCACGGTGAATGCTGCCATTTCTGTCTTGTGTGTCCCTTCCCCTAGTGTCCATTATATCACACAACTGACCAGAAACATTTATGCTAACATGACCTCCAGATTGGTCAAACTTATTTTTGCTGGCAGTGATCCCCTGGGACAAAGCTGTTGCAGCATTTTGTGGGGTGTATCACAATTCTTCCTTCTCCCAGGCTCCTCACCCTACTTGTCTCAATGTGCTTTGCAGAAATGAACCTAAGGGACTTATGTATATTTCCCCATAAAGGGTGCATCTTCCACAGGAAATCTTGTTTGTGTAAAGGGAGCAGAATGAGAATAAAATTATGTTGTCTTAATCTATAACACTAATCACAAATAAATAAAGATATCAATGTATGGTGATAAAATTCTATGTAGAGATGGAAGCAAATGCTGTCCTCTGTTTATCATGTAGACTCCTTTCCTTGAAGTGATCACTTCATATGCATCTACAAGGTTAGGGAATGGCCTAATGATATTGTAAACTAGAAGTCATCCATGCCTGTAAAATATTGGTCCTTTATTCAGACATTCGCAAACATTAACGAATAACCCCTCATGATGACCCTTTGAGATGCTTTTGTCTGTATTTGGCAGAATGGGAAACAGATAAGAGACTATGAAAGGATGGAGAAAAGGTCAGAGAGTGAAATTTGTGAAATCATGTACATCCCTGTTCTATCTTTCAGTCACTGACCTTCCCTATGTCCTTCAAAGCAACCTATAGTCGTTCTACTTGTATCTTTAATGTTTCGTTCAATGTGTAATGTTCGTTCATAGTGTAAGACCATGAATAATGAAGTTTACAGTACACAGGCAGGGTAGCTATTGATTTACACAAGGTATATGTCCCTTATTAATCTGTAAATACTATGCAAATATATGCATGACAAGAAATTAAATCAATGCCTGTCACTTCTCCTTTCAGTCTGCATGCTTTTATGAGTATAAATTTGACATTAATATTAGTTTACCGGAATGTACTTGCTGAGAAAGCAATGATTTACACTAGTGTGCAAATCACTCATGAGTTGAGAGTTTTTGAAAACAGTTTGTGTAACCTGGACCTGCTGTCCCTTGAGTGCCATTTAATAGATGATCTTAGATCCATTCATTATACGGATTGTTTAAGTGTTAAATTGTAATTGCTTGCTTTTAAGTTCTTAAATGGTGTGATTTGGAGGCCTGGGACTGGAATACAAAACTCAGAGTAAGAAACATAGAAATATGGCAAGCAGCTTCCCATTTCTCGGATAAACTATCATTAAAGTCCATTTGAGAGGTAAACAGTGTTAGCTTCAAATGAGTACCTGAATCCTAAGCTTAAAACAAAGATGTTGTCATGGAAAGTTTGCGAATGAAAGAACTCCAGTATCATCCTTGTTTCATGAAGCATGAAGACTACTCCCAAATTCATACTTCAAATCAGCAGCTGCTCTCCAGTAACTGCAATATGAAATGAGGCATTCACATACAACTCTCTACTTGGCACGGGAATAGATTCTGCCTCACCTTATGGGGTCTGGGAGTTCTCTGC
Source organism: Oxyruncus cristatus (assembly GCA_013399855.1). Classification (NCBI taxonomy): domain Eukaryota; kingdom Metazoa; phylum Chordata; class Aves; order Passeriformes; family Cotingidae; genus Oxyruncus; species Oxyruncus cristatus. The sequence continues at coordinate 5,954 of VXAY01005817.1, forward strand.
ACTTCTCCAAAGTTGAGCCATTCTCAGAACTAAAATTCTTAGGTTGGTGTTGGAGAGGAAACTCTAATGAATTTCCTTTTCCCAGATGAGAAGAAAGTAGTTTCCTAAACCTGAGAAGAATTACTTAGATAACTTACTGCTATGTGCAGCAAGGTAGAGAAGAAAAATGTACTCCTTTGGGTAACAGTTAAAGGTGAAGGTGTAATGAGAGATGAATGAGCCCTAAGTAGAATTTTATGGACAAATGACAGAAGGTCCAGAAGTTCAAAGGATGGTGCGGAACAGAGGAAGATGGAGACAGTCTTCTAACAGTTCTGTGTGGCAAGAAGATATGAGATAGCCGGCATAAGTTGAAATGAGAGACCTAGACTAGGAAAAAACAATTTAAAAAAAAATAAAAACAACTAACAAAATAAGAATTTAAAACAAATATAGCTAAAAGGAAAAGGACTTTTGACATGAAAACAGCTAAGCAGAAGAGCAGGTTTCTCAGAAAGGTTGCTCAGAAAGGTGGCGCAGTCTCTGTCCTTGGAGGTTTCAAGTCCCAACCAGATAAAACCTGAGGAATCCCATAACTGATCCTGCTTTGAGCATGAGGATGGACTAGAGACCTCCTGAGGTGCCTCCACACTCCAATATCTAATGATACTTCTATCTGCAAGGATATTAACAGCAGCCCAAACCATGCAAAGCGTCTGCTTATATGGAACATTGGTGATGTTTTATACGCTGAGAAGACAATTCCTTTTCATCTGGATCTTGTGATAACCGTGATAATAAATATTGTAATAAATACTATAATAAATATTATAATGAGGGAAAGGGAAAACTCACCTCATTTTTAAGATTTTCTGGACAGTCTCTATCTGGAAAGGGAGAAGAATTAAACATTAGAAAAAATTAGTGTTGGGCAGGAGACATGCTGAACACAGAGCTTTGGATGGAACTCAGGGGAAAGAAGAGAGTTTATGACCTTTGGAAGAAGGGGCAGGAAACTCAGGAGGGATACAAGGATGTCATGAGGTTATACAGGAAGAAAATTAGAAGGGCCAAAGCCCAACTAGAACTTAATCTGGCCACTGCCATAAAGGACAATAAAAAATATTGCTATAACAATATCAACAACAGGAAGAGAACTAAGGAGAATCTCTGTCCTTGACTGGATGTAGAGGAAGACATAGTGACAAAGGATGAGAAAAAGGCTAAGGTACTTAATGCCTTTTTTGCTTCAGCTTTTAATAGCAAGACCAGTTGTTCTCTGGGTACCAGCCCCCTAAGATGGAATGTGGAGCAGAATAAAACCCCTATGATCCAAGTGGAAATGATCAGTGCTCTGCTGTACCACCTAAACATGCACAAGTCTGTGAGGCTGGATGACATCCATCCAAAGGTACTGAGGAAGCTGACAGAAGTACTTACTCAGCTCCATTCCATCATTTACCAGCAGTGCTGGTTAACCAGGGAGGTTCCAGGTGGCTGGAGGTTAGCCAGTGCGATGCCCATCTATAAGAATTGCCAGAAGATCATTCTGCATGTCCTCACATGGCACATGCAGGACAACCAGGGGATCAGACCAGCATGGGTTCATGAAAGCTGTGTCCCATTTGACCAACCTGATCTCCTGTTAGGATCAGGGGACCCCTCTAGTGGATGGGGAAAAGGCTGTGGATGTTGTTTACTTGGACTTCAGTAAATACTTTGACACTGTTTCCCACAGCATTCTCCTGGTGAAATTCATGTCTGCTCATGACTTGGATGGACTGGTGATGGGAGATAACAGAATCACAGAATCACAGAATATGCCGAGTTGGAAGGGACCCACAAGGATCATCATGTGCATCTCCTGGCCCTGCACATGACCATCCCCAAGAGTCACACCATGTGCCTGAGAGTATCGTCCAAACTCTTAAACTCTGGCGGGATTGGTGCTGTGACCACTTCCCTGGAGTGCCTGTTCCAGTGCCCAACTACCCTCTGGGTGAAGAACCTCTTTCTAATATCCAGCCTAAATCTCCCCTGACACATCTTCAGGCCATACCCTTGGGTTCTGTAAACATCTATAAAGAATTCTAGAAGGAAATATCTTAGAGGTTCTTCTTTGTTCTTTGCTGGGTAACTTTGTGCATTTCACTATTTTCAGAATACCTGATGATTTCTTGATAGAGTGGGACACTGAGAATCAGTGGCCAGTGTCTGAGTAATAACTTCATTACTTTGGTGGTAGTATTTATAGCATTTTACTTACTGATATATTATGAGAACAGAATTTTTCCGTATCTGAACGTGTTTGAGTTCCAGCAGGATCTGATATATGGGTTTTTTTGAGAAAACTAATGTTTCTTTTAGAGAGTTGTATGTAATGGAATATCTGTTAAAAGAAGACATTGAATCATCATGTGATAGAAACAGCATGAGCAAATTCAAGACACTTTTTCTTAAGAAATATATGGCTTTACTTCTCTATGTTGTTTTTTTCCTCTCATTTTAAAATCAGGTTTCCATCTTGGCATCTTTGCATATCCTGAAACAAACAAGATGAAAAAATGGTGAACTGGAGATTGTGGTCTGGGAGTTTTCTGGATTGCTATGAGGTGGAAGTGTTGTAAGAAAAGAAAAATTAAATATATTTTTTAAAACACTGCTTTGAGGACTCCAGAGGTTCAGTTAAGCACTCAGCACGAGCATCTGCAGGTTTGAATTTCAGACTTCCCTAATGTAATGACCCCATTTCATTACAAATTGGTCTCTGTACTCAGCTGGTTGTAGATTAGTTAAAATCAATCTCTTTCTGCTAAGAGTTCCACTTCAAAAATTCCTTCAGAAGTTTTCACACTGAATACATTTCCACCTGTCAGTTCACATGAACCGATCTCTGTCTTCCAGGAACAAAAAAACCATCTGAACTAACTGTTGATGGAATTTTATGACTCATTGAAGCCCAGAGCCATGTGAAACTGGCTTTAATTTCTAAAAATCAATACTACGTTTAAGCTATGTGTGCCTCTGATAGTCTTATCCTAGCGGAGAAGCACATGTACTTAATATAAAAGGTGAAAATAGATTTTCTTTCAATTTTAGGCTGAAGTAATGTTTCTGAATATAGCTCTGATAACAAAGCTCAGTCGCTGGGCTTAAGAGAAACAGTTGAGTAACACATTGCAGGCATTTGCGCCTGCTGCAATGGAAGAGAAAGGCGAAACCCTGTTGGCAGGGTTTTCAAAACAGAAATTAACACTTTCTGGAGTTGAATCATTTCCTGATGGGCTGATAATGCCATGAAATCTGTTTGCTTTAAACATTGACATTCTTTTTTTCCTGGTGATATATGAAGCCCACTGTATGCCACAGTCATTTGGTGGCGTGTGATTCACAACACAATTTCCTTCCCCCTGCAAGTCTTTTGTGTCAGCGAGAGAAAAGGAATAACAGTCTAACCCTGGGTCTGTATTGTCTTGCTTATGTATTGTCAAGCTTTTCTTTGGAAAGCTACAAAATGTCCTGGATAATACAGCTTGAATGATAGGTGTTTCGTATTTTTTTTTTTTTCAGATACTGTGAGTTTTTCAGATAAACCCAGGAGAAAAAAACAAATATATCTATATTATTGATGTTCTACCCTCCCTGCAATGAAAAAATACAGCAAGAAACATATATACATATATAAAAATACAGACATGTCACATTTCAGAAGTCTGCATTTGCAGTGTTAGTTCCTCAGCTAAAGAAATGCAGCACAATCTTGGTGTGTTTGCCTTTTTTGCTTTCTTACAATAGTAAGAATTAACATCCCTGTGGCTGCATTCACAGAGTAACTTTATCCTTGGCTATCTCCATGGTAGCTTTCAGCCCTTGGTTAGACCTCCCTTAAACCATTCTTCTTGCTTTGATGCCAAAACAAGGTTCTCACTTTACTACATTGTCTGTATTTACTTGTTGGCCTGTCGATAGCTCTAACACTATTAATTGATTTACCAGTGATTCTTCATTACCAGAGGACTGATAAAAGACCACATGAATGCACTGTACAAGTGAGTTGTCTTTCTCCTTCAGTATCACCACTAGACACTGTGGAGGATCTCAAGTCTGTCTGCAGCATGTACATTTGGTAATTAAAATGAGAATAGCAAAGCCTGGTGATACAGCACAAAAGCATCACTTATCCAAGACATTTTTTTTAAATCTTCAAACTAGTTGACATGAAGTGATTGGAGAAACGGTGAAAAATGAATGAAGCTAAGCATTGTATTGTAATTTGTTCAAATGATGTTTGCCTCTGTCTAATCTCCAGATGTCACAAACAGAACAATAATGCTATAGCAAGAGACAACTTATGTTTACTATATGGAAGATGATAAGCAGTTTTAACTAGAGTCCTGTGACTATACGTTTGTAAAAGAATCATGGAAATTAAGAACCTGCAGAAGGAGTCAGAAGATAAAACTGCTTTGGTGCAGATTTAATTTCATTACTCCATTAATCTTACTTCTGAGCTTGTTTAATAGAAGCAAATTTGCAAATGACTTTGAGTTCTGCAGGAAGATAATTTTAATTTTATGGGGCACTTTTACTCAGAAGTAGGCATTCTGCAGATGAAAACATATGGTGTTGGAATTCTCCCTGTCTGTTGTCAGGATCAGATGGTGCCAACCCACTCCAGCCTTCATATGCTCTGGCACTTTATGTAGCGTTTCTGCCTATTAATAATGCATTTTCTTACAGAAGAACTCACTATAAGAAGCCAGTCATTGTGAAAATCTAGTTACTGGATCACAGGGAGATTAATAACTACTCTGCAACACTCACCAGCCTCTAATAACCACTAATGCTCAAGAGCTTTGACTAAGATAACCACTTTCTCAGGGGCGTCTAAAAGCACACAGTCAAGAGCTGCATGTATTTTTGTGCAGACAAAATACCAAAGACACTTTCTTTAGCGTTCTAGGATCTACCTTGTAACAAACCAGGTAGAAAACAGAGCTGTGTCTCTTCAAAAGCTCCGGACTGTGTGATATTCAAGGCTATGAAGGGTTTATACATCACTTTCCCATCCATTGCAAGGAGGAGCAATTTTAATGATGGAAATACTTCATGGAACCTTCAAATCTCATCATTAAGTACCATATTTTGCCTACTGGTTCAATCCTGTTTTTTACAGCAGTTAAAAACAAACAAACAAACAAACAAAAAATTTCTCACAATCACGTCCTTGACATAATATCAGACTTTTCCTTTTTTACTGAAGTAGGAAAATGTAGGTAGCTAGCATAGGAGGTATTGTAGCTTACTCAGATATGGTGTTGCAAAGCAAATTTATTCTTGCTCATATTCTTTGTAAAAGTTGTCAGGATGTGGTGTGTTGGGTAGTTTGCTCTGTACTTCTGTATACTGTGTTAGTCTCTTCAGCACTGTGTAGCATTCTCATGATATAGCAGTAAGTTTCTGCTATTCAGCTGCTTCAAATAAAAGCAGACTACTGAGATGCATTAAGTGCACCTGAATAATAAAAAGAGCATGTTTTATGGACATGTTTAGTGCTTCATTTATGATTGAAGAATTCCAGATGCTTTGAGAGCTATAGTGTATACAATTTAAACTTGTTCTTAAGAGGAGAATTTGTTTACTTCTAATATATGTATTTAGTCATGGTAAATTAATTATGGGATTATTTTTTGTCTTGTTCTGTTAGCTAAATTTTACCATTATCACTGCCTCTCAGAACTGTAACAGAAGTTGCACTTGCAAATTCTGCCATTTATGAGGAGAATTGATTTCACCTGTATCCTCTGGTTTATAAAAGGAGTATGCATTCTTTACTGTCTATTCTCTTACATTTCAGTAAAATTTTTCATTTATGCTTTCTTTTTAGAAATGCTACAGTAAGACAAGTCACTGAGACTGCAATTTGACTGGAAACACTACACGCGTATTGTATCCTGGTGAAAAAGCAACACCTATATACCTTTCCCTTGATCCTTAAGGAATGTGCCTCTGTCTGCAGCAATGTCTGAGAGATGGTATATTGTGATTGCCATTAGTTATTTCAGTTACTGGTATCAGAATGACTCACATAATTATCTGGAAGTACAGAGCTATTCAGTTCATGTACTAAATGGAGAATATTTGGACACATGTTAAGTTTCAACAAAATCTGTGAAATCATCAGTTTCCTTTATGAATTAGAATCATACGTCAAAGAATATCAGTGCTCTTTTGTGAGGTTTTTGTTATTATTTTTAAACAGCTCTTATGTATTTTGTCTTGGAAACAGCTCCAAATGCAAATACATTTTTCTATAAAGTTAAAAAAATCCTCTTTGCTCTTGGCCTGGATGCTCTTGGGAATACATGAGGATTCAATCACAGTGAAAAGTCATCTTCCTGGAAGAGAACAATATTTGCTGCATTTAGACTCTAACTTTTTTTGCCTGATGAAACTGAGGCTGAATAACAAAGACACCATACACAGAATTCTGGTCCTTACTGCCCCTGCTAAAACATGTAAAATTAATTTAGGACTATTTACCTGTCTCTTAAGTTATTTTAATTCATCTTTACTCAAGGGAGATCTTTTATCTTGAGAAAATCTCTGTCAGAAGACATTGATGTAGTTAAAGAGGGCCATCACAACCACTTGTGATTTGTAAAGCAGTTTGTTCAGTGTGCATTAGAGCATGTTATAGCAAGGCAGGAGGTGGATTACAGTGGGTGCTAACCCTTCAGGTGTCTGTTTTATTAAGGTAGGCCTTCAATACTCTATTAATTGAGATGTCAAAATGTTAAGGATACAAAATGGCAGGTCACATTTCACCAGCTAGAAAGATACATTGCTATCACATTTGTTGTTTCCTGTATGTGCATACGCACTAGTGGGTGCCACATAAGTATCTCACTATACAATAACAAATAAGAGATAAAGTAACCTCTTTGTAAAAAGCTCCTTGATATTGTTCTCTTCCAGTTCACTTTTCCTAGGAATTTAGGAGACATTTTGTTTTAGCGAAATTGGTAGCAAATTTTCCCCATGCAGCTCTAATTACAACTCCTTGTCAAGTTTTCTCTCTTTGCCCCCCCCCCTCTCCCCCCCCCCACGCCCAGCATTTGTACCTGACCAACACCTACCACTGGATTAGGAAAAACTTATGTACCATTGTGGGGCTGCTGATGGTAGGTGCTCCTGGTTTAACCATCACTGTGAACTAATTGGCTGCTTTGCTGGTCATTCTTTAAAACTTGCGGTAAAGATTTTGGTTACCAAGGAAAAAAACTTTTGGCAAAATGGAAATTAAATTATAATGCAAACTTTGCCATTAATGTGAGAGAGGTAAAATTATTTTCTAACTTTTTAGTAAAACTAACAGAAAAGGAGTAGTTATGTAGTTATTGTCTCATACTGTATTTCCACGTTGGATAAAATATCCATATTATGTTTCCACCTTTGTGAAAAATAGATGACTTTAAGTAAAATGGATTATTTGCTTCCTACACTGATTCCAGTGGCACTGCTTGCAGAAGACCTTGCTATTCAGCATGAGAAAGCGTGACAGAATCAAGCAAAAACCTATAGTGCCCATAAAATTATTAGGTCATTTTGCATCTTGAAGAGAAAGTCTCTCCATTCAAGCAAGATTGATTGATTTTGAATTCCCACTGTTATTTATAGTGACTCTTTTCACAGTAGGGTGGGTTTGAAAAAAATTGCTCATTTAAAAAAAAAAATCATGGAGAGTCAGTACACAATCTGGCATAAGTAACTCCCAATTAAAATAAACAGAACCTTGAGTAGGAGGAGAAAAAATTCAAAGAGGAGCAACTTAAAAAAAAATACATTAAATGACACTTTTGAGCAGCCATACACTAGTGCAATAGAAATCACTAACCTGAAATTCACATTCTGCCAAGGGAAATATAGTAATTTAAGAGACCAGATAATTTTGAGTCATATTAATAGTGTCACATGGTCATGAAACATTCCCTTATCTAATATAGTGGCACTCTTGCAATATGGAACACATTTGCCTTTTTAATTACTTAGCTGTTAAAAAAAAATTTACTTTTATCCCCAGTGGATGGTTAACAAATTGTGATTTTTGCTTTGCTTCATTAGAATTGGGTAAATGTGACCTTGACATACTTCTTGGAGCTTCATCAAATGCACTCATGGCAGAGGAAGGAGTTAATGACTGTGACTTTCTGTGTGAATTCTACAGCATCCCCAGAACCTTGCAACTGCCAGATAATTTTTTTCCACTGTTTCTGCCTGTTACTGATGGCTTTTAACTTTCATACTTTCACTTTTTATGTGGCAACTCTAGTTTGGGCACATTAAAGGAAAAGGTATTATGAAAATAAGCTAAGTATGTTTTCAAAACTCAATCCATATCTACTTTGTGACAAAATAAACCAAACACAGAGCATTCTTCGCAAATTTCTGCCTGCAACTGGTACTTAAGAATACAAATCTGCAACATAGAACCCCAAATGTCTTAGTATTAGCTGGTTTGTGACTTCCACAGTTTGCTTAGCCATTTCCTATTGCAATCTGAACAGCAGAAGGAGAAAAAAAAAGGAATGCCATGCCCACTATTATAGAACTATCTATACCCAGAAAAAATCCAGTTCATGTAACTGTCACCTTAGAAAGGCTGCTTAGGAATGAGGTTTTTAACTCTGCATAAACCCAGGCTGAGTTTATGAGATTTATGAGACCACCCCAACAAAATACAACCCTAGTGATTGTATGTGAATGTACAATACCATGGGCTTTCCAGAGTAGTAAAAGAGCTTCTTTACTTCGACACATATTCAGGTTATCTTTTGACAGGACTAGAAAAGGTTGTCCTTGTCTTATGACACAGAACCATGCCCCAGGTGCCTCTCTCAGGCTCCCCTGCTGGTATAAGGAAGGAGCACATAGTGTCAATGGAGCGAGATTCAAGTCTTGTTTGCCTTACATTGACATTAACAGCATACATGGATTTTGGGATGTCCCACAGATTATAAGCAACCACATTTTTAAAATAGAGGTTGTTATATTTCTGTCCTCAGAGGTTTTTTGGGGAGGGCATGCATACCACCTATGTGCTCCGTGTCCTACTGAAAAGATTTAACGAAGACACAGATCACATGGGGGCGCATAGTACAGGCTTTATGAGGTGGTTCTTCTTTAAAGAAGAGCACCCATATTTTGCCACAGTGAATTAAGATAAAACAAAATAAGCAACTGCTTTGATTTCACCAAAAATTAATGTACTGCCTCTTGATCACTGTTGAAACAAACTGGTGATCTTTTGTAAAAATTTTGGGATTCAGTTGGAGTAACTTCTAACAAAGAGACTGTGGAACCTAAGTAGTCCTAATTCAGTCTGACAGCTAGCAATAGGCAACTACCCCTATCACAGGCATGCGATTTGTTCATCCCTTTAGCCCATCAATTCATTTCAAACAAACCCAATCTGTGTAAGTTCTGTGGTGAAGTTTGTGCTGGGCCATTTCCATATGTACCTGTCAGCAGCTCTAATCCTGTTTGCCACTGGCTGCTTGTGGCAAACTTCTCTGTATACAGCCTTCATTTTGTCTCATTATGGTGGATGGACTCTTCACCAAACTATTTTAGTGGTCTGTAGCACACCCCGTAATTAGACTCCCTTGAGTGTGACTTTACGTCCCTTTGCATCCCCCTCCCCATGTGTTAGCCGTCTCCCAGCTAGCCTCCAGCTAGGGCTATACTGCTCACATGTATGATGCAAGCTGTGTAGTTCATACAGGCCTACCATGCACTCTTTCTTTTCTATTCTGATAGGAAAATAAAACATAATGAAGGCAAGTCACAGCAGCTGTCTCCCCAGTGGCAATTTATACGGACTGGTTTAGAGCTATTCTTACAGAGAAGACCAAAATGTCTTCGATAATATCTTCTGCATCTCTCCTTTTCTCCCAGTCACCTGAATGAGGGACCCTCGGTGTATTTCTCTTCATTGTTATTCTTGTGCATTAGTAAACAGGGAATCAGATTCCCCAGATTAATTTTTAGTAAGCTCTAAAAATCCAAATAAAACACCCCCACATAATAAAAATATTTGTTTTGAGGTTTCTAAGATGTTCAGGCGTTCTGAAGTCTCATTTTCCAACTTTCCCTTGCAACAGAAAGAGTTAGAAATCTGGTTGTTTATATAATGAAAAGTGAGACTTTCATTTCAGGAACTGGAGCTTGAAGAAAAATACTATTATCGGGAGAAAAATAGCAACAGTGGGGGAGCTGACAACGTCACTATCTTATGTGCATCTCAGGAGTCTGGCAATCACATCCCAGCTTCTTGTTCAGAAGAGTTTGCTGGTTGACCAGAACGGATCGTCAATCTCTGTGTAGCACCTGGTGGCTTGGCTAAACTTGGTAAGTTCCATGGTCTGGAACCATGCATGTATTGCAAATAAAGCAACTAAATCCAGTCATTTTCAAACTCTGAATGCAGGTCTTAGTTTTTTGGATCAGAATATCATGCCTGATTTGTATGTCCAAACTGGTTTAGGTCATAATCCTAGGAATAAACAGCTCTAAATCTATGGGGAAGAGAAAGACATATTTGAAATGCAAATGCAAATACTGTTATTCTAACTCCTTCTAATGCAAATTAAGCCCCTGCAGTAAAACCCCACAGTTTCAATACTGACAAAGAGAGTTTCTTCATGAATCATTGGCAACTATTCCCCCTAGAAGCATGTTGGTTCAGTGGCAAGAGAAAGTGACTGTCCAGCTTCTCCTGAACTCTCCTTTTCATGATAGCACAAGTTTATTATCTCCCCCTAGCTCTTTCCTTGTCTACTTTAGTTCTAGGAAGTTCTTTACTCTGACCAAGCAAAATACTTTACCACTGCTGAATGACTGATTATGATCCTAAAAAACTTGCATGCAGATTATTCATGGAAATGTGGGAGTTGACTTACTCGATGTCAAAGGTTTAGCCCTGTGATTTCTGCATGATTTTATCGACCCATAAAATTTGCTAATAGGTAAGAAAAGTTCGCATAGACAAAACAGATCTCTTGACATGGGGATTAATATTAAAATTTATTGCTCCACGATATGAACTAAGGGAATACTTATATACACAAAAACTCTAACTAGTTTTCTTATAATAACAAACATATATTTACAAATACCACCTCTCCTTTTCTTCAATAATAGTCTAGAGGAAGAAGGAGAAGAAAAAGTCTTTAAGGTAACAGTTCCAAATCACCACAGCTCAAAAATATCCGCCCCTCTCTCTCCATCGGAATGCAGGGCAGTCTACCTCCCACTTTAGCCACTTGTCTATGGCTACTGAGGGTTTACCACAGGCTTTGAGGGAACACTTGTATCACCATGTCGTCACCACAGAATATAGGGCTCTGTGGGGGTTCTTTCCAAGAGGAGTTTCAGGAGGTTTCCTAAGAGTCACCACCCCTCTCCGGGTCACGGGGGTTCTGGGTTTTTTTTGGCTCAGTCCATACCCAGGAATGTTCTCCAGTGCTGTGCTCTGCTGCTCCAAGTAGTTTCTTCTCTCACTCTCTGGAATTCTTCTGACTTTCTGCTTTTGGCCAAACGCCCAATCTTGGCTCTCGGCCGCAGTTGGTTACTCTAATTCATCACCGCTCCCCCATTTGCCGTGAAAGGGGTCATCCTGCCATCACACCCTGTCCAAAATTGCACCGGGCCCCCAATATTGGGGGCTTAGTGTTAGGCTCAGCCCTCGGACTAAGGCCCGAGGTCGTGAGGGGCTTGGCCCCTCAATGGAGAGTTCACTGGCTTCTTTATCATTTTGTGGCTGTAATTCTTCTGCAATTTGTTGCATGTGACTTCTGGGTGATTTAGTTTTGGCTTCAAGCCATCCCTGCCCTCCCCGGACCAGGCTAGGCCCCGGGAGGGCTTGCACACCCCAGGCCCAGCCGGGCTCGGGCATGCCGCCACGTTAACTCCTTAATTTCTTCTGCACCACTCATCTTCTCTTCTGGTTTGTTAAATATGTCATTAGTAGAGACGTCACAAAGGTCTCTGATTGGCTACTTGGCCGGAATTTCACCTGGAGTTAACCATTTTCTGCTCCAATACTGGGGGGATGGGCTAAACCATGACACTCGAAAATATACAAAAGCAGACTTTCTCTGCTTAGAGGCGGTGCAGGTGAAGGGAACCAACAGACAGAACGCAGGTAGTAGAGTTTTTTTTTATTATGCTGGGTACCTGTAGCTATTACTTTGACAGCTGAGGGTGCTCAGCAATTCCAAAAATGAGCCCCAGAGCTTCTACCCTGAGCAAGCTTTTATTGCTTTAGCTCTGATTGATGGGTTCAGGGAACTGGAGCCTAAAGATAAGTCTTTAATGGATCACTAAATTGTGACTGCCAAGCAAATTATTGTGTATGGGTTTTACAAATTGTGCTACCTAGAAGACAGCGTATTTCAGGAGTGAAATTTTATGCTGGAGGGAAAACAAAACAACAGCACTTTCTGTAGTGGTTTTAATGGCTGATTTGTTCAGAATGCTTACTTGCTACTGTCTCTTCTCTTTGTTCAGTCTTCACTTCAGCATCTCTCTGCCATATACATGCTGGAGTTACTAAGAAGGCCATTTCTACTACTCATATTATTTTGCAGGTTTATGGTTTTTTTCTGATGCTATCAAGCCTAAAAGAATACAGATAAGTAACTTATCAAAAGGAATATTCACAGATGCCATATAAGGGAGTTATTCTTCTTTATCATATTTTGAGCATCTTTATGAAGAGCTAGCTTGGACACTACAGCTGTGGCCTCTTCTTTTGTCACTGCCATCTTCACAAAAATTTGATGTGCAATATTTAATGGCTTACTATGGTTTTTCTATACTGAGGTCACACTCATAAAAATAATTTTAGCAGCATCTTCATAAGTCATTTTACTGGATGTGGAACCTCTTTTTATAACAATATTAGTGTCCAATACCTATTTTTGTGTTGAGCATGTGTTCAATTGCCTTTGACAAGGATTGGAAGCAATTTAGCCTAACAGCTGCAATACCATCTCGGGTATTACTTGTCTGTGAATTGCTGCTATTGCTATATAATAACAAACTTGGAAATAATGCATACCTAAAGAACTCACTGTCATTAACCTCTATGCTAACTGGTCTATTTAAAGGTTCAGAGAATAGTCAAAGGTTTATTCAGTTTTGTGTGTCTTATTCCTGAAGCAAACTTGTAGTCACATGAAAACACAGTTTCAGAGTTTAGAAATATGGAAGGATTTGAGATTTGAGTGGGAAAAGACTGGTAAAAATTTGAAAACATAAAAGACAACTTTTTCTCAAAAGCATTAGGAAATCAGCATTTGGCAATAAAGAAAAAAATTAGAAATTGTAAACTAATTTCCATTTTGAGATGAAATACAGAAGACATGTATATGTGATCAAGCACATGACAAATTTTGCTCTACAGGACAACATACAATAAGATTTTGACTTAAAAATGGACATTAAGTTGACTTTAATTAGCTAGAAAAAGAAAAGTATTTTGGTTCTGGACTTGAAAATACACAATTTTTCTGTTGCTAATGGTAGTGTGAGCTCAGAGCAAAGAAAAACCCGAAAATGTTACACAGTCACATTTTGTTAAGCCAACAAAATACTGAAAAGAATAACACACATTTTCAAGGGTAATATAGTAGAGTTCTGGATACCTTAGATGACTTTTAGTTTTATTTTGCTTGGTTAAGTGTTTTGTGATTACTACAAAGCCCTCATAGCAACAAAAAGTGCAGAGTGAACTGAGAGTTTGAAATGAAAATCATTAGTTTGCCTGGGAAGTCTCCAAGGGAACACCAAGATACTGAGGTTTGCAATATATTATCCCTCAAATCATAGCATTTGTGCATAACAGAAGAGTAGTAAGTCCCATTTATAGCCAAGAAAATGAATCAAACCTTATTCAATAAGCAGTGATGGACAAATATATTCTATATAGCTGTCATTTTATTTCTGTATATTTTGTTTTTATTAGTAAATGAGCTGGGTCATGTTTGGTCTTCTGTGTCAAACCCCCACAATAAGATCTTGTTTTAACTGAGGCAAGGACTTTATGAAAGAAAGTTCCATGTTGTTGCTGACAACAGGGAATAGTACCAACCTTCGAAATCTCCCTATCTTTCAAATAATCTTTCCATGTTTGCTGTCTTCTGAGGTAGAATAAAGCACATTTTCAGTGCTGAGATTTCAGAATACCACCTCATATTCCACGGGGGGTCCTCAAGAATTGGTAAAGGAAGAAACTCTCTTCTTAGGCAGCCTTAGAGAGGTGAAAATGTTAGTGGTCTCTCACCAACAGATGCATCTGGCCAGAGCAACACTGACTTAGTCAGCCTAAGTTATCCCCAGCTTCATGTACAATATATATAGACAGATAGAAGACTAAAATTACATTAGAGTCAATTTTGGAGAATGAAAACCAGAAAGGAAATTTTTTGTGAAATTGTAGTCCTTTCTTTTCCCCAAACTGTTTTAACAATGTTGTTGTCATTATAGCTCTAACACTCTTAGTACAGACAGTCTCATTCCTGGAATGGACAGACAAAATAACTAAGTGCCTAGTCAGCAGATTACTTATGTATCCCTTTGAGGACACATAAACCTGAAACATGGCATGTATTGTGTGCACACCTGGCCTCTTCAGATAACAGGAGAGAAAGCAAAAATCCTAATAATGCTTATCTAGAAAAGTGTAGAGTCATATTGAATACAAATAACCCAGATGAAAGACTCATCTGAAGGAAGTATCTTGAAACCTGTTCCACATTCTCTGTCTTGCAAGGAAGTTTAGGCTTATATGAGAACTATTAACAAAGACAGAAGAGAAGGAGAGATGCAGAAGTGAAACCTCACAAAATGCCTTTTTCAAATACAGCTAACACAGATTTTGCTGGAAGAAGGAAAATTATGACAAGGGTGTCACACTCAAAAATCTTCAAAAGCAAGGGAAACTGTACTGAGATGGAGACCAAGCATAACATAGGATGAACAACCTGACAAATCAGTGTTTGCATATAACATGGAAGCATGTAATAAAATCAAAGCAAGCAAGAAAGCTGTGCTTGTACCTTAGGAGAGGAGACATCATCTGGATGATAAGTAATGAGTAGGTTGACAGTAGATAGATCAAAGTTCCTAAGAAGATACAGGTGGCAAATTCTTCCAAACTTTACCCTGTCCTGATCTCATCAAAGTGACAAGTTTTTAATCCAGTGATTCCTTTGCTATTTCCCATTCACCATCACAAGAACAGGGAGAAGTTATCCCCAGTAAAATGGATAAGACTCTTGAAATTCTGATAGGACTGAGATTTAGTACTCATGATGTCTATATTTTACAAACAGAGGAGATAAAAATAATGTGATACAATGTTAAAAAAAGCTTTGAAATGTGCAGCTACAAGTCTAAAATTAAAGGCAGCAAAATATGTGCTGTGAGAAGCCTTGTCATGGTAGTTAGGACGTGATTGATAAATGTGATAGCAGAGACAAAACACAGAACGTGTAAATGAAATGCCACTGTTCACAAGCATACCAGAATTTCTGTGGATCTTTTATAAGATAATATTGTGTAGCGAATTCCTACCTTCTGTTTTTGCAGAAGGCCGAGTTCTTTATGAGCTATGTAAAAGAGACTTTGTGGCCATCTGGGATAATTACACAAGCATGCCTTTGAGGATTTTGAAAACAGATTGATCACATCTTCAGCAGTAGCACTTTATACTGTTTTCCAGTTCCCCAGGGATGATGCCATTCCTGTTGCACCGAGATGGCAGGGGAGCTCAGAGTACGCTGTTTTAGGAAGCCTGCAGATATTGATAACCAACATATTAATTCTGATGATGATGTATTCCTGGTTAATATATGGTGTTTCAAGGATTTTGGTGAACTTTGGAGCAAACTATTAAAAGTATCATATTTGTATGTAGAGAAATTTTAAAAGAAAAAAGCAGGCTGCCCTTAGGATGTATAAACTTCCTTAAGGGTTCAAATCTATGACTGGAAACTTGCTAGTTTATGAGGGTGCTCCAAAATGTAAATTTGAAGTGTGTGGGTAAGCGCAACCTAGTTTGTTCAGGAATAGTGTTCTACATGAAAGGATCCCATCCTTTTCACAGCAGCTCCAGATCTGGGCAGACATATGTATTTTAAAAGGTGCCCAATAGCTCAGACCAAGCTCACACCAGCACACGCAGACAAGAACAGTTAACTATTTGGGGCATGCCCACTTGTTTCGGCTTGCACTGCTTTGCTAGAGTGCCCCTAGGATACTCAAAGTAGCAAGGTCTCATCCACCCAGTCACACACCAAGTGGCATTGAATATGGAGTACGCAGGAATGTTTCCAGTGTGACCTCAGTATTGAAACTGTTCACCATGCCACCCCTGTAGCACCTCAGTGGCACTGTCACAGAATCAGAGAATCACAGAATATGCTGAGTCGGAAGAGGCCCACAAGGATCATCGAGTCCAACCCTTAGCCCTGCATAGGACCATCCACAAGAGTCAAACCATGTGCCTGAGAGTATCATCTAAATGCTTCTTGAACTCTGGCAGTGCTGTAACCACTTCCCTGGTGAGCTTGTTCCAGTCTGTTAATAGAGAAGGTCAAAATTGGCGTTACTGGAAAGTATAAAGAAAGGCACCTGAAAGTGTATCTGAGTACTGAGGTAGGTGACCTGCTTTTGGGAGAGAAAGACTGCCTGGAAACACTGAATCCCAAGACCCTACCACAAATTATGAATGTGATTTTCTTTCATGTAAATCTTATGGAAAATTTGCTGTATTTAAGACAAAAAGTTTAAAATTCTACAAAAAGCCTCCAGACAGCTGTGTATAAAATATCACAGACACTTCTGAAATGCTACCAAACACCCTTGTATAGTTGGCAGTTTCAGATCTTTGCTAGTCCATCACGTTTTGAAGCTGGGAATCTCTTGATCAGCTGTATTGTTCAAACGGTGAATGATTTAATTTTGAGAGTTTGAAAATTGATGAAAAATGTCTTTAGATAAGATCACATAAATGTCTTTGCACTTAGCAGAATCACCTCCTACTGCTAAACATGTTGTCTATCTTGGCTGTGCAATGGCCATTTATCCTGTCCTCTTTTCATTAGCAATCAATTTGATCTTTCGCTTTTAATGGAATTAGCATGGTGGTTGATTTTGGGAATGATGAAGAATCCAGCCAAAAAGAAGGTCAGGCAACACATTGATAAAGAAGTAAATCTCAGCCTGCTTTTTTTGGTGTATTATTTCATTAGAAAAGACTGCAGTGTATCCTGGTCAAATCTGAATGTGAACTAGGATCTTCTCTTAGTGGTTAGAAATTCTCCTTTGATGTTCAATTGTTAATTTCTGGCAGAGTTGCCAGAGTCAACTATCTATGTTTGTGTTTCCTGGCTGTCAGGCTTGCCCTTCTAATTTTCATATTAGCCCTCAGCAGGCAGAACTCTTGAGATTACCTCCCTCCAGAGTAAATCCCTTCTGTGTTTTTTTTTCTAGGGCAAAATAATTCTACTTGCCCTGTGAGTTGAGTACAGTGAAGTTCACTTCTGTACAGCTTTACTTTCTGCTGGATGAAATAGAAGTGTTGGTTAAGGCTTAGAAACCTAATGTTTCCCATTACCTGGACTCTTCATTTCTCTGCTTTTGATTTGTATTCTTGTACTAGGCTTAGGTAATGTTAGGAAAATCACTTGAATATCTCTGAAAATCCACCACCAGTGTAACTGCAACTTTTTCTTGGTAGTGAGCTATAAAAGCATCAAGCTACAGCTGACTTCCTAGTTCCAGGTAATTTTACTGTACTTTAACTATTTGCCTAAAAAAAAGAGATTTTTTTTCTTCCTCATGGAATGGTATTCTGATGGTAATTTAGAAAAGGTGATGGGTATATTAAAAATATAAAATATTCTTCTATTCTGCTATTATTATAAAATTTTGATTTTCTTTTGAAAGTGATGGATGTCCTGGTTACTAATAGCCTTTAAAGGACTATAAGTAGCTTATGAAAATAAGGAATATACTTGATAATCAATATAATGATGAAACAGGTTATCTGAATTCATCCCATGCTCCCAGTAGGAACTTTCTCTCTCATTTACTATCCAAAATAGTTATATGTTGTGTATACTACTAAAAAACTCCTGTTCTTCTACTGTTAAAGGTGGCTCTTACCTAGACAATACTCACTTCTAGTGGTTTTTATTTTATGTTTGAAATTGTAACTAAACTGTGTGTGTGATGAAAGATGATTATGTGAGTTCCTAAGAACAAGTACATATGTTTCCTTTAGTGAGTTTTGTATTTTTTTTTCCCTTCAATTTACAGGATCTGTAAATCAGGGAGAAATGGGATTATGGTGAATGACATGAGAGAGTTATAAATACCTACATATATTACTCTCTGCCCTTGCAGCTGGAAATGTCTGAAGAAGGATGTGAATAAACTTCGTCATTTCAATGCCAGTTACAAAACTTTGGGTGTCAGTAAGAAAAACCTATTTTCTACAGCATGATTCTAGAAATTGTTTTTTCTCTTTTTGCAACTGGAAGTTTTGAAACAACTAGGAAAAAAAGGATGAGTTTGGTTCTAATGAGATTAACATCACTGCTTTTTTTTCACAGTTAAAAAGAGGACTTCATATATCTCTAGTTGAGAAATACTAGATGCACAGATGGGGACAGAGACGATTCTCTGTGATAGGATACACAGCTGGCATGAAGGTAAGAGAGAAGTTTGGGATTTGAGGTCTAAATTTATTCAGTATGTACACTTCAGTTGCTTATTTGGGACTTGTGATAAGTGTATAGTGTGAATTAGAATGCTTTGAGCTTGTTTGAAACTTGGGAAAGCTGGGTTCTCATGCAGACTTTTATGGTGGGATTTAATTCAAAACAACCCCCTTAAATTTAGTTGTCTACAAGCCCTCCAGTTGTCTCAACTCCTTCTGTGTGGAGATTTCTAGAGTGTGATTCAGCTACCTTGCTATAGCAGCTACTTAATTGAATGAGATTTACTGCCTGGGCTCGAGCAGAATCTCCAGGAGGTAAAGATCCCTTGTGAGTCCTGTATCATGTCCTGTGCAAGTGTCTTGAAAGTCCTGTGGCATCTTGGACACATTTGGTGTTTGTAGCTCGATCCTGCTCCCAGCCAAGGGAGGCTGGAGAGTCGTTCACTTCATCCGAAAGAGGGTACACAAGCCACCATTTAAATTCATGTCTCTCTTATACATCTTGTATAATATTGCCAGTCAGTGTAGGTATTGGACAGGAAAGTAAGGATCTGTGGGCATGGGCAACTGTATCGATGCTCTCCTGGCTGGTAAGCTCAGTGTCTCTACAGGCAATTTTAATTGTATTGGCTATTTCCATGGATTACCAGGGGAATTTAGATAGCAAGAGTGCCTAGAGACATCTGAATCAGGTGCCTGTAGTTAAGGCCAAACAGAATCCTAGGCATTCGATCTGTTGAAAGGCCAGAATCTGGACTGTGGTTGCCAATAGTCCAAAGCTTCAAGAAAGCTTAACCTCATATTTAGACTCATGAATTGGAAAATCTGATCACTTCAGGGAAAAGAGATAACATTCTTAAAAATGTGTTTTTATCCTTCTTATCAAAATGTATTTCTGCATTCTGGAGTTTTCATATGATTGTTTCTAACACTTCTTTTCAGAAAGGACATATCAGTTCTCTGCTTCTGGTTTATATGCTGGCAAAAGTCAGGCTGCATGGGTAGAATAATTATAAAAGGTAAGCTACACTGTGGAAAAAACAATCTTGGGAAAAAATATTCCCGATGCCTTTGTTTTCTGCAGATGTTAATATATGAAAGATGAAGCGTTAGGCTGGAGCTCCACTGAACTTGAAGTTCTCTTTCAGGAAGAAAAATTACTTAGCAAAAGCATGCAAAGAAAGAAGAGAGAGGAAAAAACGCACCACTTCACAGACAAACTGATTAGTAGAGCTGTATTTTGTTTCCCATTAAGGAACAACAAATTGAAATTAAGGGGACTGTGGAAAGATGATGTAGAAGAGTAAGAGAAGAGCTTTAACATGGAAACAAAAGGCTTGATTCAATGCACAGTTACCAGTGATTTCATCCTATATTCCACCATACATCATCACATGTTGCTATCAGGTTTTGTTATTTGTAATGAAGTTTTGTCTCCTTGCAGTTTGAGCCATCATTGAGAAGAAATCGTTGGCTGGTCCTTGAAATATTTGGAAGAAATACATCACTTGGGTTTGGAGAAATTATCAATAACCTAATTCTTAGAAGTGTTACATATTATGGGTCAAAATTTTGTAAAAAGTGCTCACTGCACTCCATCAATCCTTTTTGTAGTGGGTCCTTAGCAGTTTTACTAGAATTATTCTTTAGCAAATCACTCTCAAACACTATTGTATTGAAATATTTTGTTCTTCGAAGAATCGTGGCCTCTGTATTGTTATAGGTGTTAGCTATTTCATTAGCTGAACATAGTTTAGCTACAATTTTCATAATTATTATAAATGTTTTATTCTATGTGCTGTATTACTTTACCAAATGAAACTGCTGTGAAATTAATTACTGTGCAGGTTTTCTTAGGGTGAAAACCAGAGAAATTGCTTTTGCAGCAAAATTTTTCTATAGAATTTGTTGCGTCATTACAGGATAATGCCAACAACATAATATGTTGAGCAAACAAAGCAGTTCTCAGCCTTGCCCTAGTGTTAGGGTGACTGATTAAGTACTGTGAAGTTGGATCCTGGCAGGGCAAAAAGTTGCAGCTTTGTAATTTAGGCTGCATTCAATTGTAGGGTGAATGGTAGACTTCCATATTCTTTAAAATATCAAACTTTTTTCCATGTATATATTTCAACCTATTCAGGTACCAGTGCTCATTTAAAAATGTGTGCTTTCTGCACATCCAGCTACTCCAGGCTGCAGTGGCTTTCTACAGGCAAAATTCAATGGGAGAAGCTCTTTTGGTCTCTGCAGCACTCCAGGGATTACTGATGCTGGCAGGAAGCTATTTTTTTGGAAACTTCAATCTGCTCATGATGCTTTCAAATGTCTTTTTGCTGAAAGCAATTTAAAACATATATATTTCTGCCATTACAATTGACACAGGTTTTAATTCCAGACTGAAAGAACATCGATTTATCGTTTGGCTTTTCGTGGTGCTTTTATAAAGGCTGTGTTCTGCCTGCCCTTCTAGGAGAAGGAGCACTTGCAAGGCTTTGGGGAAAAGTGCTAGATAACTTTGGTGCTGAACTGGGACCAACAAACGCCTGCTAAGAGCCCCTCTGTCAGGATGCCTTAGCCCTCCATAGCCAGAAGATGGGCTCAGCTGCATCTGGGCAGGGTCCAAGGGAAGAAAGAATTTCTGGCCAATGGATGGCTTCCTGAGAGCCTTTTTCAGATGCTATGTAGACTATTCTCCATTTCAATTCGCTTAGCTCAAACATCTCATCACAGATGGATAGTTGCATAGTAGGGGGTCTCTCTGTTAGCTGGCTGGGCAGAAGTGAAAGTTTTCTGACAGCACAGGTAACCCTCTTCTTTCATGTTTTAAAAATGCAAAAATAGATTCATCTTTTAGGTAATAATTTTTGATGATCTGTCCACTCATTTTTCAATTAAATGATGAACAATATTGAGTAAACTCCATTCACATATATCCATTGCTTTATTGTATTTAAGCAAAATAACTGGATTTTTCTCATTTAAGATAGATTTGTAGATATACACTCAGTTGGTGGTATCCCAAATATTGTCTCCATATTTCTCTTGCATGAAAGTTTCTTTATTAATGGCAAGAGATCACTTTTTAATCTTAACAGGTGATTTGTTATGAAGGAACTGTGTTTAGATTGAAGCCTTCAATTGACAGATGAATTGCAATAGTATTGCACTTATTCATCATGTAAAAAATTCTTATAACAACAAAAAAATAACACATGCAGTGGATAAGACCATTATGGAATTGTGTATTCAAGTGGCAAAAAGCAATGTAATTATTTCAGACTCTTGAAGACGCTTTTGCAAAATACATTGGAGAATGTGGTGGAAGTCTTTCTGCTGACAAAACCCAACTACAATATCTTTGAGAAGCCATGGCAATCTGTCTCCAAATTTCTTGCTCAAATTTTTCTGCTTTATGTTGGATTATGAAAAAGAACAGGAAGAATGGCCCTTCAGTTGTCTTGCTGTTGTGTGCTTAGCATGGGAAATTAGGCCTGAAGTGTTCAAAATCTGGACTATGTGAAGACATAATGGCAGAATTTGAATGCACTTAGTCAAAGTTTGTCTCAATCATGCAGCATGACTTCCCATTGGTTTGAAGCAGGAAAGCTTACGTTGTTAAAAAAAATTATATGCAATCTCAATCAGTTCCTCAATTTAGACTTTGAATAGCCAACAGACCAGTTTCCAGTGGTTTCAGACAATTGCTTGGCTCATACTGGGACAGAATCACTGTTAAATATTTCAAATTGTACACTTCATTATGACTTTTCAATGCATCTTTAACTTCTTGGAGCTGGAATTGCCTGTGAGCATTTGATTGCAACCCAATGTCCAGTGCTGAAACCCCCTGTTTCTTGGTGTAAAGATTCTCAGTATAATTAGAGACTGTTCATGACAGCTAGCAACACTTTTTTCAAGGAACAAATTCTTTTCCAGATGTTGGAACTTTCACAGCATTGCTTGTAATTTTTTTCAAGCAATTTGTTGCATCTCTCAAAAATTCAGAGACAGTCTATTACTGCTAAAGCTATGGTTTGTTTCAGCAAGCTTAACCTTATTATAACAAACTTTAAAAGTCTTTTGACTGAATTCTTAAATGGAAAATAATTAGGGAGGAGAGGTGGAAAAAATTCAGATAAAAACATTTGCTGATGGTTTTGTGCATCTCAACTGCTTTGCTCTAACTAGAAAGCATGTGAGGCAGAGACAGTATTGATGCATTAAGCAGGGAGAAATAGCGTTTTTCAAATATTAATAAAAACTTTGCAAAACTTTTCCCAGCTTAAAATATGGATTTTTCAGCAATTAATCTCCATATCCTGCCAAGTCTGTCATGATCTATTTTAGTGTTTATAGATGAAAGGTCCCATAACAGACTGAGGTATGGGCAACCTTAGTTGCTTCACCTAAGACCTCTCTATTTGTGTGATGGATAATTGGGATGATAAAAACAAAATCACCACTCTGAAAATTGACATAGAGCTGTTCCAGCTTCTGCAGGCCCAGGAAATAAAGTTTCTCAAATTGGTTTTAAGTATTTTCTGCCCTGCTGCAAACGGCAGCCTCTGATAGTCTGCTGAGTGTGTCAGTGAGAATGGACTTCCTGCATATGGAAATCATTAAGGTAGGGCACAACTCCCAAGCACCGCGGATGTTCTGTAGTAACTGTTGTCTAGATACGTGTCCTGCATGGGGCCCAGAAGGGGATGTGAGGGGAGAGATAGTCCAGGGCTCTTTGTGGATGTCACTATGAAAGGCCCAACAACAAATGGCCTATCAAAATTAGCTGTTTCAGAAAGATAAACCAAGAAGAGGGATATAGATAGTGCATGAATCTTATATTCCTTCAGGTGCTGTGAACCTTGATTTCATAAAGCATTGAATGGACATCAGATGGATTTTCCTATGGCATGCCATGCCATAGGAGAGATTCCCAGCATTTGAAGGGGCATAAGATTTACTCCCATCTATAGTTCTATTTTTATTCTATTTTCTTAAAGCATCTATTTTAATACCATAGAATCATAAAATAGCAGGATGGAAGGGACCTCAAGGATCATCTGCTCTTTCTTTCTCTCCTTCTCCCTCATCCACCCCACCCAGTGCAGAACAATGCAACCAATTTTTATTCAGTGATTCTGTGATTTATTTTGGAAAACAGCATTGTACTTGTGGTGAACTCTCCTGACATTCCAGAACAGCTACCCTGAAGATTTTCTTTTATAGACCTAGAGTAACTGTTCTCAGACTCCAAAAAATAATAACCCTGAATTGCTGGTACTGTAAACACAGAGAAAAATTACTGACAGCATATACAATAATTGTGAACAGATTTTAAAAACAGAAGGTCCTGAACTGAGCAGTATTTTTTATAAGGACTCTGTTGGCTTTATGTGCATGTCAGGACTAGACTACAACCTGATGCACACTTTGATATGTCACCAGGTACCCTTAAATTCACCTCTCTTTAATCTTTCATCTACACTTTTGTAGGTTCTGTAGGGGTCTCATATTGCGAATTCGTGTATCACATGGAGTTTTTAGACAGAAGTTAAAAGGGTCACTTTGCCTTCTGAATGTTTGGTGGTGTTGGGCACTTGGAAATCTGAGGAGTATCACCACCAGCCACCTTCCAGAGTGATAGGACAGCTCCAAAAGCTGACTGGGGACTGTGGTACCTGCTGGATAAAAGAACCTGCAGTTTAGACTGGGATAATGGAAGTTAAAGCTGGTGGTGTAGTAAGAACAGCACAAAAGGTTTTAGCAAAATGAGAACAAAATTTGAATAAATTCTGTGATGTGATGTAGACAGAAGAATCTGAGCAGATCCAGAAAAATTTGACAATAAAAAAAAAAAAGAAGTGTGCTGATAGAATTAAAATCTCTTGCATTTGTCCAAATCTCTTGCATTTGTCCAAATGTGTGAGCAGCTTTGGAAATTTCTACATCAAAACACATAAATGATTTTGTAACCATCTTACAGATAAATCTTGACTCTCTGCTCACCTTGTAGCAGATCCAATATAATACAAAATTCTTTAACTAGTCTTCTCAGGGAAGACTCTTGTATGGGAGGGATGTTATCACAGGGTCAACCATCCGGGACAGGTGTCCTCGTATCGTTCCGGGTGCCAGGACTTGTCTGAAATCTGATCAGCACAACAAGCTGCTCAAACATACTTTCTGCTCGTGAGGCTCTGCCAGGAGTGTTTCACATACTAAGTCAGCTCAATTTCCTGCATGTTTGGATTCCAGTCAACAATTTTCTCTGCAAGGTGGTCTGCTGTCGAAGAGGTATCATTTAATCATTCCTGTGAGCTTGCAGGGTGAAATTACCAATGGTTTTTATGGCAGATATTAGGATATTACCTAAGTGTTGGGCTTGGGCTTGCCATCTGGTGGCAGTGGTATGGACTGACAACGTCTCTGAGAGTCTAACTTCTGAGCTGTGATGATGATGGTATTGAGGAGCAAATAAAACATTTTTCTTAGAGACTTGTAGAGTGTGCCAGGAATTCCAAATTCCTGGCTCAGTGGCCAATCTCATGCTGGCTAACTGTGGGGGAGAGTTGTTCTCCAAGATTATGTAGCACCAAATCAGCATATGGACTGCTACAGGAAGCCACAACTTAGCAGTTCATGCAGAGTAGTTAATAGGACTTCAGCAGGTTACCAACATTTACAATATCACTCTATTACTCTCTTACCAGAAGCGGACCACTAGCAACTTGTTGGTAGAACTTTCTCATTTTGTTCTAGGTGGTGTCAGCTAGTTGGCTCTTGAAGTAACGGAAAAGTACACTAGCTATAGAGCATTAAATCATAGGTTTCTGGTTTTCTGTGGGAACTACTGGAGCAGGGAATTTTCAGTGGGATTTGGAGCCAGTTCAGGCTGGCTAAGCACACAGTGAATGCACACAGATTCCAGAGCTTTGTGAGTGACTTGTATTTAAACCAGGAAAACAGCAGCCTTTGCAGCATTGCTCTTAACATTGCACTTATAACTCCCACCCTTGCCCTGTGCTCTGACCATCTCAGTTCTCAAATGGTGTCTGTGGAGAGACTGGACACCTTATTCTTACTACATATGTTTTTAACTTAAGCTTCTTTATAGCATCAGATATTCCTTGAGAATATCTCTAGTAGTAGCCATGGCTTCTTCCTGGAATTGTTGGCATCTTTCTTGGTGGTACTTTTACACATGTGCCAAGAATATGATAGTTTATATGAAGTTGTGGAATCTTTCTGAAGGGTTTATTTCCCCTCCTCTTACTCAACATGGCCCAACATAGTGGTATAAAGCATTGTGCTTCTGCGTCAAGAAGAAAGAAATCATCAGCTCAGCCAGGGGTGGGCTGATGTACTAAATACACTGAGACAGTTCATATATGAATATGAAGTGGGTTTGGACTAGATGATCTACGGAAGTCCCTTCCAACTCTAAGAATTCTGTGATATCAACCTCACACAGGAGACTCTGTGGCTCTGTTGTCTTTAACTTTTTGCCCTTCTTAAAATATGAATGCTGCCTTGCCAGCCTGCATAAACCAGTTTGCACTGAGTAGTGTTGTGTGTGTATCCTTACTACAGCAGTATGCTCCCAGAGAATAGACCAAATCTTCTTTAAGCTATAGGACATCAGTAAAAGACTGACATGATTCCTTCCTCTGCTCAGAACAGTATGGGGGCATTACTCTGCTGCCACATACAATATGGTGAGGGATTGGCACACATGGGAAAGGATTCCTTCTACAGAAAATGCATGTCAAACACTGTGAATTTCTGCCTGCTTGTAAGAAAATGTTATCTGAGATTTCATAAAGCTTTGTGTTTTAACTGTTTATGTAGCTGAACAGACAGAGGGATGTAAACAGACTGTCACTCTAAAATTTCAATGTTAAAATATTCCCTAAAGCAATCATTGCTGGTCTTGATTTTTTTAAAACTCATACAACACGCTGAAACATGAGGGAAAAGCCAATAAAACTGAAGCCATAAATTTGCAGAAGTTACCAAAGTTATTCTGTAGCTAATTATAACTGTATGCAAAGCAAATGAAGTGAGAACTGAATTAATGAAGACTACTACCTCCCACAAGCTAATGAGGCGTGCTTTATACCAATTCACCATGCTGCAGAAATGGAAGGAAGGAAGGAAGGAAAAGAAAGGAAGGAAGAGGAAGGAAGGAAAAGGAAGGAAGGAAAAGGAAGGAAAAGAAAGGAAGGAAAAGGAAGGAA
>VXAY01005817.1:37422-135806 GCA_013399855.1 Oxyruncus cristatus
TTCTTTTTTTTAAGCATTGTCACACAGATACCTCTCTAAGCTTTACCTTGCTTGTTGGTAAACTTGTATGGAAAGAATCATTGGTCAGAGCACCAAGCCTGTCTGAGTTCAAGAAGCATTTGGTTAATGCTCTCAGGCACATGGTATGACTCTTGAGATGTCCTGCACAGAGCCAGCAGTTGGACTTGATGATCCTGATGGGTCCTTTCCAAATCAACATATTCTATGATTTCATGAATCTATGATTTGATGTGTCTGTTGTGCTCTTGTCTTCTGTCTTTATGTTTTTATACCCTGACCATCTCTTCAAAGACATCCCTGGAGAGGATTCTCTAACCATACACATATTTGAACAAGGATTCAGTACATGTGTTTATACATTTTGATATGATGCACCTAAATCTCTTTTTTTTTAAGTTTTTTTTTTTTTTTTATCTTCTCCTTTCTATTTTCTTTTAACACAATTTCAAGTTTTTGAAATGTGCCTTCTTATTTAGTAGCCTCCTTTACCGGGTTGCTTAAGCATGCTGGCTTTCTTCTCTCTGATGTTTCAAAATTCATTTTGGAAAGTTATGCACATTGTTTTGAATTTTCAATGTGTTATCTGCCAATATTTTGCAGTTTTAGCTTTTTTTTTTTTCTCTACGTATCTTTCTAATTTCTGATGTAATTCTTCTTTTTGAAATTAAGCACTGCTACAGCAGCTGTATAGCTTTTCTTGTTTCTGAATTCATGATTGATATTTATTGATCAGGGTTTTTGAAAGTAAATTTTAAATCAGGCAGGTTTGCAAAGCTGCCATTCCTTTTGCCTGAAAAACAGTCTTGGTTTCACCCTTGACAAGTTATTTCACTCCAGTCTATATTATAGTAGGTGGAATCTCATTACTGGATTTTTCTCCTTAACTTCTAATCACCTTTATCCTCTCACGGTCATTATTACTGTTCTAGCTGAGTGATCTTGGCACTATATTTTTCCTATTTTGTCCTTGAATTTCCACACCTATAAAGACTTTATGTTGCTTGTTATTCACCTGTTTAACTTATTTGATGGCTATTTACAGATGAAACTGTCCCAAACTAGGATAAAGCATTTTGAAAATAAGGCAGCCATCTCAAAGTCCCATCATTTTTAGGTCAAAGGCACTTGTTTTAAAAGCCAGCAGTCTCACAGAAGGGTGATTCTAGAATTTAATTGTTTATAGAAGTTGAATCTGTAAAGATCATATGCAAATGTGTTTTAGTGTAAGGGATAATTCTGTATATTGATATTTACTGTAATCATATCTTTCCAGATTAGGGGTTTCTTCAAAGCTTCTCCAATAGGAAATAACCTAAATATTATTAAAGATATCTCTGCTATGGGAAGATCCCAGGGAAAGCAGATGACAAAAATATCAATGGGTAGACTGCAGCAATAGTCTAGAAATCAAATAACGCATGTAGGAGACATAATAAAGATATGAGAGTGGTAAGCAATAGCTTTCCTGTGCCTCATTTCTTTTAGTCCAGAAGGAAAGTATGAACAAGACTTTGGAGAAGCGTTTTCCTCAGTTTATCCCCAAATCCTCTGAAATAAAGAAATTAAATACACCAAATTAGAGTGAAAAAAAGAAACTTGGCCTAACTTAGAAGAAAGGCACCCCAGGAAAAAACATCAGTCTACCTCTGGAATAGTTGGAGAGTTTTACAAACAAGAGTATGCTTAAAATCCAGGGGAGATAACAGGGAAACTGAAAGGTTGAGAATACCTTGAGCTGTCTCCAACAGATAACAGTAATATTGCCTGCTGTTTCCTGCAAGTGAAACTGAATTGCTTTCTTGCTTTCAAATTTAGCAGTATTAGTGTATTACCCTCAAGAAATTGAAGTTTGGATGAAAAATCACAATGTAAAAAGTGGTTTTCAATTCCCTATTTATTGGAAAGGAAAAAACCTTTGTGTAAGACATCTCCATTAGAGATCCCTGATTTGTGATACAGCTCTTAATTGAGGATGTTTGACTCACCTCTAAATTCTGCTATTATTTTGCTCTAAGAAAGCAGATAGATACAAAGAGAAATAGATTAAAAAAAAACCAATCTGGAAAATATGGTACTTTGTTGACATTTGCAAGACTAAAACAACTACTATTTCTGTCAGCAACACAGACTGTAGATGGACAGTCAGCCAAAACAATTCCTCTGGGTACAGACTGAATTTACCCATTTATTCCAGTAGCCAAGCAATATTTTCATATTTGTTTTACAAATGAACCAGTTTTCATAAAAGCATCAATTATCATGATTAACTTTAATTTTTCCCATTCACTTCCAGAAACACCAGATTTACCAGTCCCCTTAATTGTAAGGGTGATCAATGATCCACTGAAGCAAAAAGGAGTTACTGTATGACATTTCATGAAATACCAATGTCTCACAGGAGACTGTATGTCACTGTAATTCAGTGCTGCACATTTCCTGGTGCCTATGCATTGTGCAGTGACAAAAATTCATTCTTCACTTTATGAGCAGAGGTAAAAATACTTTTGTTAAGTTAGAAGAAAGAAAACACCAATAATTTAAGATCTATCTTCATAATACTGGCTTAATTTTAATGAAATTTAAGGATGAACACATTTTTATTAAAATTATAAACTCACAAGGCAACACTCTTCTAGCCTGATTTTTTAGTCAAAATTGGCTATGCTTAATTGATATAAAAATGCACTATACATCTTTCTACATGTATATTTTACATATTTATCACCAGAGGTAAAGTAAATTTCTGCAATAATCTCAGGGAGATAAAATATAAATAATTAAAACCCTGTATTTCTAAAGCAGGATTAATTATTATGAAATTTAGACATAGAACAACTTACTGAAACAATAAAAGTTATGCATAGTATAACAAGATGCTATTCTTTGTCAATCAAAATTCACTTTTCTTGATAATCTTCAGAGGAAAATGTATTTGCTTGCATCAGTTGAAAAAAATCTCATTTTGGTATTCAAATACAAAAGGATCCAAATTAAAACCAAATATTTGCATCTAAATAATTTTTTAGATTGTCAGAGCTTTTCTGTTGATCTCTGACTTTCCCAAAGCAAGATTAAATAACATCATATTTCTTACAAAGGCAACTTAATCAGGCACATGGCTGTGGCAAGCAATCAAAAGCACCAGAATTTCATCAGACTTAGAAAAAGCAACATTCCAAAGTCACATCTTCAGTCATTGAAATGAAGTGCAGGAAAACAACAGACAGCTGCGCCTCTGCTGTTGTTCAGGTGTTACACAACAGGAATTGCAGCTACTGGGATGGCTGTAATAGTTCGAAGGAAATACAGGCCACTTCCACACAAGTCCAGTTTACTTTATATATTTAACAAACTGTGAACTGCTAATTACACAAGAAAATTACATTTTTCTTTGAGGGTCTATGTATCTAGTGTTGCCAAGATGGTGAAGTCGGAAAGATATCCACAACACATGTTTAAACATGGTTCAGATGGAGAGTATGTGAAATCTTCTATCTACCTTCAGAGTATTTCGTAACAGAGTAGATAGTCCATGAGGACTCTCTTGCAGTTTCCTAGATGCTGTCTTGCTATAACTGCACAGATTTAACTTTGGAATGTCCACAATAAAGAAATGAAGCAGTGAATGTTTCTGTGAAATAGATTCTAACAACAAAAACTACAACAGCTTCTCTGTACTTAATATTTCTTTTCTCCACATGCTAAGATGTGAAGATATCAGAAATAAAACCTAAGATAATAATTAAAGAAATCAAAACTTTGGTCTTATTTCATTATCAAAAACTGTCCCCACACTACCTAGTTGGAAAAGTGTTTTATGCTCTAAAAAGTATGGTTTCTAAATACAATTTATATGTTTAGAAATTCTGTCAAAATTATAAGAGTTATGAAGCTTTTCTTAATTTATAGGAACTTCAGGCTGGAATGTTACAGCTCTATCAGTGCAGCACCGTGCCCAGCTTAATTGGTCCCAGTGGCTGCGTCTATAGTATTAAGCTGAGGAAAGTTAGGGATACAACTGAGCACACGTACCAGCTTTGCAGCCTGCAGCCCCTGGCATGGTTTTGGCCTAGGGTCAGCTAGGATGCTTCCAGACAAACCCCAAACCATGCCTGAGCTTTTGCATGAGTGAGGGAGCATTCTCAACAGGCAATTTGGAAAAGCTACCATGTTCTGGTGGAGAAGAAAGTCCAGTTGTATGGATGCAATCTGTAATGTATCATTTGTATCAGAAGCTAGAGGATGGCTCTGGGCACTTTCCTTTCCCAGTACAGACACAGGTGGCGAGTCCCTGCAGGGGGTGTACAGCTTTTGGGGACCAGATACAAAAGTCACTCTTTCTCACACTGTGTGATTCTACTTCTTCTTTTGGAATTGCTTTCTCTAGTCCCACTGTGCTGGGTAGACCAAAGCTGATATCTCTAAATTCTTGTATTGGTCAGGCTATAGCTCTCTCTCCCTGTCTCAATTTCTTATCCACAAATTGTGCACTGTAGCCGTTGCATTCTCCCACCCTTAATTTATATTGTCAATTTAGAATGTTTGTTGGTTTTGGACTGGAATTGTCTGCTGAAGGAAAAAAAAAGACTCATGTAATTTGGGGTCATTTTAGAAGCTGGAAGCATACACAGGACACACAGTAGTACATGTGTTCCTTAGTTCAATAAGGACATCACAAAAGTAAAAGCAAGTATTTTTGTATTTCCTCTTGGAATTTTATCAAGCTGACAACCAATATCAGTTTGTGTTCTCTCTGCTCCAAGAGGGAGACTGTCTCAGAACTTCCCTTTATAGTCATTAAAACATTCAGATGCAAAGACAGAATTTTGCTTTGTTGTTTTCTCACATGCCTGCAGTGCTTGTTAGCTCATACAGTTCCCTATTCCCCACTTAGTATTTACTGCCTTATGTACTTTTAAAGCCCATTTCCACAGGGTCTTATGTTTTGTTGCCTAAGCAGATTGAACTGTAAAATCACCTGGGAACAAAGGAGAAGAATTTCCTCAGTTACTGGTTTCATTTCTTATTTTCCATTTTAGATTTATTGAACACCAGCTTACCCCTCTTTGGACTTGCACAGAGTCTGCCTTTCACCTTACTTTTGTTCCTCCATGACCTATGTCCTTGGCATATCTCGTCACGCTGTGCAAGCACTTGAAAGCTCAAGATGTGTCTTGAAGGAAGGTGTACAGTGCTTATGGTAGAAGACATCATAGTATTAACAGAGAATTACTTTTTGTCATCTGGTGTCCCAAACAATAAAATTCAGATCACTGCTGGGTTGAAATTCTAGAAAGGAATGGGTATAGTATTAAAAAGCAGATGTTATATCTGGTCTGCAAGATATAAAATATTGATAATGCTTAAACAAATTTGCTATTAGTAGTTTACATTTTTTGTATCATTTTTAGACTCTATGCCTAAATTGCCTCCTCTAATTTTACCTTCTAAATTGCAGCTTAATTTCCCACAAACAGATTTCATTTCCTCTGCTCAGTAATACACAACAGAACTAGCAAAGTATTTGCTTTTGTTCCCCAACAAATTTAGAATAGTGCCAAGACATCTGAAGTTTTCTCAGGTAAAAAGACCAAATGAATAAAGGCAGAATATTTTCTTATTTGCTGTCTTCTACTCTGCAAACAAGTTTACAAATATGCATTTTCCTAGTCTAGTCCTCTGTAGCAGTGGCACTTCCATTTCATTCAGTGAAGGCCTAAGATAATGTTATTTCTTTAATAAAAGAGATTTAACCCAGCAAAAGTATAGTTGCAAATACAGAAACTGTATAAGAATATAGAATATGTAAGAATACGGCAACTATGTAGCAACACACAGATACTGGCAGTAAGTGACCCTTTCTTTTTTCAATGTTAGGCAGAATGCTGCAGCTTACTCCCATGTTGGTGTGCCTACATACACTCTGCAGGGCACTAGGAGTTTAAAGATGTTTTCTTTCTTTTGGGGTAAAAGAACTGAGAATTACCTACTAAAAGTTCATGTGGCAAACTACATTCTAGTTAGCCAACTGCTAACCAGCTCGGTGTTAGCTGCTACTCCTAAATAATAGCTGAAGAATAAGCCATTTTTCCTGAATCATATGTTCTGTTTCATAAATAAAAAAGTCAGTTCCTTGCTCTTTCATGGTCATTTAGAAGAAAAAAATCACATTTGGGGTACATCTACAAGGATTATTGTACAGAATCATCACAAATTTGATTTGCTCATTTGCCAAAACAGCAGGATACCAGCATGCATCAATCAAGAGAGTGTAGCTCTAATTAGACGTTAGTGCCATACTGAGTTAAAGACAATACACCCACACCTGATATTGTATGAGTGTCTGTCTGCATTTTGTTGTTTGATGTGTAGGCAGAACATGCTTGTGATACTGTATGGACCCTAGTTTCTTTATGAAGTCCTATTCCGGAGAGACTGTACTATTAAGTGACAGTGAATATTGTTGTAAGAGTACTACACTAATGCATAAATTAGTTTGTAAAAATTATCTCTATAAAAATATGTGTATACAAAGCAGTTATAGAGAAACAATGCCAAAATATAATTAGATGTTGAGACCGTCCATCTCACCACATGGCTCTGGAAATTCTCAACAATGTTGCCCCAAGACAAAGAGTGACTTCCAATGATGCAGATGGAAACCATCTTTGAACATTTAGCAAACCTGGAATTTAAATATTGTTTGATGTGACAAATAGGTGAAACTAAATGACAGTTGTTCCTAAGTGTATAAAGAAGTAGAGGATAATATCTAGCTAGCATCATAGACTACTTTTCATCTGCAGGTCTCGAAGAGTTTGCAAAAGGAGGTCATGAAGACTTGAAAGGTGTTTGGAATTTATTCAAATGTGACAGAACGGAAGATTTGTCATATTTATATTCTACAAAGTAGTTTCTGAAGTGCTGTAGAGGAAAACACACTATAAGACTTGCCAGTGAAAAACGTATTAGAGCAGACAACAACTACAAAATATATTAGAGGCAAAGCATCTATTTTAATGTTGTTTTTCACAACACTTTTTGTGGGCATTTTTAAAAACTTAGCAGAATATAACTGTTTATATATTTGCCTGTCTGCTAAGGGAGATTACACCCCTTTTATAATAAAAGCTAAAATAAATGTTCTTTACAAATCAGTGTTAGGTGCTGAAGAGTATTGATCCTGGATCCGAATCTTGGTGAATTATGGATATGGCTCAGAACCAACTCACTGTGAGTGTGTGTGTGCATGTGTGGAAGGGCTGGGCAGGAACATGGTAAGGCCTGCACATAAGGCCTGTGCTGATGGCACAGGGCAGAGCCAAAAGGCAAAGCCCACGCAGAGCACACGGCAGAGCTGAAGGCCCTGCAGCCCGGCTGTTGGTCAAGGCAGACCTGCCTGGTAGCCCACCCACACTATGAGCCTGCAGCCTGTGACTGGCCACAGCACAACTCACTCTGGCCTGGAAGGCACTTATGGGATATCCTACCCAGGAGGGAAAACTGAGCTCTATAAACACACAACACTCCTTGTGGTCTTTCTCTTCTTTCTTTTCCCTTTCCAGCTGGCCATAGGTGAATCATAAAATCTTGTAGGTAACCATTTTTTTTCTTTCCACTCTTTCTTCTCTCTTTCTTTACCCCTTTTAATCTGTTTTTTTTTTTTTTTTTCTTTTACTCTTTTTCCCTCTTGTGGGGAACTTAAAACCAATGAACTGTGTTTTACTAAAGCTGGTATATGGATTGTTTTTAGTGGAGGTTTTCTGTGGAGTGAGTCTTTGTGCTGAATGTTTCAGTGAAATGTTTTTTTCTTGGTTGTATTTTACTCCTGTAAAAACCTTTTGCCAAAATATCTTATTTTTCTCACTAAATTAAGAAGAATTTCTCTGAGAGAAGAGTGTGTGACTCTATCTTCGGATGCTAATTAGAGGTTATAATGAACCAAAAGGCTTTTAAAAAGTCTTAAGTTAAAAATGTAACTGCTCTGGGTAGTTTATAGCTCAATCCGAAACCCAAAACATATACTTAATTGATTGTTGTATTCAGAAAAATTCATACCTCTTTGAAGACTTCTTAAATTTTAGACAGTCCAGATTATAGCAAACCAAATGAGAAACATGACTCATATTTCAACAGTGAGGTTTATAAGCACAGATACAGAAACTCTGTCCAGGTATGAGTACTTGTTTGAGGTGGAATATTTGGTATGCAAATAGTTGCAGTCAACAATCTGATGTCGTACCATTTCAGAGAAATCCTCTAAGTGTAATTACATCTGAGATATTTTAAACAGGAGTTTTTTTAATACAATAATTATTGATACTATTTTCCTGATTGCCAAATTCGTATTCTTTCATACCTATGCACCTTGTAGGAATTAAATGGACAGCCAAAGTCGTCTCACTTCATTACTCTGGGGCAGCTTAAGTAAGTCCCTTATTGTTTGAGGCAAGATTTCCTCTGATTCAAAGCACGTCTCCTTGTTCTGATTCTCTCAGTATGCTTTTACTTATTTATTTAGCTGGCATTAGTCATCATGTTAGGTGCATCCAAAACATGAAAAAATAGTCTATTCCACTCCATTCTTTGCCATCATTCAGACTAGAACTGGAATAACTATACAAGGATTAGCAATGGGTTGCAGTGCTGTTAAATATATTGCTTAATTTTCAATGGAGACCTGCAGTCAGATCTTGCTCTGATGAGCATTAAGGATACCCTCATCTTCACTGAAAACATAGAGAGCTTAGGAATTTACAATAGGGATTGCCTCACAAAGCATCTACAAATAAGGGAAAATGTCTCCTACCCGAAGTGCTGAAGTATTTTTAAGATCTTGGCTTTAGTAATTCAAGCTCATGCTAACATGGCACTTTTGTCTCCTGCTGTTTTGTACGCAGCTGAAAATCTAGATCTTAAAAAAAAAGGTGATTTTTTTCTTACATCTTACACTGGACAAGGATTAAAATATCTTTTAAAACTTAAGTCAGCAAATGCTAGGTTTGTGAGGTTAGAAAACTTCTGGACAACAACTCATACCTTCACTACCCAGAAGATCTTTTTTTGAGGATCTCCAGGTTATTGTGGCTTTGATCATACTTCAACTGAGATTTATTGTACCATTTTTTTAATTTAAAAAATTATGTTCCCTAGTATAAGATACATACTCAGTAACACTGGAATAGTGTTTGAGTTACACACAAAGAAAATCTTTGGATATGAAACTATTTGATATACAATTTAGTAGCACAGGACATTGTACGCATACAGCAGTTGCCATGGGAAAAAATGTGAATATTGAAAAATATGAATATAAACTATGAATAGAAAAATTGCATTATGCATTAACCAATCTGCTACACAATAGTGATATTCATATGAGTGGACCTTTTAGATTAAGCACATAATGTAAAAAATTGACCAAAAGAGAAAAATGATCAGAAAAGTTAATTTTTCATTTAGTTTCTCCGATAGTACATAGATATTTACACTGTTTCTAAGTTGACTAATTCAAACCCATCAAATTAACAGGAACCAGGAAAATGGTCTCATTAATTTTTGGTAACAGTCATCAGCTGAGGGTGTGCTCAGAATATAAACCCAATCGTGGAAAAAATGCAAATTTTTTGTGCCAAACCTTTTTTGTATATTTAAGAACATGCTTAATTCCTGTCCTAAGTAGAAAAGGTCTTAGTGGTAGTGATTTTTCTCTGTCAAGGCTTATGACCCTTTGGTATTGATATCTGTCTTTTTACAATTTTAATGTTTAGGAGTTGATTGAAAGTTTCAATTTTAAGGTTTCTCATTAACTTGTAAATTTTACAGTCAGGAGGGGATGAACCTACAGCTGTCTTCTCACTTCCTTGACAAAGTCAAGCATAAACGCTTTGTTTAATTCAGGTTTCTACCTCAGGGGAAATTTCCAAGGGTCAAGCAGAGAAAATGTCCACAATAATTAACTCTTTCTATTAACAAGATCATTTTTATGAGTTCTTTACTGATGTGAGTAAATCAAGTCACTCTCTCATGTAAAACTTTATAAATTGCTGTTGTTGGGTTCAGTTTGCACATGAATCTGCATTCTTAGACTGTACATATTACCAGGTACCATTCATATCTAACATCGACTGGCCTGACATAAACTTGCAAACAACTGCAGTCTGGTTGTTCCCCTTCAGAAACCTTTAGGGGGTTTTTTTGCAGTTTCTGATGCATTGGAATACATGCCCAACCCTACTGCACTTGCGAAACGTTTGTTTTTCACAGGTGTCATAAGTATTTAGGTCCTTGAACATAGCTTCTCCCATTAATCTCTTGACTAAGAAGTGTCTTTTTCTAATTTAGCCTTTCTTGAATGTGTAAGTGTTAAGTCTCTGCTTTATTTTCCCGGCCAGAATAGTCAAGGACCATGATGCTGTTAATCCATGTATGTGTCCAGTCCCTGAGAGCACCACCAGCCCTGCCTGTCCCAGCCCACATCTCCCATGCTCCATTACCATCCCACAGCCCAGGACTTCAGGTCAGCCCCCCAGGTCAGATCCCCTCCAGGTCGCAGCAGGTCTGGTCTCCAGCTTCCCACAGCCTGGCCCTGCCCACGTGTGAGCCCATATCCTGGCCCAGCTCCAGCCTGTCCCATCCCCAGTGAGGTGCCCGATGTGCAGGGCTGGGACTGCATCAGTGCCACCCAGCCACAGTGCTCCTGGCTAGGGCAGTGGGATAGGCCCTGCCTGCCCAGCCATTCCCTGCTGCCCCTCCATGGGGAGTTTCTGTGGCTCCTGACACCTGACCCAAGGGAGCTGATGGCTCCTGCTGTGCCCTGGGAGAATGCTCCTCAGAGAATGCTTCTCTGAGGCTGTAACCAAACACCCAGTACTGTTTCAGGGTCTTACAGAAAAGAAGTCTACACTTCTTTTTTTTTTTCAGAATCTGGATTTAGAATCTAATTGTTAGCTCTTAACATCTTCAAAGAGAAAAATAAATGACACAAAGTTATGTATCCATAAATGGATTTCATACTTACCCATATTTATGATAGCATTTTAAAGATTCTGACATTTCTTTTGTTAATGAACCATCTCAGTATTTTAGTTTTAAATGCCTTTTTTTACAAAAAGGATTAGAAACATTTTTCCACCTACAAATTTGTGTTTCTGGAGTAACCCCCCTAACTGGGTAGCCTGTCAGATAGATAGCACTCAGGAAATTGTTCACCAATTTTTGCTTCAGTGTAGCATGTCACTTTGGTAATTTTATTGAGACATCAGTTTTAGCTTTGAGAAAGCTACTATTTATATGTCATCTCTGTTCTTTAGTTATCTGTCTGGAATTAGTACTAAAAATTTCATTTCACATTTCTTAGTTTATTTAAAAAAACCCAAAATGTCATCCATCCAGTGAAGACTGTTCATTGTTTTGGGGCATAAAACACCATTCAATGTTAGTTTCTGAGATGAACAGGGAGAACTGACTCAAACCATAGTGCTGCAGAGGTTAGAAACTGCTAGATGTCCACATTGACAGAAAGATTCAAAATAGTAAGGAAGATTAGAAAAGAAAAAAATTCCTAGAAGTCTTTGGTGAAAAACATGTATATTTTGTTCTCAGCTTTCATGGAGTGTTCCTGTTAGAAACAGGACTGGTTAGGGCAGAAGGCTCCTGGGGAGGGATGGTTGCTCTTTGCTTCAGCAGCTGCTCAGGAATAAATGGTCACGGGAATGGCTTGGCATGAGAAAGAGAAGTGATCAGAGAGGCACAGCAATGAGGTGGGGGCATGCAATTAGTACAGACACTGACAGGCTACTGGAAGGAGAATGAGGCGACAGAAAGGCTTCGGGGGTCATAAAAGGTGGAAAAAGTATCCCATGGATCAAAGAAGATTGTGCAGATTTTGGTACACCTCAGAAAATTAGTAGTTAGGTGGCCAAAGCCAAGTCAGCAAATAGAGGTTCATGGGGCAAGCCTGTAGTATCCAAGAACAGCATGGTGTAAAATCTCAAGCTATTAATATTTTACCTGAGAAAATTCCTTAGAGTACTTGTTACTTGAGAGTGAATTATGCTAGTGTATATTCTAAAATATAACCCTGTCTTTTTTGAATTTAAAAGCCATTCTTGTCTTCCAGGATATCAGTAAAAGAATAAGAGTCCATACAGAGTTGCCTCTCAAACCTGTGGGCTTCTATCCCACTGTCAGACAGGAATAGCTCAAACCTTTCAGAAAGGGACATCCTGGAGATCTGAGCTGGATATTGCTTTCACCTTGGCAAAACAGGTTCTTTCAGGAGGGCCCAGAGATATCCGGCCTGCATTTCGCTGTATATTGGGTTTATGTGGCAGGTTGTAGTAGAGGGGTTTGGGAGGGGAGAGTACTACAGGGTTGGCTTCTGTGAGAAGATGACAGAAGCTAGCTGCCCCTATTTTGGACAGAGCCAGTGCCAGTTGGCTCCAAGATGGACCAGCTGCTGACCAAAGCTGAGCCAAATAACGATGTTAGCAGTAACTCTGTGATAACACGTTTAAGGAAGGGAAAAAACTGCTGCACAGTAGCAGCTGGTAGAGAGAAGTGAGAATTCGTGAGAGGAACAAGTCTGCAGACACCAAGGTCAGTGAAGAATGAGGGCAAGGAGGTGCTTCAGCTGCCAGAGCACACATTCTGCTGCAGCCTGTAGTTGGACCTATGGCACTGTGGAGAGAGGAGTCATGCTGGAGAATCGTAGAATCAGATGGGTTGGAAAGTATCTCTGAGATCATCAAGTCCAACCCTTGATCCAACCCCACTGTGGTTACTAGACTATGGCACTCAGTGCCACGTCCAGCCTCATCTTAAAAACCTCCAGGGATGGAGAATCCACCACTTCCCTGGGCAGCCCATTCCAATGGCTGATTACCCTCTCTGTAAAGAATTTCTTTCTAATATCTAACCTAAACCTCCCCTGGCACAGCTTAAGACCATGCCCTCTTGTCTTGTGGTTGGTTGCCTGGGAGAAGAGACCAACCCCCACCTGGCTACAACCTCCTCTCAGGTAGTTGTAGAGAGCGATGAGGTCTCCCCTGAGCCTCCTCTTCTCCAGGCTAAACAACCCCAGTTCCCTCAGCCTCTCCTCATAGGTCTTGTGCTCCAGTCCCTTCACCAGCCTGGTTGCTCTTCTCTGCACCTGCTCCAGCACCTCAATACCCTTCCTGAACTGAGGGGTCCAGAACTGGACACAGCACTCCAGGTGTGGCCTCACCAGTGCTGAGTACAGGGGCAGAATCACTTCCCTGTTCCTGCTGGCCACACTGTTCCTGATCCAGGCCAGGATGCCATTGACCTTCTTGGCCACCTGGGCACACTCTGGCTCATGTTCAGCTTCCTGTCAATCCAAACTCCCAGGTCTCTTTCTGCCTGGCTGCTCTCCAGCCACTCTGTCCTGAAGCACTGTCTCTCACGGAAAGGGCCTGTGCTGGAGCATTCATTAAGAACTGCATCCTGTGGTTAGTTCTCACATTGGACAAGATCATGAAAGACTTTCTTCCTTGGGAGGGACCCCATCCTGGAGCAATGAGGAGGAGTGAGAAGCCGAAACAATGTGTAATGAACCGACTGAAACACCTGCTTCCCTAGGTCCCTAGGCCACTCAGGGTGAGGAGGTAGAGAAATTGAGTTCAAAGCTGAACCAAGAAAGAAGGGAAGGGTGGGGAAAGTTGGGGGGTTTTAGATTTTTTTTTTTAACTAGTTCTTATTTCTTGTTATGTTACTCCATTATTACTTGACAATAAATTTAACTAATTTCCATAAGGTGAGTCTGTTTTGCCTGTAGCGGTAAGTTATTTCCCTGTCCTTGTCTTGACCCAAAAGCCTTTTGCACTTTTTTATCTCCCCTTGTACTGTTAATAGGGGAGAATTGATAGAGAGCTGGGTGGGCACCTGATAACTAGCTAAGGTCAACACACTTCACAGAATGAGAATGTCAATACTTGCCATCCTCTTCACAGAGAGGAAGAGCGTCATGCAGGCAGTGAAGCAGGCAGCAGCAAGGTGGGTATTGTGGAGAGCTTTATCAGCTTACAGAGACTACATGTTGCTATTCTAAGAAGATTGAGAATATTATGCTCTATGTAGGTAGTCTTATGCAACTTCTGATTGCTACAGATGAGTAAGGAATCTTCCAGATTGCTCAAAACAAACAAGGTTTTAAGCATTCTTTATGCTGAAGAAAGCTGGATTGTAAAAACCTGGCAAGTCAGTCAAATTTTGGAATGAAATTTATGACCTCCTGTTGAAACTGTATTTGAAACTGAGTAGCGAGAAAAAGAAAGTGAGAAACAAATAGTATTTGTTGTGATATGGAGGGGAAAGCTTCAACTGTTGAGGCCCATCTGTTCCATTAAAGAGGCCTGTCTGCTAAAAAATGTAACCTCAAATAGGGTGTCAGACCAGGGGACTTAACAGAGTATAAAAAGGGCCTCAGTAGCGCGGTGTAAAATGAGTTGGATTCCATTCAAGATTATGATGCTTAAATGGAAACATCTAAATGTGTTTAAAACCATTTTATTCAGTGGAGGCTAGTCAGTACTGGGGTTCCTGAGGGTGATTCAGTTGTCCACTGCAGGAACCTGTCCATTTTTGCTACCTCAGTGTAAAATATTTTGTGCAATTGTTATTGAAAAAAGCTGCTCTGTATCTCATGACCAGAAATGTGATTTGCATAGTGAAATCCCCACCTATCAACTGAAAATGCCTAGGATCTCATTTTAGCTGAAATAAGCAACAGACATAATTGATTTCCTACGTATCTCAAATCTGCCAACAGAGTAGATTCCACGAATCTTTCTGATCTTCATGATCATGCAGCTTCTGCATAGCAAAATTCTTTTAGAGTTTATATAACTTTGTGCTGTGAATAGGGTACAAAGGACCTTTGTATTTTGCAGATTTTGAATTTTAATTTATGAAAGTTATATTTCCCTTATATATTTCCCAATATTTTTGTGTTTACTTCACGTAGAACTAGTCCAATTTATTCTAATTATATAAGTAATTGAAAAAAAAGACTGTGCATTCAAAATGCAAAGAAAATGGAAAAATATTATTTTGTTTGGGATGAGACTTTCTTTTAAGATTACCTAATAAAACGTTCCCTCTTATTTTGTGATGTGCTCTTGAATCTGATTTTAATGGCTATTGTAAGGGTATATTTTAAATGGAAATAGAAACTAGGCCCACATATTCACAACTGAGCCTGACAAGCTGTAGAAAGTTAACACTTCTGTTCCATTTGTGGAAAGAAGACTGACACTAATCTTGCACTTATGTAACCCCAATACATAATGTATCCCTCTAGGTATTCAAAGAAATTTGTCTGGAATAACCTGAACCTCTAAAATGAAAGAGGCTTTCTTAATATTTTACTCTTTATTGTATTTTTTTCCAAGGGTTATATTTATAAGAAATATTTTGAACTGAGAGGAATGAGTAGAATTAGGTGATATTAATTTAGTTTTGGCATTACTTTGTCTGCAGAATGAGAAACTTATTTCTATGGAAAAAAATGGTTTCATTCTATATGCTGAAGCCCAAAAAGGCCGATATAAACTGCTTAGAGACAGAGTTTTTATGCCTTTAAACAGCAGGTATTTATTGTGACGTTGGGGAGCCCCCAGCTCGCGCTGGACAAAGAGCTCCCAAGTGGTCAGTGTAAAGACAGGTAATTTATACCGCTCTTGAGAGTGATTACAACATCTCTACATACATATTCATATTATTACATTATTAGATTACAATATTCATAACAGGTGGAGTTAGGGCGGAGTTTGGGGCGTGGTCTCCATTTTGAGGAATAATTTGGTAGTACATCCTGTTACTTCATCTCGGGGGTCTTGGAATTTCTCCTCTTCCTCAGGTGTACTTTTGAATTCCCCATTGTCTTTGTCCCAGTCACTGAAGCTTGGAGAAAGCCTTGGCTTCGGGCCTATTTTACCTATTCAAATGTCTATCCTAGCCTACTTTGCCTTAATTTATTACCCTAAGCCTTTTGTGTAATGCTCCTGGTGTTCTTCTGTGGGTCTGGGTCCGCTGAGCTGAACAGAACAAAATTTCCTTTGAGTAGGATAGATATGAGGGGGGGGTTAGCTTTCTTAGAGCAAGATACTTTGATTAACCCTTTTAAAGCCTTGCTTTGCTTCAGTGCTAGACTACTTCAGTTTACCATATGAAATTTTGTTTTAGGTAAATTCAGTATAACTCTGTAGGCTATTACAACTTTACATTAGTTCTTAAAGACTTAATAGCACTTATTATTTTAAATACACCTAATAAGATCAGGCTGTTTCAGTGTAATTTTATTTTAAGGGTATCAGTTCGTTATCCACAGCTGACAAGGACAAATGAGTTCTGCTCAGGGCAGTCTTTCATCTTCTTTGTTCCATACCAAAAGACTAATATAAGTTCTACTGAAATATGTTGTGGGCTTCAAAACAAGAAGTAAATATATTATAAGGAGATTAGCTAAGAACTGTAATCATTGCTATTGTTTGGACATGTTTCTTTAAGATCTGGGCACTAGATATGAACAAATACTGAAATGGCTTATCTGATAAAATGTTTATATTTTCCTCCACTAAAAGAGATTTTGCATCACACGTTTCAGAATCTTGAAGTGTCAGTAGGCAGTTTAGATGGAGAGATAATAAGCAAAAACATAAATTAATTTTGCTTCCTCAAGTCTTGCAGGAACAAGGAGAAACGTTAGGAATAATTGATAGTGACAGGATGAGAGAGATAAAAAGAGGTGGACTGGGAAGTATTTAATGACTCTTTGTGATATTACATGTGTCACACTTTTTGTGCTACATTAAAGTTTCATTATTTTCGTATTTCTTGTGTTCATATTTTCTCATCCTCTTCTTTCTGCTAAATTTACCAAGTAATACAATGTGGATAATAGAGAGCTGTTGCTGCAAATGTCATTGAATCTATTACTGAACTGAAAAAAGTATCTCAGCCATGCCTTCCTTTTCATAATGCATTTTCAATTAGTGGTTTTGGGATTCTGTACAATGTAGACTCACTTTTTAAAATAATTGTGAAGTTCTAAAGAGAAATAGTGAGACTTCCATTACGCAACTGTTAATAACATGAATCATTTTCATTTGGCCAAAGAAAATTATTGCACTAGTCTGCTTATTGAAGAAGTTTATTCCTCGGGGCTTGTCTTCT
The DNA here is from genome assembly GCA_013399855.1 of Oxyruncus cristatus. Taxonomy (NCBI): domain Eukaryota; kingdom Metazoa; phylum Chordata; class Aves; order Passeriformes; family Cotingidae; genus Oxyruncus; species Oxyruncus cristatus. The sequence goes on from VXAY01005817.1 coordinate 54,640, forward strand.
ACAAGCTCTTAAAACAAATGGATTACCTTTGCTCCTCTGAAAAATAACAGACATAATCTGAGAGATTTAGGCTTCCCTTGTTTCAATCTTATTTCTTCCATCTATGTTCTTTCACCTTTGCAGCCTACACACATAGCTCAGTGTTTTGTTTGGAAAAAACCTTATGTCTTTTGCCTGAAGTTGTTTTCTCAGGATTTAAAAATTTCTGAAGAAGATTTCTGACAATGTTTCTCTTAGATTCTTGAGACTCTAATAGACTTCTGTTCATTAGTGAATATATTGTTTATGTTTTAAGCATGGAAAGGGAAAAACTGATTTATTAAATGAGTAATACTATGTGTAGATTATGGATACATTAGGATTTGTTGGGAAACTGGAATGTGTATTAAGTATATGTAGCTAATAAATGGAATACTGCACTTCACTGCCAGCAGGAACTAAAGTAACTCAGAATTCTTCACTCTACCTAGATAAGTAGAAGATTGACTGAGATAATAGCACTGGAGGCATAAATCCAGACTGATGTTCTCCTGATGACACCTTTTAATTTTTACACAACCAAAATTAAAAAGGGCTCTTTTCTTGTTGATAATTATGCCATATGCTTCTTTCAATGATTGGTTGCAGGCAGTTTGCTATGATCTCAAATATTTATTCTGGACATGCTCTGAAATATTAAAATACACCCCATATATAAATGCCCTTTAGAACAGAGAATAGAAAGCAGCATCCAGAATTCATAAGAGCTATATTAGTCATATGCAACCATAGAAGCAGTATAGTTACTGACACACACTTTATGACTTTTAGATTATAGCTTTCTCTTCACTCCATTGTCCACAGAATACATGATTTCACTTTTATGTGTTTTTTAATCATTATATCCCAAATCACTGTCAATAAAACAGTGTAATTCACTAGAAAAATAATTGACAGTACTCTAAAGTTTTGAATCATCTCAACCTGCATTCACACAAGCATGAATAAAGGACAAAGGTGTGTTGAGGATTGCAAGATTACATACACTGATAAAGTTGCAGGCTTTCTAAATTACAACACCATTTTCAGGAGAAAATGAGGAAAAAACCTCTTCTGCATGATGGGTAGCATTTTAGATTGTAATTTAAGTGAAGTACATTAATTCAGTTAAAAGATGTGCTAAAACACAGACAGCTGCTTTTGCATTTGTTTTTATAGATATAGTACAGAAGTGTTTCTGCATTATTATTTACAGACATAACTGTTGAAATGTAGTGGTATTATTTTCTTTGGAAAATGTGTTTTAAAACTATGTTTTATTGAAAAGAAAAGAATCATATGGTCTTTACAATATACAAGGGCCTGGGTATAGAAACCTTTCTGTTCAGCAGAGAAATAGGTAGAAACCTTGTCCTTAGAAATGTATCTTTTCTCTTGACATTTCATTTCTCTCCTATTTTACTGTTCTTTCTGACTGCGTGCAGTGGCCCTGTGTGACAAACATTAAGGATGGTGGCTCCAGAGAAACAGTTTTGTAGCAAATGTGATTCTATGCACTGCATATGAAGCTGTTTTGTATGCAGCATGGGTAGAAGCACTGCTTTCTTACAGTCACATACAGATATTATGTATAAAAGACTTTCACATTGATTTTTATTTATTTTTTCCCCTCAAAATTAATCTTCCTTATTTTTCTTACACTTATCTCCATAGTTCATCCTAGATCAGACTAAAGATTAAAATTTCCTTCTGTCCTTGAGTCTAACAGTGCCTCTGATTTTCCATGATTATAATTTTATTTTTCTCCATAATAATTTTTTAGTTATTCAGCCTATTTTTAACAACTATAGATGGAAATAAAATGGATCTGAAGAAGAGACATTCATCAGCAAGTAAATATTCAGGGATTAGAAAAGTCTGTCTGATTCTCTAAGAAGAAATGGTATTTAGCATCCAAATCCCCTCCTGGAAAAAATTAGCAAAGGCTGCAGTGAAGTTAAAGCCTGGTGGTTGCAAAATTGGAAATTGGTTTCCTGGGGCTCTCTGTAAACTCCTCATTCCTTTACTCAATCATGGTTCATTAGTAAGTTAACAGACAGAAGACCAGCAAACGCTTGGATATGTTTAGAGCCAGGACTTCCATCTCCTTGAACATCACTTAAAACTTGAATGTCACAGCAGATTAGATATTGTGTCAAACTGCATCTTCTCAGCTGCAGCACAGACAGTGCACAGATCATGGCCACTTAACCTCTTGAAATTGTCAGGTGCTTTTTATCATGCATTTCAAGGAGTACCACACGCGCTTTAATTCAAAGGGATTCTGATTATAAAAACAAAAGGTCTCAAAAGGCACTCAAAAAAGAAACAAGTTAAAAAAACCTAGTTAACAGTTTTATGTAAAATGGATTTAATGTCTCTTATTAGCAAAACCTAATTTGCTAGAGGAAAACATCCATAGGTGACACTACTGCAGTTAAATGGAAAGCTAAAAATAATTATTGGTTTTCTAGGAAATGTTCACATTTTTGTTACAATATAATTTTGAATTACAGCTGGGTGCCAATTATCTAGAACCCCACCTGAGTGCCTGAGTCTCAATTTTCTGTTAACAACCATTGTGTTTCTCTATGGTGTTGCTTGATTTTTCAGAAAAACATGTAGTCTAAATAGTTCAAGTCAGTGAAACGAACAGTATAAAAATAATTTAAAGAATTAGAATGCTTCTGTGCAGCTGCTATTTGTATAATCCTTTATTGCTATAATTTTCATCAGCTTTCATTAATTTTCGAAAGAAAAGGTAAGATGGGCATTAATTGAAGCAAACTGCTGAAAATTACCTGTGGTGTTTAGAGTCACTTTAATACATGGTTCATGGTTGGCAGGGTTAATGGGTATAACTACTGACACTCTTGGTTTTGTCCCATTGCATCAGGTGCAGATAACTGCAATGACCAGTATCACAGCCACCTTATGATGATGCTTATGATTTGGATTATTTGCTAACCAGAGGCCCTAGATCCTCGTTCCCTATGCAGTTAAGGAAATAAATTTGTTAAAATGTCCAAAAAATAGTAAGAGTAGCTACTAGAAGTTTGTAATTGGAGGACTGTGGCCAGTTCTGTTCACTGGCTTCATAGGGAGCCAACGTACAGCAGGACTAACAGTGTTGTTGTTCATTGTTCTCTGTCATTGCTGTTGCAGTCTTACATAAGTTAGGCACCTATTTTAGGTCATGATATGGCTACAAAAGTGTGTAAGCTGAATTTTTAGTTACGTCCTAGGTGACAGCGAAGCAAAATATTTGACTGTCTCCAGAGAGGGACTGAATACTTCTAAAGTCCCTTTGTGAGTAGCTTGAGTTTGTGGAGGCTTTTCTGGGGTTACTCAATGGAGTTACTCTATTTGCTGTTTTCAAGTACTACATGTGTTCAGTGGCCTAGATGGTGGTTGGGTGCTCTATTGACTCTTCCTGTCTATTTCTAAACAGAGTACTTAGGGAGTCTGAGAATCAGACTAGAACTATGTAGAGTCTGGATGACTGCCATGGTACACCCCAGAAGCATGATCTTCCAGCCATTTGCAGAGTCCTGGACATACAACAGCTCCTTTCCAGCATGGGATTTGGATCTCCTTTGTGTGGGAATCAGACAATTCCTGTGTGCTTGGATCTCTCCCTGGGTGTGCACAAAGGGATGAAGGTGATATAAGACTTGATGTTTGAAAGGTGGTCTTCAGATGGTTCTTGGCTTGCCTTTGCCTTGTCTTGGCAAATGCTGTTATTATCATAGCAAGTGAACACACTGTGCTTTCACTGCCAGTGCTATGCCACTTACAGATAACTGTTGTTTATTAGTACAAATTCAGTAAAATACAGCAAAGTGCACTTCAGAAAATATGTTTCATACATGGTGCCTAAGGGAAGAACAAAATATTCTCTTGCCATCATCTGTACAATTTTCACATAATGAGTTTGTCAGTATACACATATGCTCCTATCTTTATGGGGTTCTGACATCTGTTTGATAGATTATAACCTAATTTACTCCGGAGACAATTGACCTGCTGAGAGTTGGCCTTTTGCTATAAATGTTAACAAAAAAATTAATCACTCTCTAATTTATTGCCAGGACTTCAGTTGTTCACAAGTCTGTCACAAAGAAGTTGCAGCTCTTGTAATGCATAGAAACTAGGAAAATTCCACAAAATAAACCATATTGGAAAGATAGATTACCACAGTACAAGCAGGAATGAAGTGACTGAAAACTTGAAAATCCAAGGTCTGATAGCTATTAGCATCCTTTCATGAATATACAATTCAGATAAGATGCATAATCAGATAACCCATACAAAGTAAGGATCAGGGATAAATGAGTGAGAATCAGAGCAGTTATTGTGACAGACTATCATGCTGTGGGCACTCATGGTGTGGAGAAGTCCCTGTCTGAAAAGCAACCATGAATGAAGATATCAGATTCACAGAAACGAATGGGAGACATAACAAAGGGATGAGATACATTTCCTTTGTAGCACATGCTATAGAGCTGAATTAAAATGTTCCTTTATGCAACTAATCTATGCATAATGTGCTTGAAAGTTTCTTCTTACATAAGTTCACTGATGAATTTGATATACAGGCCTATGTTTTGGTTAATACTATTTTAACTAATGCAATTATTGAGCAATATTTTTGAAAGTATTTGATGTGAGGATTATGAATGTACAGACATCAATAAGATTTTAAATATTGGTTTCTCCTGAAGTAGTATGTAAGCATTTATTACTTCTTTTTCAATGACTGTAAAGGAAATTAATTCATAAAATTTATTTAGATATTTGGAGAGCAATCCAGGAGCTGATCTATTTTCTGGAGTATGGGCTACAATAGCCTGAGGAGACTATAGACAACATCATTAAGAGCTGAGAATATTACTTCTTTGATTGGTAAAGTAACATGTCTGTTTTCACACAGTTCCATGACCCCCTTTATAAGGCTAAGGCTGTACCTCCAATAATAAGTAATTTGTTTGAGTAAGAGCACATCACAGATTGAATCCACTGGTGCCCGGGACCCTACATCAGCCCTATTCAGAGGCTTTATTTTTGATTAAATTCGGTCTAGTCACCTCAATTGGATGTTCTTAACACGGATGTGGTTTAAAATGGCCAAAAGGACAATCACTGTTTTTGACCATTATGTTTTCCACTCCCAGAGGTGATGAATCACATTTTTTAAGTACCTGCAGCAGAGGCTTCCAAAGCAAACCTTGTCTGTGAGCACCACATCTGCTCTGTGAAGTGAACCATTCAGTGTGTTAAGTGTGAATGGTGAGTGATAAGTGAATGCTGCAATTCAAACCCTACAATTTCTCTATATCAAATACTAAAGGATCTGTAGCCTGACTGGTACAGTAAGCTCTGATAGGCATGGGTAACTCTGTTTCTGTATCTATTTCAATGTTTTGCCAACTCCAAACCATAAATACTTGCCAGAACTTTTCCTGTTAATCCACAGTTTTCTACCTCAGCATCTCCCAGGATTAATAGTACTGGGAGCTCCCATGGCTCCCACTTTTGAAAAACAGCATAATAAATCAAAGTTTCCCTGCCAGCATGTCAGTAATTAGTGGAACACTGAGGAGAAATTACAGCACACTTAAATTTGCAGCCTTTTGGGTCAGTATTAGAGTGAGGCCAAATTTGCAAAAATTGTTAGAGATCCTGTAGCCTTTAAAATAACCACCCTGATCCTCTGATCCGAGGTCCTGCTGGACAAGATTCTCTAATTTAGCTAATGCTAGTACAGGTTAATCTGTGTTACCAAAAGTGTTGTTGGACACAGAGGAGGTATTCAACTGATCAGTGATTACTATCACTGCACTGTGGGTATGGTGTGTAATTTATTCCTGTGGGAAGCAGTTCGGAAATAAAACAGAGAAATATTAAAGTCTGCCTGAGTAGGTGTTACCCTTGTATGGAGAGCAATGATTCTGTAGGCTGGTCGCATTTCACACATCAGAGCAGCAGCCTAGGCTTGGTAGCAGTTGAATTGTTTGCTGAACCTGAAAGAACCTATTTACATAATGAAGTCTTACACTTTGAGTCCAGGTTTTAGAACTCAGTATCAGCCTTATGGTCAATAATTTTTGAGGTTTTTATTTCACAGTTCACTACCTTATGTCTTGAATAAATGAACAATTAAAGTCCTAATGGGAAATTCCATTTCCACCCCTGTGTTACTTAAAGCAATTGGTTACTCTGCAGCTCGTCACTTTTGCAAATTAAGGTACTGAACATGAAAACAGTTGGCAAAATAAATCTTTTGCTGTGTTAGATAAAATAGGGTGATTTGGTGGCTAAACTTGATGTGTGGAGTGTGAAAAGCAGAGTAGCCCAATACAGGGTGAATACTTGTATAATGCTGCTCACAAAATTATATTCTGAGCTATGTAATTTTTTTTCTGTTGGGGCTTGATTTGTAAGGATACCAAAGGAACAGGCAACTTCAAAAAAGAAAAAAGAGAAAATGTTTTCTGAAGTATTTTCTATATCTTAACAGAAATCATGGTAACTAACAAACCCAAGATTGCTCATTACAATTGTAGCTTCTCTCCTGGCAGCTGCTTAAAATTTACATCTACAGAAGTATTTGCAGTCATAATTGTCATCAGTGCATCATAGTGGAAAGCTAGTACATATTGATTAGATAACTTAGTTTGTGCAAGTTCACTTTATAGCAGGACCCTAATGGCTACTATAACAGGATTACTCAAGTTGTCTTGCCAAAAATTTCTCAGAATAGCACAGCAAACCAGAGATGTCTGTAACCCCTTTTCCAATGGAGCTCCTAGGCCACTATATGGGAGTTCACGACAACCATCTTTGCCAGCTTAATTGTCTCTTGTGTGCCGGGGGTTCCTCTTTTATGTGCAACAATTTCATATAAATTGTTTTAAAGAGCCAAACTCAAATAAGCCTGACAGATATGGTATCTCATTGGGGGATGAGGACAGCAACATCACTATGCCTATCTATCTGCCATCATATAGGGTGAGAAAATATTTTCAGGATAATATTTCCCATGTTCGCATAGCTGTTGTCTCTATATTGGAGTGAAGAAAATAATTTTAATTTGCATATATTGCCTGCTATTTAACAGTTGCTTCTCTTGTGTATTGTGTTGCTTCACTTTGAATGGATGCAGAGTGCTGGCAGGCTGAGGGACATGCTAGCCACTGCTGAAAGGGGACAGTTCTTCTCTGACCTTCCAGTTTATCACATGCTCCCATTTCTTTCCTCTCAAAAGCGAGGAGTTTCAGAAAACTCTTCACCTTTTTTTTTGTGTTACTTGAGTGCAGATTCAGATTATTTCTTCCACTGGGCCAAGAGATCAGGGAGACCATGGCTACAGGTAGAGAGGAGGAAGGGCAGGGAAGACAGCTTCTGTAGTGGGGATCTCTTCTTAAAGAAGGACCTCTCCTTCAGCATAAGGTTGTAACTTTCAGCTTAGTTGTGAAAGGGGAGCAACCTGTGCTAAAAGTTTAAAATGTATTGGTTTTAAGTCTGAAATCGCTGTGTCTTTGAAAGCAGAAACTGGGAAGAAACCTCACGTGGACAGTGTATTAATCAGGAATGTGACCCTGGCCTGGAGCTAATTCACAGCACAGACAATTGTCTTTACCTGTGACTTAGTTTTCATGCTAATCTGTATTTTATTAATAACTGGTTACTTGTCATATGCAAGATATTTGCCTATAATGTACCTTATGACAGTGATGAAAGAAAATATTAGTAACAATATTAGATGATTTTCATAGTCAAAGTAGTCTTTTAATACCATTTGCTTTGGCTGAAACATTAAAGAGTAATACTAGATATGAGAGTTATCATATTAAAGACACGCCTAAGCCCTCCAAAAATCAGTCTCATGTCTTAAGACAGTATCAATTTAAACACTCCATAAAAAAATTTGGCCTTTGAGAATAGGAAAAAAATTAATTCGCTGAAAAAATGCCATCCTAGCAAGGATATACCTTCTATTCAATTTTTCAGGGATGGCATTCTGTCTGCTGTTTCCTTACTAGTATGAATGACTACTAAAATTTGAGAGAAAAGTTTTGAAGGGAGGTTTTTGCTCACATTGAAGGAACTGTGCTATTAGATAAAAGGAAGCATGATGTAGATAGAAAGAAAAAAAATGAGGGGGGAAAGAAAATCCTTTGCTTGAAAAAGAACTCTTAGTGAAAAAAGTACACAGCTAAGCTTTGAAATCTATTATGCAATTGGAAGTAAGGCATTATGCAATGTTAACTCATGAAGTTTAAATATGTATCTACCACAGTAAAAGTTGCTTGTATATTACTGCTGTGTGATGTTCTGTTTCCTAAGAGTATCTGAAAGTCAAATTCACTCTAAAGAGATCTTAAACCAGCATCTCTGTTTACATAATTTTCTGCTGAATCTTTCTGCAATGCAGACTGCTTCCCAGCATCTGGCTTCTAAATGAACACAGGGGTTAGTTGACAGCACAGTGTATTGCCTAGTATCTGAAGGGTAGGAATAAAGCATGGTCCCTCTTGAGGCATGTGTCCTGTATAATTAAACACTGAATTTTTATTTGATGCATAATAGCATTATGTGAAATACTCATAAGAAAATCTGAAATCACTTGGAAATGAGCAGATTTTAGTTATCAAGACAAGTCTGCTCCCAAAAGTGAAAGATCTGGCAGAATTAGTTTATAAATTTTTTTTCCTCTGTAATCAAGCAAAACATAACACATGTTAATAGGGCTCAAACAGGTTTGATCATAAATGAAAGAAAAACATGACAAAAGCTATTCCATCCAAAATGAAATAAAAATTCCTCTTTTTTACTGTACCCTTGTACATTTTGATATTCTGAATGTAAGTAGAGATTTTTTACGTAGTAAAAGTGTGGATACACTGTCAGGTAATTCAATAATTTAATTTTTTATTTACAAAAAAAGGCAAAAAGGTATTGTCCTTTATGTGGAAACAATAAATGTGTGAGTAAATATGTATACTCACAGACAGAAGTTAACATAAGCAAATTTGCTGGATTCATTGAGTTTGTGACTGGTCTGCTCTATGTTATAAGTGCAATGATACACTGAGAAAAGTAGTACTTAGTCATAACCAACACTACATAATAAAAATATCAAAGATGTAGGAACAAAAACATTCGTAAACTAAATATTGAGATAGGAATCTGGGAAGGAATTAAGATCTTCAGTAAATATACCTATCTGTCAGTTGCTTTGCATGTGAGCAGCAGACAAAAACTGATGATGTGCAGCTTGTAGTAGTCCTGAGAACTTGTTTCCATGTCATACCTGGTGCTAGTCCCGTCTTCTTTGTACTTACATCCTGGACTCACATAGCCTGTTGAGCATAAGCTCCAAAAGGATGAGCCATAGATATGCAACTGTTGGAATCAACAGGTTGCTAATTTTAATCAAGAGCCCTGGGAAGATACAGTTGTGGAAGGATTTGAATGTGTCTGGGGAAGAATAGAGACATGGAAATTTATTCTGTGTGCTTATCTGAGGATTGAACACTTTTGCTAAGGTAGCACTATATTTACGAAATCTTTGCCATTTCTTCTGTTATTGTCAATCTGGTTATTGTCAATCTGCCTCTGCCTAAAGTACTAGCAAAAGTTAAGAGTATACAGCTAATAATATTGCAGTAGATACATTTGTTTCTCAGACCTGTGAGTAATGAAAGATATAATAACCTTCCCCAGGACTTCTCTGTTTAATAAAAGACAAAAGTAAAGACACATATCAAAACATTGTGCTTTTGGAACTATCCAGGTCAATCTCTTAGTTCAGAGATGTAAAAGGTAACAGAAAGAGTATATATTGCTGATTTTAGTTTCTATAGTGATACAATTTCTTAAAATGTCTTCTGAAATCTGCAAAGGTCATGTTGAAGAGGATATAGAAGATCTTACTATTCTTTCCCACAGGAAGTGTCAGCACTGTATTTTTACACCCTCCAGGCTCTTTTCTGGTGTATCAAAAGTTAGAATTTTTTTCAGAATATTTTTGAAGTGACACTTGAGACATATTAGAGAGTAACTAGAATATTGCTATGAATTTATGTTGAAGTCACAAAGGCCATTTGCTAAAATTTGTTTTCAAAATTAAAATGCATTTTATATCCTGAAACATAAAGATGATTGGAAGAATCAAAATGAATATCCATTTTTTCTGTATAGATTTTTCTCATAATGCACAATAATTCACTCCTTGTTAATACTGTTGTTTGTCCACAGTTTGCAAAGTAATTGCATTTGAATATACCAGGAAATACATATCACCTTTTTCACATCATAGAGAAGACTGACTGTAGATATAATCTTTACCTTGATTTGTCAGTTGTTGATTAGTGTGCCCAGATGTGAACATAAGAGTGTTACAATAGATGAAGAACTCTTAAATACCATGCATATCCTAAATACCATGCGTATCCTATTCAGTCGTGAGGTAATTGGAAGAAAACAGGTCTTCAGCTGAAGACTTTTATGAAAACTACACTTTCATAAAAGGGTAATCATGGAATAGATCCAGAACAATTTCATAAGTGTGGCTGGAAATATTTTGTCTCACTGTGAGAAGTCAGAGATGCTTCTTAAACATCTGCTGAATAACTTTCCATGAGCTTTTTTCCCTCCATGTAGAAGTCCTTAATTGCAACTGTTGCGCCAAAATTCTATCAAAGTCAGCCAAGAGCTTGACCATTAAGTTCAATGGAGTTTGGAGTCTGGATCTGTAATGTTGAAGTAGTTCTGTGCTAATGTCTCTACTTTTTGTCTGTTATTAATTCTAAGGAAAGAAGTATATATTTTATATTGAGTGAAGTAATTTTTTCTTTTTTCTGGGACAGTGGTAATTGGCAGTCTTGCCCATCCCACTGTGGGGAGCCTTGTGCTCTGTAATATTCCCTTTTTTGTGATGTTCAAAAGTGTTACTAAGATATACTTTGGTACTGAGGTACGGTGTAAGGGGAAATTCAAAGTGGGTAGTGCTATATGATAAGAGTATTGGTGATGGGAGGATAAAGCAAGAACTAGCTAGCACTAATGACTAAGATGCTTTTAAGTACATAGAGAGGAAGAGAAACTTGGCTCTCAGAAAAAAACCCCAAAAGTCTTGGAGGTGAGAAAGCATGTAAAAAAACTTGCCTATGAACACTGGTCAGTGTGATGAGGTGATAGTGGAGTCTTTAAATAGAGAGATTGAAAGCAGTTCTTTCTTTTGAAGGAAAGTGATTTCTAGCACTAACAAGTTTCACTCTCTCCCTGAAGTAGAACTTATATGCTGACTTCAAAGTAAAAATACATTGTCACTGGTGTCATTAATAAACTCAATTTGCTTTCTTATGAGAATGCTCTTTACAAAATAGTGATTTTAACTGTAGCAGAGTTAATAAGCAATAGCCTTCTGTCAATTACTGAGTCATAGTATCTGAGTCAAAATGAACCAGTTTTGAAAATTGGATCCCTGTTCTGATATATGCCAGGAGCCAAGAAATGGAGAAGAGAAAGTGTTTCAAATATCTCTAAGAAGTACCATGTATTCAATGAAATCCTTTTACTGTGTCTCACCCAAGTAACAAAAGAGACTACAAACAAGAAGTGAGAAGCAAGGAGTGCAGACTCAATTACTAATATGCTAGAAAATCCTCCTCCAGAGTATGAAATATCTCACATCATGGTCACTACAGTCAGTTGTTTTTTATGCCAATTATAATCTAATCTACATCTGCCCTGATTCTTTGCTGTTTTTAGTCAGATAAATACTATTTTTACTGAGATCTGAAATTAAAATTCAACTAAAAGAAAAAAACTGTAACTTTATTATTATTATTATTATTTTTTTTTAATGCAGTCCTGTGCCCTGAAGTTGAAAAAGGGGCAAAATATCAACCAATTACTACTTTTGGTACTGTTAGCTATGGAGAGGAGTAGGTGGAATAGAGCCACCTGCTGCTCAGGTTTCAGCAGCTAGTGGAAATTGTTGCTTTAGCTATCTTATTAGTACCTGAAAGAAACGGGCTTGACAACCAGAGAAAAATAAATTGGAGTTAAAGCCATTTTAAATGACAGTTTCTTCACAACTGTAGTGGTACAAGATGGTAAATGCTCTCTAATTAGACAGACAGTGAGAATGAAGTCTCCAGTTCATTTCTTAATGCAGTTAGGAAGACAGTAAAATCCTGAACAATGCACAAGGAAAGAAGTTACACTGAATGGTATACACAGGTGGATGGAGCACTGCTCCACATGGAATAAGAAGTGACACTTCATCAGGAAAAGGCAACAATAAAACTGTTCCTCCATCCTACCTGATCTGTTTCAGGAAAGCAGACTTCCCTCTTTTGCCAGGGAAGACTATAAAGCATTCAAATACTCAAATTCATTCTTCAGTGAGTCTGGAAAGTATTGAAAAACACCTGAAAGACAATGCTCTCATCGGACACAGGCAGCACAGCTTCATGAGGGGAAAGTCCTGCTTATCAAACTTTTCCTTCTATGACAAGGTAACACACCTACTTCATCCAGGGAAGCCAGCTAATATAATCTTTTTGGTTTTCAGTAAAGCTTTCAATACTGTCTCTCACAGGATCCTTCTGGACAAAAAGTCCAGCACACAGCTGGATAAACACATCATATGGTGCATGCGCCATCGGCTCACAGGTCAAGCACAGAGGATAATAGTGAATGGGGTAACATCAGACTGGTAACCTGTCACTAGTAGGGTTCCACAGGGCTCCATCTTAGGCCCTGTGCTCTTGAACATCTTCATCAATTACTGGAATGAAGGACTGGAAGGGATACCAAGAAAATTTGCAGATGACACAAAACTGGGAGGAGCTGTTTATTCCATTGAAGGCAGGGAGGCTCTGCAGAGAGACCTCAGCAGGGGCTGAGCAACTAGAGGACTGGGCAATCACCAACCACATGAAGTTCAACAAGGAAAAGTGCAGGATTCACACCTGGAATGAGGCAACTGTGAATGCACGTTCAGGCTGGGGAATGAGATACTGGAAAGCAGTGCCAGGAAAAGAGACCTGGGGGTCCTGGTCAATGGCACTGGTGCAGCCTCATGTTGAATATTGTGTGCAGTTTTGGGCGCCTCAGTATCAGAAAGACTAGAAATCTAAGAGCTTCCAAAGGAAGGCAATGAGGTGAAGGGCCTTGAGGGGAATCCATATGAGGAGAAGCTGAGGTCACTTGGTTTACTCAGCCTGGAGAATAGCAGACTGAGAGGAGACCTCCATGCAGTCTACAACTTCCTTGTGAGGGGAAGAGGGGTAGGCACTGATCTCTTCTCTGTAGTGACCAGTGACAGAACCCAAGGCTGAAGCTGTGTCAGAGGAGGTTTAGGTCAGATATTAGAAAAAGGTTCTTCACCCAGGCAGTGGCTGGGCACTGGAACAGGCTCCCCAGAGAAATGGTTACAGAACCAAACCTGAAGAGTTCAAGAAGCATTTGTATAATATTCTCAAGCACATGCTATCACTCATGGGGATGCTGCTGTGCAGGGCTGAGGGTTGGGCTCGATGATCCTTGTTTGTCCCTTCCAACTCAGCATATTCTGTGATTCTGTGATTTTCATTAACAAAAGATGAAACACCATCTTCCAGGCAGATAGATGCACCAGATGATCCAGAGCTTCTTATGAGTCTTCTTGAGGTTTCTGAGATGAGGCTGGACGTAGCACTTAGTTCCATAGTCTAGTAATGCGGTGGTGGTCAAGGATTGGACTTGATGATCTCAGAGGTCCTTTCCAACCTGTCTGATTCTATGATTCTATGATTCTGTAAGCTTGAATTCAGACTTGGTTGTTTGTTAGTGTTCATAAGCTGCCACTCATCAGCAATCTACTCAAGATGGCTGTGGTGAAGCACTACTCCATGATATGACCCATCTATCCTGCAGCTGGTGGGACTAATACAATCCTGAGTAGAATGAGCTGGGTTGGAATCTTTATGGTCAGATGTCAAAAAATTCACAAGGGGCATTCTGGAGTTCAGCAGAAAGCAGTTAGAGCCATGCAGTGTTGCTCTATCCCCAAAGCTGCAGGACTTCTGTGTTTCCCTGCGCCTTGGTTCAGCCAGTAGCAAGGCTGGGTTCTCATTACCAGTTGGAATGCACACACACGTGTGCACACAGCCAGCCACACAGGTCACCACGGATGGAAAATAGTGACCCATCTGCACCTACGTGGATATATAGGTCTTGTGTATACATGATCAGCATGGGCTGCCCAGTGCTGTTCCTCTCCTCCTGCTGGTCAGGACTGAAGTCTGCTAGTGGTGTGTATATATATATTACACACAGATATACACTGTGTGCATCACTCCAGCTGCTGACCTTAGCCTCCCGATCAATCCAGTAGCTGGCCCCAGATCCCTGGTCTTCCAGGTGTTTGCATCTACACATTCGAACACCCTGAGGTTTGCAGACTCACTCCTGTGGCTGGTACTCAGATCTCTACACACACATGCAAAGTCAGGTGTTCACCGTAAATCATCCCAGTTCTGTGGGAACAGAAGCAAAGGAGTTTCTTTTCCATTAGGATAGGGCCAAGAGATTAACTTTTTATATAGCTAGACAGACATAAGAAAAAGCTGACAAGCCCCAGGATTTACTGTAAATAATTCCCTTGGACTGTGAGGTATACCAGAATACATACTTCTCCACTTTGCCAGAAATGAAATCCTGATAGTGTATTGAAAAAAGTTTCTTCTAACATGGAACCATATCTTGCTTAAGTGCTCTGAAGATGTGTATTCTGGAAAGTTGAAATAGAAAAAATATTATAAACATGATCTTATTATTAAAATATCAGTATCTGATATTCAGCAGAACGTCATAGATCCTGGTCCAAAATAGCACACCAACCATATTTCAGAGATTAGAAATCCTTATTTTACTGGTGAATTTGATCACATTTTAAAATATACTTGGCTACCTAGCCGGAATTTCACCTGGAATCAACCATTTTCTACCCTAATACTGAGGGGGATGGGCTAAACCATGACACTCATGTTTGCTAGTCTGGATCTTTCCTCTCACAAACAGTCTGAAATAAACTTATTTTGAGTTTACACAGTGCCTCACAGAAAAATGTAAAGTGAGTGCTAGTGAGAAAGCAATAAACGCAAAGTGGCAACTTGATTTTAGTAGTGTGTTGTGTATTGGGAGGTTTTATATGCTATCAGTGTACATGACTATATATTCTTTGTCTCCCTGTAAAATGGATTTTACTCCAGCAAATTGGATTATGGCAGCATATGATTGGTAAGAAGGACATACCTTGTTTAGCTATAAACTGCCTTCTAGCATCATTTCAGGCACAAAATGCAGAAATAATGTATACTCAGCAGGACCATTTTATGTTTTTCTTCAGCAGAAAGTTTGCAAGTTCACAATTCTTTCTTTTTTTCTTTCTACATAAAGTAATTTTAGAGGATCTGCAATAGGCTAGGACTAAGGAAAAGCAAATGACAAAAAGAAGGCCTTTGAATGAAATGGATATTGCCACATTTCATTCAGACTAAAGAATCAGGATTTCTTCAGTTCAGATTGCAGGCATTAATGCTTCCACGCTAACACAAATTATACTTCAACTATCTAGGAAGCTGAGTTAATAGAAATAGCGTAAACAATAGGAACTCAGATGAGAGTATATGTCTCCTCCTGACTAATTTTTTAAAATAAGAACATTTTTAGGTCATATTGCAGCTGGGTAATAAGGCTTGATACCTTTTCACTGACAGGGCTTTGCAAAATTTAACTAGTTTTACAGACAGAAGTACATAATTAATCAAACAAATGCCTTTGTTTTCATGTTTTCCCATGGAGAAGCTGAATTTATCTAGCTATCACAAAAATGGAACACTAACGTCATCAACCTGTAAGCTATTTTTGTTTACTACTCCTTAAACAATCATATTGGACTTTGCCCTTAAAAATTTGCAAAATTGAGGTTGAATGGTGAGTGAACATGGTTGAAATACACTAGGGATTTCATATAATTCTTTATAGCTTTTAAATCTATTGGATTAATTATAATAAATTGATTAGTTGCATCTTCTCATCCCTTTCCATCTCCTTTCTGTGTTTATGTTTTCCATTTCCTTCCCTATTTTCTCCCTTTCTGTTTAGCTGTTCCCCTGCATTCTTTCTGTTCCTCACTCTCCTTTATTTTTATTCCTGAGTTTTCCTTCTTTTTCATCCCATTTTCTCTTTTTTTTTTCCTTTTCCCCTCCCTCTTTATTTCTTGCCTTGCTTTGATTATGATTATTAAAGTTTTAGTGATTTTCTTTAAAGAAATTTGGCAGAAATGGATTGGAAAGAGAGAAAAGAGATTCAGCTGACTGAGGGTAGTTAACAGATGTTGTTAGAGACCCTGATATAGCTTTACCATAATGACAGTAACATAATACTGAGACTTACTTTGATGGAAGTATCACTAAAGATCCTGCAAGCCAAATTTTTATTTGAGATTAGCATATAACACACAGTGGGGATTCCTTGTGAGTGACTAACTCACCTGATTGCCATATTTCAGCTGGGCAGGCAGGGTCCCACTACCATCAGTGGACACAAAGCTGTCCCTTCATTCATGTCACTCATTTTAGCTTACCAGCTTAATAACCCCCTCATTTGCAGAGTAAAATGGGATGAATCCCATCTATCCTATCAATACCTGGGTGAGAATTAGGACACAGTATTAAAGCACAATGACACTCCAACCTGCCAGTCTTCCTACATAAAGAAGCATTTAAGCCGGTGGCAGCTATTTCCTGTACTCTGAATTCAGTGGAAAAGTGTGTTTTGTGCCCCAGAGTATACTTTAGTATGGACTTTTATAAACGTAACTTGAAAGTACCTAATCTTACTACACAGGTAAGTACCATAACCTTTCTGTAATGCTTGATTCTCTGCTGTTTTTGTGTTTTTGACAACAAAGCACTATCCTTCCTAGCTTTATTTGAGATGATCTGTGGAGACTCATGTGCATCTGGAAACAGCTGCAAAGATTGCATGTGTAAGTGTAGATGGCTGGGATTTCATTAGAGACATTCAAATGCAACTGTAGCTGAACCAGGGCACACAACCAACCTCATCTAGAGAAATATACTGATCTAGACAACAACCAATATTTTAACTTCCTTTCCTCTGCTAGGGTGTTGGAAAGCCTCTTGAAGAGGTTCATTTTTACCGTGAATGAAACTTGAGTCACATTCTGAGATATGATTGTAAGATCTGTTTGTTTGATTCTAGAAATGGGAACGTATCTACTATTTGGATTTAAGTTGACTGTGTGGCATTGTTTCCTCCTTTTCCATTTACTTTTTAATGCATCAAGAACTTGGGGATAAGGCTGAAATTTACCCATAGTTTTAAACCCCATTTATGTATGAGGTGGCTGTTCATGAAATAATATGTCTATTGTTCACATGGCTGCTAAATAGTAAAAATTACGTGATTCTATGTGTTGTGCTGTAGGAAAGAATAAAAAACCACAGAGACTGACTGTTTTGTGATTGTGTATGTGTATGCATCTTTTTGTGACAGAAATTTTGCCTCTGACAATTTTCACTGTAAGATACGATATTCAGTTGCTTTTGTCTTTCCTGAATTTTATCTGTTTAGACTGTATTTTGCCATATTGGGCATCACAGGCAATACCTCTCCATTGCCAAAATGACTTTCTACATCATAAGTTCTTATTTAAATTAACATAGTTTATTTTGCATTGAGGAAGATTAGGTTCACATATTTTATGTGTTGCTGGGAAGAAATTCCCAGAGTCATACAATGTTTTGGGTTGGAAAGGACCTTAAAGACCATCTAGTTCCAATCCCCCTGCTATGGGCAGGGAAGCTTCCACTAAGTCAGTTTACTCAGAGTCCCATCCAGCCTCGTCTTGAAGACCTCCAAAGTATGGGCACAACCTGTTCCAGTGCCTCACCACCCTCAGAGTAAAGAATTTCTTCCTAGTATCTAATCTAAATTTGCCCTCCTTCAACTTAAAACCATCCCACCTTGTACTATCACTACAGGCTCTTGTAAAAAGTCCCTTCACAGCTTTCTTGTAGGCCCTCCTTAAGTACTGGGAGGCTGCTATAAGGTTTCCCTGAAGCCTTCTATTCTCCAGGATGAACAGCCCCAACTCTCAGCCTGTCTTCACAGAAGAGATGTTCCAGCCTTGTGATCAACTTGTGGCCTCCTCTGGACTCATTCCAACAGTCTTCTGCGTGTTGAGGTCCCCTCTCCCAGTACTTGAGGTAAAGTCTCACAAGAGAAGAGGAGAGGAGAACAATCACCTCCTTCGACCTGCTGGCCACACTCCTTTTGATGCAGCCCAGGATGTGGTTTGGCTGCCTGGGCTGCGAGGGCACCCTATTGGCTCAAGTTCAGCTTGAGCTGAAAGTCTTTCCAAGTCTTTCTCTGTAGGGCTGCTGGAAATACTGAGGGCAATGAGTGAGATTCATGTTGAGCCTTTCTTCTATTTACCTGTTCTTGTCTTCAACATAAACCTTGCTGTGAAGGCAGTTTCAAGAACATTTGTCATGGAGAAAATCTTAGAGTATGTTTTAGAAGATGCCAATTTCTGCAGTAGAAGAATTTAATTACAAGTCAAAATTAAGCTGCACTAGAACAGTTTGCTGTAGCAGCATAGATTTCTCACTACCAAGGAAAATGGTATAGTTAAAAAGGGATTTGTTTAAAGGTCTAATTAAGATAAAACAACACAAGGCTCTTAAAGTGATTGAAATATAATATTTTTTTACTTGCTTTTTTTACTGAGGAAGAAATTCTTTAGCAGTCAAGTAAAAAAATGCTTAAGCTCACTAGAAGGTGAAAAGAAAAATGAAACAGATCACTGCAGATTTGATTAGTATAAATCTCTGACAATGACATATGCCTACAAAGTAGATGCCTCGCTATTGTGTATTAAGGAACAAATTGATCTCTCCAATATAAAATCAGATTCAATTAGTGGAACTAGCATACAGACCAGTGATCTAGGAATAAGGAAAGATGGGGTTCCCTTGACATGTTTTTATGGGAGGGTAAGGTTCAAGAACAGTTAGCAAGCTGATATTTGCAGGCTTTCTAATTTTTTATCTTTTTCTGTTTCTCCCTGGGGGGGACAGAGTACATACCTGCCTTAATGCCAGTGGTGCCCAGCCCCAGCAAAGAGATGAGTCCCTGCCCATCTAGAGTTACTCCAAGTAACACTGAAATTACTACAGGGGGTAATTTCAGGGAGGCTGAATTTACTAAAGTTCACCTCTGTTACAAGGGTTGGTAGTGCGAACTGAAATCAGGCCAAAGACCATTTTCTCCCACGAGAGATTTTTCATAGAATGTAACTGAGCCACTGATTTGCCTGCATGATTTCCAGGCTTTAACAGAGACAATAATTTATTTGGGTGGCTGACATTTACCCTCACAAAATATTTTTCAGACTATTTTCTTATTTTAGCTATCTCAGTAGAATTTGTTCTGTAGCCTTTTCTTTCATAGATAGGAAACTAGCAGCATAGTCCCAATAATATTTGTTTCAGTCTTACATTATTGTGACATCTGGGTACATGTACCTTTTAAAGACTGCAGAGATATTGGAAATAACTTTCAGTGAACTAGATTGCTTTGATAAGCAAGTAGCAAGCAAACTCATTAGAAGAAACCTAGAAATAGAAGCAGAGTTCTACTTGCCCTTGCAGAATAAATACTGCAGGGTAGCATAGCATTTACACTGCTTCCAACATATGAGCTAGCTCATTTAAAATGAGGTCAAGTTGTTCTAACATTACACTGCAATCTAGACTGAAAACATATGTCTTTATCTATATCAACATATAACACAGATTCTGCTGGCTGGACATTGTTTTTCAGGATTAGTATCTCACTGGACTTTATGATCTTTTTAGCTGCTGACTAGCTCTTCTTCCATCTCTGCAGCTTAAACTGTTTCACAGACAGTATTGTTGAATCTCAGTAAAATTTCTAGGCAGGTTCCAGCCACCTGTTGTATTATCTCATCAAGTTTTGTTGAGATTTCTTCTGCCAATTGGTTTTGACCACACTCAGAGCATGACATTCTTCCTCCAGTCTTTTACATCAATAATAAACATACAAATGGATTTTAACCATGTTGGAGTCTATGGTTTGTTTAACATTCCCCCCCCCCAAAATCATCCGTTCTTCTCTCACCCTCCTTTTTTTATTATATCTTGTAATTCAAACAACTTTTTGTCAACCCTGCAGACTCTGGAGGTCCTAGATTTCCATCTTTTCTCTAATAGACTTTTTTTCTCTCTGTCACTGTCTGTGATGTCTACAGCATCATTACATAATTTTTTAGAAATGTATCCAAATATTTAATGATTAAAGATATCAAATATTTCATACAATGCCTTTGCAATTGCTGTAAAAGTTGCAAAACTCTTTTTGTGTCATTAAGTATTACTTAATATGTCCCGTAAACAAATCCTATGTAGCCCTAGCCTGTCCAATCCTCACAACTTTCAATTCATAGAATGACCTTCTTGCTGTAGAGGAAGCAATCAGTCTCCTGAACCTTTATCATTCAGAGATGGAAAAAAACCCCAGAACCCAAGCTGTAATGCAACTGACATTTTTCATTGTAACAAGGAGCTATTCTGATAGGCAGTATGTTTTTCGTAACATTTATGTCAGGACAATTTATTTTTGTTTAGCAGGTTGGTGTTGGGTGATGGTCATAGCACTTACATAGTCTTACACCACTGGCTAAGAAGTTGGTGGTTCAAGGAGCTTTTATTCAAGGAATAATGAAGATGCTAGACTAAAGCAAGTAAATTGGTTTCACAACCACAGGGTCTCCAAGCTGCAGCACAAGGACAAAGTTGCTTGTTGACAGAGACCTCTAAAGGAACTACTTTGGACCTAACAGTTTCCTTTAACACAAAGGACTTTACAAACTTGAGGGAGGAGACCTGGCAGAGCATATGGGTGTGTTTATTTTCATTTGGTTCATATCTAGATTAATGTGTTAGTATATTTTAGATGAAAATACAGCTTGGGCTTTAAAGTGGAGAGAAGCAGGCAGCAGTTCTAGCAGTTGCCTACACTTTTGGCCATATCCTCTGTCCAGAGGAGGCACTCTTCATTGCTAGGCAAAACCTTAACATGCACTGCAAGAGGACATCCCTGGGGATGCAAGTACAGTGGACAATGGGGGAAGCAGGCACCCTGGAGTAGAGGAGGCAGCTTGCCTCTGCTTGTAGATGGTTACCTTGGGAATGCACAATGGTTTCTTCTGGTTTTATTGTGTCTTAGGAAAATGCTGAAATTTCCTGCACTAGAAAGCAAGGCTGAAAGAAAGAGTTTATCTTGCGGAACCTCGATGACCAGAAAGCTGATTCTGTATTTTGGTTTACCTCACCCAGGTGATTGGTGTTTTCGCTTTGTAAGAATAACCATTTTTGTTTACTGCAATCTAGGCTTAACACTGAAAGCTTGAGGGACAGACCTATTGTAAAGGCTGCAAAATGTTAAAAAAATTTTTTTTAATTTGTAACATGGAATATATACATGTGCATAGAATATATTTAATTACTATTTTTATCATTTTGTAGATGAAATCTAGAAATCCAGAACACTGGAGGACATACAGAAAGTTAAAGTAAAGAAACAATATTCCTATTTTTCAGTCTTATTTCTTGTGTTTCAAAGACATCTTGTATTGTTACATTGAACCAGTCATTTTACTTCCGTGACTTTTATACAAAAAAGTTATGAAAGGTTAATTATAAGAGTGTAGGGAATAAAAAACTTTGAATAAGCTAACTACTGAAGCAAATTATAGAAATAAGAAAATGTAAAGCACATCTAAACCAGGGAAGGCTGCCTAGTAGCCTAGGAATTACACTTAGCATGCAGAAGAGATGTATTTGGCATCTGGAATATATTCACTCCAGAGGACAAGCAGAAACCCACACAGATAGAGGTATTAGTGCATCAAAGAGTAAAGGATACAATGACACATATGTGACGTAGAGTGAGGACAAATCTTTCACAGTTTATTGAGCCAGGTAAAGTGCCTCATGCATGTAGTTGTTTCAAACTTTGACATCCATCTAGAAATAAAAATAACCTCTGAACCTGAATGAGATGCCCACATCTGATTGGAAAGATGGATTAAGACCTTATAACCACTCATAATTCTGACAAGTCACCAACATATGAATGGATTAATATTTGGAGCTAAGTGGATTGCCTATATTAAAGGTTTTAATATTAATCTGTAAGTATTTTAAAACACTATAGATTATCTCAGATAAATGCTCTACAAGATTAAAACATTAAGCTAATATTTTTAGTCCAAGATGTGACATATTTATTGAAGTGAACAAATTAAAAACGTATAGTATCTGTATCTAGAGACAAATGCATCACTGCAGTGCCTACAGTCTGAGACAGTTAATAGTGCTCATTATACCTCCAATTTCTTTGTTAGAAAAATAAGAAAGAAAAATCGTATTTCATGGCCAAAAATAATAATAATAAAAAATTAAAGTTAATTGGGAAACTCTCTGTAGATTTTTTAAATGAAATTCCAGAGGTATAAGTGAAATAAATTTATATTTTGAAAAGTTTCTCATTAAAAATTGAATAATAACCACGTGAGCTTTGGTCCACAGTGAAACTTGTCAGCAATGATAAGCTAGGCTTCAGTCCATTTAACTTTTAATGAATAGTTATGTGTGTAGTTAGTTATTCTGTATTATTCTGAGCACATCCATTTCCATAGTGATAAAGAGATGGCATTCCATAATTACTCTATGAAGTAAAGCCCAGAGGTTTAGAAGGCATGGATCTGCTTGTGCTGACTTCATGTCAGAAAGTATGAATTTGAGAGCATTTTCCATGCATTTCTGTACTCTTTTGCATTTTGCCTACTAGCTTTTTCCAGGCTTTTAAAATGCATCTTTATATGAACATTTAGGGTTTTTTTGAAAGTTTTGAACAATTGTTTTAAAAAATAAAAACACTAATATGAGGATTTAGTTATAATAGACAAAGAGATGAGCCCATCATGAATTAATTCCTTCTATTTGAGTGCACTGGCCATCAACTGTCTGGTACGAAATGACCTTGCCTAATTGGGAATTCAAAATAGGGCACAACCACAGTGAATTTTCAAGTCTGTGGACCTACTAATTTTGATTCATAGTTTAGAGAAATTCTGAGAGCAAAAAATCTTAGGAATTAAATAAGATGTAGAATCCAGATAAAAGACTGAATGAAATTGTATTTTATACTTAAAACCTGATGGGATTCAGGTTTCGGTTGGTTTTTTTGTCGTGGTTGTTATTCTTTGTTAGAAAATTGATTTGGTTGTGTGCACAAATTTCTCACCCACAGAGCAGGAAACACTTTTCAGCTATTTTTAACTTGCCAGTGACCCTTGATGAGCTGAACCAGAAGAGCATCATTTGCTGGCTGTCACTTGGGAGCAACGTAAATATAGACTGATTTAGGGCTGCTGTTTTTCAGAAATACAGACCCTATCTGAAGTCTAGGTATCTGAGTAGGATTCCAAAGGGAGTACCTCTTTCAGTTGAGAAACTGCGTTTGGGAGTCTGGGTCTACCAGCAGTCTTCCAATCTTCCAGTCAGGTCTTTTGTTTGGGTTTTTTTTGTCTGTATTCGTGTTCTCAGAGAGTCCAACTGGTGAAAATCTTCAAACCAGACACTGTATTTATTCACAGCAGCATGATGGTTTGCCTGAATTTTGGCTGGGAGACAGATATCTGAATACTCTTCGTTTTCCTGGACTTTCAGATCCTTTCCACATGATAGAATCTTCATTCTCTTTTTGCTTTATTGTTGATTTTCTTTGTACTTGAAATTCTCATTTTGATTCATCTCTTTTGAACATTTTCAACCCAACTTACAAACATTCATGGTATAATATTTTAGTGGAAGGACACATTTACCTCCCCAGAGTAGTAGATTGGAAAAGTTTTGCTGAACTTTGCATCATTTCAGGCACAATTTGTACTCCTTCTGACCATGGCCACTAAGTAATCCATACTTTCTTTTGCCTTTTTATCACTCAATTTAAAGAAAAGGAAGGTGAAAATTTCTTCTCTTCTTTGCTTCCTTGTGATAAAATTGCAGCTATAAAAGCAACTGTGGTTATTGCAAGCTTTATAACATTCAATGGTATTGTTGTTTGAACTATCAGTTATTCTCTGCAAGGGAGGAGATTAGTTCATTGGTGTGATTTCTATACATAGTTTTCAGTTTAGCTTATTATACAGATAATTGCTATTAACCAATAGTTTTATTTCTTCCAGGGAAAATTTTGGGGTTTTGTTGAAGAATCATAAGTCTACAGTCTCTTTTATGAGACATGTGTTAACTGCAAAGCTTCCAGGTCTGATATCTGACCACTCTAATTGTCACTGTAATTGATTTTGCCTTTGTCTTGGCATTGTGATTGTTTTGTAATTTGTTGATGATTAATGGCTGTCCTCTGGTTACACTTCTTGGCTAGGCCTAAGGCATAAACCAAGTTTCTTTTTACCCTGACTTGTCCTAAAAGATGTCAAAAAGTTCAGATTTATAATATGGGGAAAAAGGAGACTCAGCATATTCATGGCATCCTCAGCCTCTCAACTGAGCAGATGGAGAGCTACAACTGGCTTTGCAGAATGCCAGTTTTCTTTTTTAAAGAGACATGGATGGGGACTTTGCTTTCCCTGTTTCTAGGGTGGCCACATCATTTATCTTACAAAAATGTTTGACACAGTGGTAAACAAAACTTTTATGGACAAGCCATAGGCAAAAATTTGAGCGCCTATATATTTACCTAACATTCCTTTTCTTGCCTCAAGCTGGGATGTCAAAGTTGACAGTGTAATACCTGAGGCTGATCTTGAGATTGAACTGAGATTTATCAGAGACTATGATTTTTTGTTTGTTTGTTTGTTTGGGTTTTTTTTGTTTATTTTAACTGCAAGTGAAAAGGTGAGCTTGTGTTTACATAGCAATGAGGATGCAGCAGCT
Organism: Oxyruncus cristatus; assembly: GCA_013399855.1. Taxonomy (NCBI): domain Eukaryota; kingdom Metazoa; phylum Chordata; class Aves; order Passeriformes; family Cotingidae; genus Oxyruncus; species Oxyruncus cristatus. The sequence goes on from VXAY01005817.1 coordinate 79,731, forward strand.
CAGTGTATTCCTGGGTGTTTCAGCAGTACCTGCAATCATATTCATTTTTTTTTCATCTGTAAACTTGCTTAGTATCACTTCCAGTCCTGTGTCCAAGTCATTTATGAAGATGTTGAAGAGCACAGGGCCCAAGACGGAGCCCTGTGCAACCCAGCTAATGACAGGTCACCAGTCTGATGTCACCCCATTCACTATTATCCTCTGTGCTCGACCCATGAGCCAATTGCTCACCCACCACATGGTGTGTTTATCCAGTTTTGCGCTGGACATCTTGTCCAGAACGATCCTCCGACAGACAGTCTTGAAAGCTTTACTGAAATCCAAGAAGATTATATTAGCTGGCTTCCCTTGATGAAGCAGGTGGGTTACCTTGTCATAGAAGGAAATCGGGTTTGATAAGCAGGACTTTCCTCTCACGAAGCTGTGCTGGCTGTGACTGTTGACTGCATTGTCTGTCAGGTGTTTTTCAATACTTCCCAGAATAATCTGCTCCATAACTTTGCCAGGCACTGAAGTGAGACTGTCAGGCCTCTAGTTTCCAAGGTCCTCCTTGTCCATCTTGAAAACTGGGACAACATTCACCAGCTTCCAGTCAGCTGGGACCTCTGCAGATTCCCAAGACCTCTCAAAAATCGAGAGAGGTTTTGCAATGACATCAGCCAGCTCTATGAGGATTCTTGGATGAATCCCATCAGGCCTCTTAGATTTGTAAGGATCCAGCTGGAGCAGCAGATTATGCACAGTTTCAGCGCTGACTTGGAGTTGATCATTCTCACAGCCTTGGTCCTCCAGATCAGGGCAGTTAGATCCCCTTGGTCTGTCATCTATGTTGAAGACAGAGGCAAAGAAAGCATTAAACACCTCTGCCTTGTCTCTGTCCCTGTTTGTGAGGTGACCATCCTCAACCTGTAACAGGCTGATGATACTCCTATACTGCCTCTTGCCATTAATATGTTTGAGAAACCTCTTTTTATTGTCCCCCACACTTCTGGTCAGCTTCAACTTGCTCTGTTGCCTTTGGAGCATCCTGCTTCTCTAATTGGTGGGGCAGGGAGGAGAGGAGTTTGTGTTGCTGATCAAATATGGCCATGAAAATACTGAATAGCATGTATAAATAATTGAACCTAGTTCTTTGTTATATCATTTCAAAACACACAGGAGTAACTCCAACAAAACAGTGGAGAAAAGCTGGTATGAAACATCTGAAAATCGTGAATCATAGTATTCAATGATTTTAGAAAATGATTATAAGGGGAAAATCAAATTTGTCCTTATAAAAAAGGAAAGTCAATGCACTTTATGAAAGCTAGAATTTTCTTGTAAACCTGCACTTTAACGATGTTGAAATCTTTAATGCCAAATGTCATATCTGTAAAAGTGGTAAATTCCAAGACTGTATGAAAAACTTAGAGGACATTTACTTTGGAAATTATGTATGACATGACCTTCAACTCTTCATAATTTAGAAAGAATGCAAGGCTAACTAATTAGACTTCAAAATGACAGATAAGTGCTAATTATAATTCCTTTTGAATAGACAAAGAAGGTTTTAAAAATAAATGCTTTAGACTTTGCTACTACTAAAGAAGAAGTATAGACAATATCTGCTAAAAAAAGAACGCATTTTTCTCCTGGGCCCACCCAGAAGTCATCCTCAAGATTTCTTTCTTTCAAAAGAAGAAATAGGTGCAGCTCAGCCTCAATCCAAGGTTAAGTTCTTAAAAATACTACAATGAAAAAAAAATAATTTTTGCTAAGTTAAAATCTTACACAAAATTTGGTTTCATATTGTTATGAAGTGTGCACTAATACAGTTGGATTCCAAATATGAGGAATCTGATTTTTCAAAGTATTTTTTTCAGAACAAAAATTCCTAAAAAATTATTGTATTACTCTGCACTTTGTGTTTCTACAGATTAATTTACAAAGTGGTCATGCAGCTATTCGTTGTGATAAGGAACTTTTTTGGCTTTATCACATAGAAAGACCTTATTTCAGAAACATACTTGTTAAGTTTGGATAAGTGCGTTTTTACATCAAATTAAGCAAAAACATAAGCTTGGAAAGAGAGGCTGTCAAAAAGCCACCACCAAAAACTAAACCCAAAACCCCCACTACGACCTGTATCATTTATGGAGGCATATGAAGCAAGGAGAAAACTAATGAAAGATATTACATAATTAATATTCTGAAATCCTACCCTTTTGTAAAATATTCCAGTGTAGTATTGGGTTTGTGGGACCAGATTTGGTAGTGGGGGACTGAGGGCGTGACTTCTATGAGAAGCTGCCAGAAGTTTTCCCAATGTCCAATAGAGCCAATGCCAGGTGGCTCCAAGACGAACTTGCTGCTGGGCAAGGCTGAGCCAATCAGTGATGGTAGTGGGGTAATGTAGTCAAGAAGGGGAAGAAGCTACTGTGCATGAGCAATTGAAGGCCTAGATTAGAGAATAGAGCATAGAGAATATGTGAGAGAAACAACTCTGCAGACACCGAGATCAGTGGAGAAGGAGGGGGAGGAGGCACTCCAAATACCAGAGCTGAGTTTCCCCTGCTGACCGTGATGAAGAGGGCTGTGTCCCTGCAGCCCATGGAGGTCCACAGTGAGGCAGAAATCCACCTGCAGCCCATGGAGGAGACCACACCAGACCAGGTGGATGCCCAAAGGAGGCTGTAATCCCATGGAAAGCCCATGCTGGAGCAGGCTCCGGGCAGGACCTGGCACACCGTGGGACCCATACTGGAGCAGTCTGTTCCTGAAGGACTGCAGCCCATGAAAGGGTCCCATGCTGAAAGAGTTAGTGAAGAATTGCAGCTCCTGGAGAGGACTCCAGATGGAGAAGTTCATGGAGGACTGACTCCCATAGGAGGAATCATACTGCAGAAGGGGAAGAGTGTGATGAGTCCTCCCTGTGAGGAGGAAGGAACAGCAGAGACAACATGTGATCGACTGACTGCAGCCCCCATTCCCCATTGCACTGTGTTGCTCAGGGGTGAAGGGTGAAGTTGTGGGTGAAGTTGAGCCCAGGAAGAAGGGAGGGGTGGGGAGAAGGTGTTTTGAAGATTTTTTTTTTTTTAATTTATTTTCTCATTACCCTACTCTTGATTTGATTGGTAATAAATTAAAGACCTTTTCCCAAATCAAGTCTGGTTTGTCCATTACAGTAACTGGTGAGTGATCTCTCTATGCCCTTATCTTGACCCATGACTGTTCTGTTGTATTTTCTCTCCCTTGCCCATATGAGTGATAGGGTGGTTTTGGTGGGCACCTGGCATCCAGTCAGTGTAAAGTCGCCACAGGAGTAAACACTTGTTCTCCAGTTATTAGACTGCTTTGTCAAGTCAACTAAATATTTTTCTTTCTTGGTTTACCATCCTGAAATCCTGTGGTGGTGAATAATTCTTGTCTAAGCTCTTCATAATCAGAAGAGAACTTTGTTAAAGAGCAGAGACCAGCAATAATTTTAGGGGTTGTTTTGTTGTTGCTGTTTACAGGTGGGTTTTTTTTGTTGTTGTTTTTAGTTTGGTGGGGGTTTTTTTGTATGTGTGTTTTGGTTTGGGTTTTTTGGTTGTATTTTGTTTGGTTGGTTGGTTTTGTTGGCTGGTTTGTTTTGTTTTGTTTTGTTTGTTTTTTTTTTCTTTTAAAGAGCAGTTTGTATTTTACCTTTTATTTTGTCTTTCATCCTTCTAATGGGTAATTCCTGAATTTTTCTTTCCCGTGCCTTGCTTCACACAGGTGACGGAATTTGCCACACTGGACTATTTAGATAGCTCTTTGCTACTCCTCTACATTTTTTTGTTATTAATATAACCTCCAATGCACATAGGAGGAGTGAAATGGGAGTAAATCAGAATGGAATTTGGGAATTGATGAGAGGTGGGTTTGCTACCACTTGCTAGACTGACAACCTCAGAGGAATTTGTTATTTTGCTAGGTCTGATATTTGCTATTTTTCTATAGCACTGAAACTGGAGAAAAGTGTCTATCTATATATTCCTGCCAGTGTATCTTGAATAAATATAGAGAAACACTGGAAGGAAGGAAGAGTGGAGTGAGATAGTATGGTAGTACTCAGCAGTGCACAGAGATTCCTGTATATACTTATATATATTCTATGGTAACACAAACCCACAAACCCATAGCCTATTAATGTCATATCTGATTTAATTTTCTCTTGTAAACAAACTCAATTCAAAGAGATCATGATAGGTTTCTGGAATTTTTTTTTCAGATTCTTGTTCCTGTTGTATTCCTCTCCTGCTTTGCCCATGTTTCAAACCTTTTTTCGTTCGCCTTCACATTTTCTCTCCTTTTCCTCTTGTCCCAATCTGTGTCTCAAGGTATACTGCTCACTGCTTGCGGCTTCTAACTTACTCCCATAATACCAAGTTTTTGCATGACCTGAAAAGGTCATCTTTGGAAACCCATGAATCTATTTGAGAACTCTCTGAGTATTCCTATGCTGTCAAAGAATTTACTTGTTTTGCCCCTAATCATCCCCATCTCATATACACTGTGTTCATTCCTTCACTCTCCTTTGGTGTAAATCAGTTACCATCTTGATGAAACCAGAGTGTGTTTCTGGAGGTAGTTCCCAGAACTGTGTCCTGTAGAGATGTTTTCCCACACAGAGACCCCGAATGCCCCACACTCCTCTACCCACAGCCTAGTAGTAGAGATCTGCTTTAGAATCTCGAAGTGTAAGCCTCAGGTGATTTCATGTTATTTTAACTTCAAAAGCTCACAGAAAATTATTATTAAAAGCTTTGAGTGATGGTCTTGGGAAAGGAGACCCAAGACAAGTACTAGGCTGGGTGGAGGTGGTCAGTCTTGTGGCGGTGCATCCCCCGCCGCCTCCTTCCATCCTCAGGTCTGATCCCAGAAGATCCTGATAAGCCTTAACCAAACTGTCTGAGTGGTGAAGTGTCCCTTGACTGTACCAGTGGAGTCATGAACATTGCCATCAAACTGTAAAGTTGCCATTTTCTCTAATTCACATTAATCCCTGCTTTTGCCAATACTTTTGACAGTGCTTCTTTGAGTGGCCAAAACACTCATTCGTGATAAGTCTCCCCAAAGAGGGTCTGACCCTCAGCAATCTGTACATGAGTCTCCTTGTACAGGTTGGTCTAAAATGCAGAAAACTTATAAAAGCAACTGTCTTCATTTGTGTAAATAAAGGTATTGCATCCAGCAGAAATTAGTAAAGAATATTTAATGTGAACTAATAACAACTCATGCATAGGTAATTACACCCTCCTCTACCCCCAGTTTTTCACAAACTGTATTTTGTGTGACTTATTATTCTTCAGGCCATTTCTTCATGTCGCCGTCATTATACTATACACATCTTATTCTTGTCACTCATTATTTACTATTTTCTCTTAATTTTCATGAAATTTTGACTATAGTATAATATCTAGTTACAATTAACTAAATTCTTCTACATACATAAAGTTCTGTGAAGAGGCCATATTTTTCACTGAAGAGATTTAAAAGAGTTTTTGCAATTAAATTGATTTAATTTTAATACTGCCACAAACAATCAGAAGTAAAAGGAAAAGCTCATAAAAACAATCTCTAAAACCATCCAAAGATGTTACATTTATTTTTAATTTACCTGTAAAACTGAAACAACATTCTGTGTCTTTTAGGGACATTCCTATAAAAAATTCAAGAATAGTGTGTAGAGTCCCATTGGAAACATACAAAATATATAATGCCTTTTTATTTCAGAGCAGAGGAAACAATTTGACTAATAATTAAAGAAACATTCCTTATTTGTTCATACAGAAAAAAATACTCTGGTTATTGCAAGAATTTTATGCTGCAAGTCACTTATGCACTGAAGAACAAAAGAAAAAAGATTTAAAATGAGTGAGCAAAATGAGATCACCATGCCAGAACAAATAACAAAGCAATCCCTCTGAAATTTGCTGGAATGGACAGAAGGGAATGAAATATTGGGAGAATAATGAGCTAGATATGAGGGAAATGGAAAAACCCATAAGCCATCTTGAATACCAGCAGGGAAACCTGGAATTAGAACTGCAGATAGATGAATTCTGTAAAATGCAGTAAATTGTGCAGAGAAATGAAAAAAAACAAACCCCAAACCAAACAGAAAACAACAAACTTGAATCTGGTTGCAGTTTTTGAGTTATTAGATAAAATTATATTGTGGTTCATAATCTAAATTTTAAATATAGAAACTATACCAAGTTTGGAAAATTCCACCAGTGAGATGGGACAGCACTCAGGGGAAAACTGTATGCTCTTGTTCTGGTCTTATGCTTCTACATCCAGATCTGCTGGTGATGGGGATGAGGTACTACAATGGATGGGACTTAAAAAAAAAAAAAGTTCATTCTCATGCATTTGAGGGGTGCAATTTTATGAGAATGTTCATTTTGTTATGGTGCTCTGAAGGTAGCTTGCCACCCGAGAGAGAGAGGTGTATATATATATAAAGGTCCATATATAAAACCTTTTAAAAATTTTTACACCAGTATAACTGCATCAAGTGGAGAGGAGAGCGGCGAGTGCATGGCTTTACAGCATATTTAAACTACCACCAATAGATTTCTTTCTGTTTGCAATCTAGATTTAGACAAATGGCAATTGTTTCTGCAAACAATAACTTAACCAGGAAGTGTAATGTGTGATGTGTCATGAACAACAGCTTTCACAGGTCACTACAAGCACCCACCTCAGTTCCTCCTCTCGCATGTCAATTAAATCACCTGTGCTCTCTCCAGAGGTAGTATTTATCACCTCTGATGGGCAACTACAATCACTAGAGAAGTGGTAGAGAGCACTTACAGCAACAATGATAATAAGAGGCTTTTGGAAGCCAGCAAAAGCCAGTAACATGCAATTTACTCCAATCTCATGCTGCTCTTGGCTTTTGATGTCTGTAAGTCACAGCAGATCCTACCTTTAATCTCTACACACGTAGCTTTAGTAACATTTCTCATGGTAATATAAATTGAAAGGGTAGAAATGTAATACAGGGAGGGGAAAGAATCTGTGATTTACAGGCTCTCAGGGGCCCAGGGCTACTAAATATTTTTTTTCCACGAAAAAACAGTGCATGGGAGCACTAGACCATTAAAGAGAGATCCAAGATAAGAATTACAACACTGGTGGTGTGTAAGCTGGCACAGGCATGATGCAGGAAGAATCACAAAACCACAGATGAAACTCCAAGAGTAAATTTAATTTTGTTCCCTCACCAACTGTGGGATGCCTGCAGCAGGACCTGGGCAGAGGCACACAAGCGGGGATGCAGGCACTGCTGTCCATGCTAAAGGATCACTCAACCTGCTGGTTTTGCCTGTCTGTCAGGGATTCACTCAGGTGTAATTCATCTCTGTACTTTGATTCTTCCCATAGCAGGTCAGGAACCTCAAGCATGTTTGATAAGGTACCTCTACGTCTATCACAGGCCTATGTTATTTAATTCTACTTGTCAAACATGCAAGACTAAACAACAATTAGTATGACATATGTTTTTCTACACCTCAGCTGCGAGTCACTTGAGCGTGTTTACAATCCACCTTGTCAATCTCCCATTATTTTCTCACACTTGGGAACCTGTTTCTTCTGCGTGGTGAAGTGGCATTGTCAAGGCACTACGGAACCAGCAGGGGTTGCATTCAATTATTATTGCCTACGTCAGCCTAGGACCCTGTGCTCCTCCAGAAGTGAGGAGGCAGGCCTGGATATTCAGACACCTTGGAGCATTCCCAGTTCACAAGCTTCATCATGAATGCTGTCATCTAGTGCAGTGGAATAGGTTAGGGCTGGTGAATGGAATAGGTTAGGGTCTGAGAGACACTAGATTATTGTATGAATTATTGGCTCGGACCAACTCAAGTGTGTGTGTGGTCTGGGGAAAGGGACAGGTCGAATTTCACAAAGGTGCAGTGATGCCCTGCCCCCTTCCAGTCCCTTGGAGTCTCCTTGGGCATTCCCAGGGCAGCTGTCAGTCAAAAGCATCCTGGAAGCACTGTCCCATACCCCACCCAGGAGCCCCTGACACAGTCCCAGATTGGCTGGCCCACTAGAAGTCCCACCTGGGAGCAACGGGGTGTCACCACAGCAGGGCCACAGCAAATAAAAGCAGCAACCCATGCTCTCCATGCTGTTTTGACCCTGTCTTCTGAACATGTGAAAGCTGGACTTACCACTTTGGGTGATAGCTGTAATTCTCTCTTCTTCTTCTCCCTTCGCTTCTTCTTCTCCTAATCTCCTTTCTTAATATTTTGGGTAACTTAAAACCAGATGGGTTGAATTTTACCAAGTTGTATAGGTTAGCATGTGCTAAGGCAATGCTTTGTGGAATGCTTTCTCTTGGTTGAATGTTGCTCTTTAAAATTTTGGCAAGTTCCCTTATTTCCTAATGTTTGCCATGGTATTTTTTTAAATCCTCCTGAGAAACATGTGCAGTGTCTTCTCCTTTGTGCTTTTTCTTAAGGTATTGAAAAAACTGAAGGCTCCTTTAATAAATTTGGCCAGCAAAGTTTTGGAGCCTTGTACATTTTTAAAGTAAAACCCCTTCAATGAGCATGTAGCTTGGAGCCTGGGGTCTTACAGGGTTAAACTTGTATCTACACGGTAGATGGTTTCTTAATAGAACCAATGCGATCCATTGCAGTAGTGGCTGAAAAAGCTGAGGGTAAAGTGGAATTGCTGTCCTTTAAAAATAGCATGTATTGTATGTATGTACCAGTCTGTTAAGATCCTTTACTGGTGTAACACGTTTTTGTAAACAAGATTTTATTTTTGTTCTTTTCAGACTAATATGGGATTATCTGATGAAATAACACAATTCTGTTTTGGGCCAAGTCAGAAACCAGGACACTGACATTTCAATTTCATAATAATATTATATTGCATATGAACAAAGGAAGAGTAAGTTCATTGTTTGCACATAATTTTCCTTGGCATATGTTATGATCCAGTTATTAAAATTATTAGAACTGCCTCGGTCCGAATGAAGGTGTAAACAAGACCAGACACCAAAGTCAATAGTATAGGTTTTATTTCATGGTAAAGCGAGACACAGAAAGGGAGGCAGAAAGAAATGTGAAAAAGGAGGTGGGGTGGGGAGAAGAAAGAGAGTGATTGGGAGAGATTAAAATAGAAAATGTTTCACCACTCCATAGAATCCATTGGCGTCCCATCAGTCTGGTTCTTCTGGTCTTCTTTACCAACATAAATGTTCTTTCTGAGAAATAAGAAAAAAGGTTTTAGTAAGACAGGTTTCTGATTTTCACCACGTGTCTCTAATACAGCTGTGATCATAAAATTTAGTCACTGGGGGCCTAATTTCTAGTTTGGGGGTCTAAGCTGTCTTTAGACAGAACCATGTAACTAAATCAGGTCTCAATATGAGCCAAGTCCTCTGTGAAGTCACAATTTATTGAAATGGTTTGTTTGATTTTGTGATAGCTCTTCATAAATATTGTACATGTTTGTAAGACTATTGTATACACCTTTTGTTTTAGTAGACATGTCTGCCATATTTCATTGTTCTCTTCTTTAGTCTGTAAAGTGGTGGCAAAATTTTTCTGCATTCTCCAGCTGATGTTTATTGAAGAAATAGTTATGTGCAGTGGCTATTACAAAGGTAATGTTTTATTACATAGTACTTAATTTTAAAAAAATTTTTTGTTTAATTGCATTTTATAATTTATTCAGATGATATTGATGAATTATTTACATTAGGAAATTCTTATAGGGTACATTCCATCATATTTATGGGTAGTTTGTCCTTCATTAACAACTTTACAAGGTAGATGTCAGTTTGCAATGGTGCAATGGTTTTGGGGAATTACTTCTTTCTCTGTAGCAAAGTTTTGATTGCATTATTATTCTGTTAGCAATAAAGTTTGAATGCCAAATTTGCTATTTTTGTATTATTGAGTGGGTGCAAGCATCAATGTATAGAAGGTTTTGCAGCTAAAGTGTCAGTCACCAATCTCCTGTTAAAAAGCTTTCCTTTATAGTGGGTTCAAATGCTCTTAATTTGAGGAATAAGCAGTGTTTGTTTGCTTCTTCAGCTCCTCTCTGCCCTCCTGAAAGATTCAGTGACATTAATGTTTTCTGTTAGGAAAGGACAAGTAGGAAAGAGCACTTAAAGTATGCAAATTACATTAATCATAAAATGAAATCCATAGTGCAACCTCAAAAAAACTATAAGGGACTCTGTTTCCTCATAGGGTATTAATTTGATTGTCTAATAACCAAATTAAAAAACCTATCTAATAACAAAGCTATTACTTAGAATGGCAAATGGTCAACAGCTTTTAGCATCGGGTCACAAACTTTCAGATTATGTAAAAAAACCACTTTTCTTCAAATGATCTTAAAATACTTAAACTAGATCCCTTCTTGTGCTGAGCATCCTGACAGATGTGCTTGTATAATTCAGCTGAGACTTGAAGCTGTTCAGATCCCTGACTTTTCATTGATTTACAGGGGAATATCATCCATATTTTAAAAATTTTTTTAACTCATTATATTGGCCTGCAGAGGCATTCTCTCTGTCATAATCACGGCCTCAAAAAAGAAGGGTGTAAGACCTTGCTGTGTGATCCGCCTCTGCTGCTTTTCTAAATAATGAATATTTCCCAAACTAGTCTCATTCCTATTGACTAATACAGGTGGCAGAACAGATGAAAAATAGGCTGATGGTAACATTCTAGTTTAAATTTTGAAGCCAGACTTCCGTTTTCCTTTTAGAGACAAGTAATTTCTAGAATGAAGGTACACATGGAAGTAATTGTTATACAGCCAAAAGAAGTACCACAGCACTGATGAGTGATAGCAACAGCTACTCTGGCATTACTGGATCATGTGGTTGTGTCTTACATCACCTAGCACATGCACTCGGGTCTGCAGTGCTGTCAGCAGAGACATGTCTATGAGCCTCCTGCTTCTCACCATAAGCTTCCACCTCTGTCTCCCAAGATACTGGTAGCCGGGAGGAGTAACTGCAGGGCTTTTTCTTGCATCACCATGGAAACTCATGAAGATAAGATTAAATTGAACTACAATTTCTTCTCTGTCCTGACTGCAGTGAAAGCACAGAAATGTTACACACAAACCTTCAAGTTTGAGGGTGTTGTCAGGCTCTGGTGCTCATGTTGACCTCCACCTTTTGGCACTTGAAGCGCTGCTCCTAGTTTGTGATCAGAGAGAACACTATTTCCAGACCAGGCTGCTGTATGGCCTGCTTAGTTATACAGCTGACATTTACATTTGGAAGGAACACATAAGGAAGGAAGTTGTTCTGAGAATAACTCAAGGAAAGCTTCAGCAACTGATTTGCATTCAAATGCTGACAGGCAGAAGCTATGAGGAAAACCATGAGCTTTCTCACATATTTAATACCTCTAGAAGGTGTGACTGTAATGCGATTGTGCTGTGGAATATTGAGACAGCATCGACATTCAAATGGCACTGCAGTATTTACCCTCTGTCCTAATTGTTCATAAAGCTGCCCAGTAGCCAAGCCTCTATACGTCACTTTGTGTTGATGCCAATTCACCTGCACAGAAATTTTGCTGTGGAAATTAGTGAGATGTCTCATTTTGCTACATTCTTAGCCCCAGAATTGAATACCAACTAGAATCAGCAATTCAAGGAAATCAAGCATGAATGCCTAATGTGTTCAGAGTTCATTCACTTCTGAATGAGGTAACTGAAGTTACCTTTTCTAGCACTGCATTAAACTCATGTGGGAGTAGGAGAAAAAACAGTGAAAATGAGTCCCTTGAAGTGTCTGCTTCTTTATTAGTTTATGTGAACCTGTTAAACTCTAATAGTATTTTTACATTTTAAGCTGTTCTTAGTGGAGATACTGTTCATGCTAAGATTCTTTGAAATACATAGAGTAAACACTGTAGAAATTAAGTTTTATCTTCAGCAAATAGGGATCTTATAGGTTCTCTTAGGTTCTCAATAATGGATTCCAAACTGATCAAAAAAAGTTGGGAAAAATCATGTCTATTTTCTTTCCGCTACTTTCCTATTCCTTGTTTTGTCCTTGATCAGCTCAGGGTTAGTATATCCAAACAGTATCTGATCTGAAAGTGTACTTTTCCTCTACAACTTTCTTTATAACTTCTTTGAATCTGTTAAAAGTCTTATTCTTCATGGTTTGGGGTTTTTTTCCTTATAAACTGACAATGAGTTTCATATCTGTCATTACTTGGATTAGGTAGGTAGCCTTATAGATTTTGACACAGCCCCTGTGTTTTGCCAGTCACTGAGTATCACCTCTGCTCAAAAGTTTAAAGGCTTTTACTTCTGATGCATTGTTCACACTCATCCTTCTAGCTATTTACAGCTCAGCAGTTATGCTGTCTACACTATCAGATCTCATCTTTTGATCTACATCAGTCCTCCTTCTACCTCATTTTTGTGGTGACACCATAGTGCTCTCTTCCCTTCTGCTTTGAAAGCTGTCCTGTCCTTCCAGCATGCCTAGACTGCTTGGATTTGTGTGGTCAGCAGGGGTTAGCACTTTGTCAAAATGTTCCTTCTGTCCTGCTGACTTTGGCACTTGTTGTCACTTTACAGTTAGCCTTTTCTTACTGATTGTACCCTTGGTTTGACTGTGTTTCTAAATAACTTAATCTTATTCACACCATTTACATAGCTTGTTTGTTTTGTCTTATAAAATTGAGCCTTTTATTTTCTAAAAACATCCTGCCTACTTTTTAATTATTTCTTTCATGCTTTTTGTTGTCCCATTTTTCCCCAGTTAAATGCTACTTTCATTATTTTCCCTGTTTGTGTCTTCTAAGGACTGTTTGCAACTCGACTATGTTTCTTCCTCAAACATTGCTACTTATCTCTAGAGAGATTTCTGTGAAGAGACTGGTCTGAAGCATCCTGCAAGGCATCATCCCGCTTGTCTCTCTCAGTGCCTGCAACTGTTGGAACAGTTCTCATGCTGTTTGTCAGAATGAAATTAACTTCTTATTACCTCAATTTTTTTTGCTGGAGTTTAGTATGGAATTCATATTTGTCCGTGTGTAGCACACAATCTCAGCCATACTAAGTAATTCTGTAGACACTGATATCTAACAGCAAGCATATGTGGCACTGCCTTGCCTGGGTTTTGGTTAGATTGGTGAGTTTTGCATAATGGCTGATAATCTCACCACGGTGTCTTGACTTTCCATGTTATTATTTCCATGACCAGCTGTAATGTCACATGTAAGTTTCACATTTTCACTCCTTTTCACCCACAGACAGTCAGGCATTCAGGCAATTTCCAGGCTTTGGAGGCAATCCTGAATCTCAAGGCACCTTGACGATGATTTGAACATATAAATAGTTCTAAAAGAGAGTAATCTGATTGAAATTCCAATGGGTAACATTTTGTGGGGAAAGGGAAAATACCAGAGAGAGCTAAAATGGATGCAGGTTGGAAACAGAATATTTCTGAATGTAGCAGTCTTTTAGAAAATAAGAAGTGATGTGCTATGATACAGGACGGAAAGGTGTTCTTGCAAAGAAATGCTGCACAGGCTATATTCATAATTAGCAGTAAATGGAACAAGAAATGATCCCTTAAATGTATCCTTCTGTTGCTTCTCACCAGAGAAAACTGGTAGGGATATGTTTAACATGCTTCATGTCATTTATTTTAAAGCAAAAGGAGACTACTCTAGTTGAGAGAACCGAGGTCTTGTAGGTTTTTGAATGTGGAGGCTGCATGCAATGAAACACGAGAGCATATTCCAGAAAATGGAATGACAGGGGACTGAAACTGAATTTTCCTCCTTTCATCAGGTTTGGATGTTTGAAATCAGAGCCTTACTTATTATCAAGGCATTCTTTATATCCACAAGAGACATGCTGTGAACAGAGATGCCTCTTAGAAATATCCCTCTCACTTTAGTTCTCTTCAGTTCTTGCCAGTTTTCACTGTCTCCCTGTCCTGTTTCATAATGGATTTCTTGCAGTTCCCTGACATCTCACTCTCCTTACAGCTCACTGTAATCTATAAAAGACAAATTTGTTCTGAGGAGAAGGAAATGTTGAAAGCCAGCTGTGTTTCCAATGTTTCCTTTTTTATCCCTGAAATTCGATAAATGACCTTAATGTTTACCTTCTGTTTACAGAGCCATTGTGTGCTACCACTTCCACCTACCTGAAACCATTTTAGAGTACAGTCAATATTTACTTGCTAGTATTATTGAGTATATTCAATTAAATACCAGTAGAGAATTTCAGCAATGACTCTTCTATGTTGCCGAAATATTACCTCTCTTGTGCTTTAGATAGTTCTACGGCCAACTGCTACAAGAGTGAAAGGAGTTCTCTGGAAAAATATTGGTTTTACAGAAAAATGAAGAAAATAGCAGTCCGTGGTCTTGCAGTCATGAGTGGAAAAAACATCATTGTGCAAGCAACAGTTATTATTTTTGTGCATAAAATCATATGTAAAGAACAGTTAGGAGTATGCACAAAATGTGTAATCATCACCAGTGATTATGTTCAAAAATAAAAATGAACACAACATTCTTTAAATTAGGAAATATTTCCATGCAAAGTTCTTCATTCTCACCTGAAAACAGAATGGCAGCTTGAAACAACAACAAAGATGTCTGGAAAATCAGCCTACAGTCTTTTAGCTCCAAGCTACTTTTTTTCCCCTTTCTAATCTGAGCAACTATTTACTGTACAGGTGTACCCAGGAACATACACAAAGTTTCAAATATTTTAAGTTAAACTGATAAGCAACACCTCTGTAGGGAGAGCTGTATTTTGGAGAAAGCTGTAATTTGGTCTATCTGGATCAACCTCCTTGAAGCAGTAAAAAAAGTCATTGACGTACGTAAGTAGGAGGAAGAACAGATAGACTTACACTAGTTTCACTATTTCACTATTTTCATGAGCTCTACTTCAAAAAAGATTGTGTATTTTTTCATTTATTGTTATTTTAGGTTGCGTGTTGATGGAGATTTATCTAGAGACTGTTCTCAGAGTAATTCTGTGGTGCTGCTTCTTACAGGCCTATATTTACCTTTGAAAAATATATTTCCTTCCCTGTCTCCCTCCATTCCTTTCTTTTGCCTTTCCTCTTCCCTGCCTTTCATATTTCCCTATAAATCCACCTATAATAATTTAGGTGGTTATTTTTAAGTGAAAAAAATACTTTTGTAAGGAATGGACAGAAGTGTCTCCTGAGGGCAATGATATTTCTGTAGAGTGGGTTTATGCAAAGTCTTAACTTGCAGATAAAATGATTTAATATTGTAAATATTATCCTTTGAAATACTGATTTTAACTTAGATTCTTTTTGTAAACAAACATCTTCAAGTAGTAAATCATCATATTTAAATACACCATCAGCATTTATCTCCAAGATAGAGAAGGACTTCAGGTGATTGGAGAAGGGTAGATACGGTAGTACCTACCTGTAGAGAAGTGGAATCCAGAGAATTATAGAGCAGGGACCCTAAATTCAACGCTAGAAAGTTATTGGAACAATTTATTAAGCAATCAGCTTGAAGGTCCGTAGAGAGCAGTAAGGTGTTAAGACACAGCTAATACAGATTTGCTAAGAGCAAATAACAACAAACCAGAGTAATTTCCTTCTTTGGAAGGATAACAGGTTTAGAGGACAAAAGGAGAGGCAGAAGATGTGATAGCTCTTGACTTGAGTAAGGCTTTTGATGCTATCCCCTCTGACACTCTCAGGGAAATATAATGAAATTGCTCACGATGAAATTACAGTAATGTTGATGTACAAGTAGTTGAAAAACTGTAGTGGGATAGTAGTTATCAATCCCTGCCTGTCAAACTGGAAAGGTTTATCGCATGTATAAGTGATAGATAAGACCATACTAAGGGAGAAAAAGGTTCCTGATTGTTTCCTGGAAAAACCCCAGCAACCGGGGAGACATTCCCGGAAGCTGATAAAAGGATTAAACAAGGAAAGGAGTGATATGGAGAAAACCCGGCCTTTACTCAAAACCATCCTGCCTGCTGGGAACTCAGGAAGTGGACCTGTGGACCTCTGTCATCTGTCTATCACCCCAAAATTAATTTATTGACTATAGCCACTCAAACTGCCTAAAGAAAAAAAAAGTATAAAAAGAGATTGGACCCAAGCAAAAACTGGGGAGAAATTCCATCAACTCTGCAGAAGTAACCAACGGGCTACCTTTTTCTCCCTCCACCTTCTTGGGATGCCTTGGGGTGAGTGATCGCTTTATACATATATACTAATTTTGGTTTTGCTCCATAGTACTTTAAAATTTTTACTTATTCTTTGTAAGTTGTTTTACTTATTTTTAAGTTGCTTTTGCTTTAGAGCATGTACTTAAGTTTTTGGTTTAACTTTGTAAGCTGTTTTAAATTGCTTTAGAGCGTGTGCTTTGTAAGAGGCTTTGCTTTAGAGTTTTTGCTTAGGTTTTGCAGTGTTTATATTCTTTGTAAGTTGCTTTGCCTTAAAGTGTGTGCTTGTACCAGGCCTTATTGTTGTTGCTACGTGGTTTCAGCATAATTTTTGCTGTTAAACATTATCACCGATGACACAAACCTTATACATTTTCACAATTTGTATTAATAAAAGTGTTATTTCATGAACTGTTAGAGTGAGTCCATTTTTAGGTACTGATGGTTTTGTGGGCGGCAAAAAAACCCATAGGAGAAACTGGTTGAGGGGTTTCCCTATTGCTATTAAGTGGGTATCAAATGTCCTGCCCATTTCACTGAATTTGGTAAGTGAAGAGTCTCATCTAAGGAGATGTTAATAGACTGTGTTGGACATTAAAAGGCTTTGATCTTCTGGGGGGGACACTGATAGACAAAAAAATAAATTAATAAAGGTTGGACCAGAAAGTGCTTTTCTGCTCCTCTAACATGACAACATGAAATATAACAAAATCCTAATCCTAGTTCAGTGTGAGTCAATATTTCCACCAATATTTTAGGGTGCTGGAATAAAGAGAAACCATTTAATTTCAGCGTCCTGGGGGGCCTTACAAATGCCTTCAGAGGCAGGAGTAGAAGTTAGCTGGGCTGAGTAGTATGAATGATGCCACCTCCTCCTCCAACTTTCCTCCACATTCTCTGTTATTCAGCACTTGTGATGGCAATGTCTGCTGAAAATGAGGTTCTGCATGATTTTTTTCATCTTTCACACCCTTCCTCAATAAATAGTCTTCACTTGTTCTGTACATTTAAGTCCATTCAGACCTCTATTTGGAAGAAAACTTGGAGCAAGCTCTTTTACCCCTTTTCCATTGCTTTACTTTACCTTTGAATTTGAGAGATGAATCAACATTAGCAAGATGAATCCAACTGGAAAATATTCAATGAAGGTAGAAATTTAATGAATGGAGAAGACCCTGCTACACAGCAGCACCAGTTCTGTATGATATGATGGATTAGAGTGAAAACAACTCAACAAAAATGACAGGTACTTTTCCAAATACCAGGCAGATGATATTCTAGGTATTAATAGGAGTACCATGTGCGGGGAGATAATTATTCTGCAGTAGCAGTGAAAAACCCCTTGCATGCTGGACAAATAATTTCTGATACTGAGTGTTCAATAGGTAAAAGAGAAAGTCTTTATGTATCGTGCCAGAAATAAATCTGTCACTGTTGTTGTTTCATGTATATTGAGACCCAGTCACATTGTAGTCTCAGTTAAAGTTCTGTGCTAGTTTTGTACGCTATATTTTGAGGTGGATGTATACATACCGGGAAGAGTTGAGAGAGCAGCTAAATTTAAAAAACATGATTACCAAGGAAAAGTGGGAAACATTTAGTTTGATTGGCCGGTACAAAAGAAGACTTTATGAATAAGGTAGATGGGATCAATGTAGAACATTTCTTACAAAAAGACAGTATCTATGAGTCTTCACAACTTTTGAGAGGAAGAACAAGAAGTAATTTGGTTTAATTTACGGTAATGAGAACTTACTTTAGAATCTTTTATCGAATAAAACCCATTAATCTTTAAAAAAAACATGCATAGGGAATTCGGGAAATTCACAAAGCTATATATCTTTACATGTACACAGTGGGAACCTGCACCAGTCAGAGTGATTAGGATGGACTCTCTCAACTTTCTCTTCAGTGAGTGAATAAAAATTTTTTTTGGGTTACAGACTGACAAGGTAGTCTTTACCAAACACCAACTAGAACGAGGAAGTCGAAGTCGAAGTGAGCAATGCTTAGATCTGCTAGAGAGAGAGACTGAAATGAAAGAATTTTCAAATTTCAAATTTCTCTCCTTTTCTCTCTGCCCTCACTAGGTAGGAGGTTTCCTCCGATCTTGTTCTCAGACTAATAACTTCCATGCTTTGCAACATACTTTGTGTAGTCTCTTCTGGCTCTCCTGGAAAGAATCCTATTTGCTTTTCTTTCTAAGGCCTGGCTGAAGGCTTTTTACCCAGCTACTGTCTGGAGTCCCCTGTGCTGAGCTCATGCTGCAGCCTCCCTAATGGCTCTGCCTTTCAATCCCCATGTGCTTCATGCTGCAATCCATGTAGTTCTCCTATCTGATCATACCAAATTTTTCCAGGGAAAGAATGATCCCTGCCAGAGATTCTCAGCCTATTTTAACATAATATATCACAGAATGAACTGTGATGAAAGAAATGGTCTTGCTGGTAAAACCATCCTAGCTTCCGTGAGTATTTTGCATAGGCAGTTAATTATGGTCTTGACAACATCTAAAAAATGCAGCTTCCTGTGAAGGGTGGTTAACTTGATGACAGCATTTAGAGTGTACCTTGGATGAAAAAAGTTAAACAATGAGATTAGCTGGTTTGGCTAATGCTGCTGAACACATTTCAATGTTGCTGTCCTTGTTTACACTAGGGTTTCATGCTACTTGAATGAGTAAAGCAAAATTAAACCAGTGTAATTTCCTAAAATAGACAAGGAATTTATATTTCTGCTTTTATTTCCTCTTCTACCCTTTAATGTATATTTTAGGTAAATCTATATTAAGCGGTTAAAGCAGTAAGAGAGAGGAAAAGATAGAGGTATTATAAGCACTTTGAGAATGTTGCGCGAACGGGGCTTTAGCAATTAGGAGTAAACTTTGATGAACACACTTTTATCTAGTCAAGTCCTTTTAATGAACAATTTCTTAAATGATTTCCCATAACTGTTGAATCCTTTTCACAAAGGAAAAAATTGATTAACAATTCTTGAACATTTTCTAGGTGAAATTCTTATTTTATATATGTGTTAGACAATTTCATTTTTAACCTGACTGCAGGATGTTGGTTTGAAATCAACATAGTTTACAGATAGGTGCACAGTGGACAGAATATTTGTATGTTGACATAGCTATCATTCATCAAAACTTACATTAGTATAATGCTACGGTTGCTTTGTAGAACAACAATCTTTGCAGGAGGCATCTACAGTAAGTGATTGGGATAAACTCTATGAATTTATGTTTTTCTCTGTGGCAACCTAATTATGAGTATGAAAGACTGAATTTTTTTTCATGGTCTTAACTTGTGCTACACATCTACTCACCTGAGTGACTGCCTGTCTGCCTACTTAACATTTAAGCTGGGAGAAACATTTTTGTTGAAACGATGTTTTTTACAGATGTTTTCCAAAGTTACCCTTCTTCTGTTGAGAGCACTGCGGTGATCTGTGGTAGGTGTTTCCCTATACCTGCTATGGCAGTCCTTTTCTGGAGCATGAACTTTTGTACAACAATGCTTTTGCCTAAGATAAGATAGACATAGGGGAGATTTCTGCAGTCCCATCACCTCATTCTATGTCCTTATATCATAAAAATGTTTTCTCTTCTTCTTTGGGTACCAAATTCAGCAATCCCAGTTTCATACTGGATATGAAGTGTTGGCTTTCATGTGTCAAGTGAAAGAGCCAACAGCTGTGGTGGTTCCTGGAACAGAGAACCTAGGACAGAGAGAATAAATACACCAAAGGACACACAACTAGTCAGACCTATGCCACTGGCAGTCTGCAGCTTATACAATTTCTACTGTTTTAAGAACACCTAAATAATGGATTGCCTCTTCTCACTTTTCACCTTCTGGAAATCTCCTTTAAAAGTATTTTTATGTGTTTATATTGTATGCAAAATGTATGTATACATACTATATTATATAAAACCAGTGTTAGATAGAATAGACACCTTCAAGTCACCATTTCCTTTATAGTGCACAAGCTCCGTAGTGGCAGCTCAGAGTGACTATTCTGCATTGTCAGTTGTGTCTTCGAAGACTAAAATTGTTGGAGGTTTGAATGTGTGATAGCTTGATAATCATCCTTGCTGCTGAAATGGATAGAGAAAGCTGTGCTTTTACATGACCTTGGTTATTACATATTAAGATAAAGTTTTATGTAGAAAATTGTAGTTTTGAGCAAATTTTAAGCTCATATTCAGTCTCTGCTCAGAAAAGTTTAATAGTGATGAAAGATTTCCCCCAATTTTACAAAAGATTGCATTGATTGCCTGGAATGGGAAGGCACTTTTTTTAATGTTCCAGTTTCAGTGCATTTTTTGAGGGGAATCATACAAGATTTCCTTACTTGCAGTGCCAATGGATGATATTAATTGTGTATCTGTTTCTTCATCACTTTCTACTGTAAGAAATAATTTCTTTAGAGTATTTTCAAGTCAAGACTAAATAAATGAAGTGACAAAATATTTTGGGCACTTTGGTATATTCAACTGCTTATCTAAAGGTAATTTAAAATGCTTCAGCACTGAGATATTGAGAACTCTGTCTAAAGACAGGTGGTTAGAGAACACTCAGTTTACTTACCATTTATCCATAAACCAAGAGTATTTCTAGTTGTAGGCCATTTTGAAAGTATGATATTTATGGTAAATAACATCGAAATGCAGTGCATTGTGTAGCTGCTCCTTAAACCTTGCCTGTTAACTATTGAACTGCATCACCCAGTTCAATATCGTGCATTCCTCACTACATATGTATCAACTTTCTGAATGATTTAATGTTTTATGCCTCTGAGATTCTTCGTGCAACTTTTTGCCCTGTAAGTTTAACTCAGATCAACGTTCTGAACATTATTATAATCCTCCCACTCGAGATAAAATTATTTGCAGGAAATATTTCAAATATCAAGATATAACTCAAGTTAGGTTAGAAGTAAGGGAGGATGAGCTGCAGCAAGGATTAGTTCCATGTCAAATATACGAGAACAGGCTGAAAAACAAGCACAAATCATAGCAGGCAGAATCACAACACACTACACACATAAATAAAACACCAGACACATTCTGAAGAAATACAACAGGGAGTTTAGTTGGTCTCAGAGTTAATATATTTTTCCAATTACATGCCAGGCTTTTTAGCAAGACACTATTCTGACCTTTACCTTTTAATTTGATCATTTGTACAGCATAGATTTGCAAAACCACAGCATCTTAAGCTGTGGTGTTGATTTTATATTGTTTACAGTTTAGATGTACTGAAAGTCAAAAACAATTTAAAAAAAGATAAAACGAACAGCTCGGAAGCATCTTGGGAAAGATAGAAGTGAGCTGAGGATTAGATTTTGTTTTTTACTGAGGCTTCTCCTATTTGATAGCTGTATCTGGAGTATCAGGTAGGGTCACCAGATGATAGATGCATCACTTAGTTAAATTTCCATATTTATCTTGGGTAATTTTATAGGTGTCTGTCTGGACTGATCTCTCAGAAATATCTCAGATCTTGTGTGCATTTGAATATGCTGGCTGACCTAAGAGATTCCCTCCACTTCTGAGGAACTTCTCAAATCTGCCCCGTCTGCATCATTTGTCCTTGTACTGCTGCTGAGCCTAGTGTGCAATGAATAATTCCACTCTCCTCCCCTTAACCATAAGGAAAAGATAAATTCCTAATATTTCTGAATGTGCTGCTCCTCCTAACACTGGCATTTCTTGGGTTTCGAGCCTCTTCCAGTTACTCAGACCACGATTTTCTGCAGCCGACCTAAGGGTGTTTGTGAACTACTCCCTCACTCATGCTCCTGCAGTTGCCGTAAGTAGCAGAGGATGTCATCAAAAGTGGGAAAGAACTGTTTTTAGCCAACTGGTAAGGTGAATGAGGTAGCAGTGATGGCAGCAGGTAGCTCTTAGCTCATTGCCCTGAGAAGAGCAGTGCATAGCGGTTACCATTAGGCACTTTCCCTGCAGGGCCAACATTTTTACAATTATGTCTTTCAGTTACTCAAAGAAGAGGAACAGCAGAAGAATCTGGTTTTTTTAATGCCACCACGTTAGTGCACACTGGTCTTACATACATCCATTTTAATCCTTTTTTTTGTAGATGATAAATAGAATACAAAACTGGTGCTTCTATGTCCCCCATGTATAATGACAACTGGACAGGATCTTCTTGGTTCTCTTTCATTTGAAATAAGATATTTTTTTCTGTAAAAATTTCAATGGGGGTGGGCTTCACAGTGACCTGTTTGCTGACCAGGGGCTTCAGGTTTTTCTGTCATTGAAACAGTTTTGAGAACCACAGCCAGGGAATGAGGAGGCCTGCACATGAAATAATCTTTTGCTGGTTATCTATAAGAAGCAGAAATTGACAGATACTATATATACAAATAAATACATCACAAAATACATGACTACTGATTGAAAATTGTTTAGGGCTGCAAAATTTATTTTTTCTATTGTGCTTTCTCACAATTAAAAGGCAATCATGTATTGATTTGTGTGTATGTGTGTGAATACTCCCCCTCTCTCACAAACACCTTCTTTAAACAGCTTCTTTAAGCAAGTTTCTACCATGAGAGTAAGTGGTTCTCTGTGTAAGATTGCAACTTCCTCAGAAATTCCATTCAATTATTTAACCTTGATAAAGGGTAAAGATTGATATAGTTAAGGTTCATGAGGCAATTATTTGAAAATACCAGCCATCAAAGCACTTTATTCTAGCTAATTACATTCATTAAAATGATCCCAGGCTTCTATTTCATTGCTGTTCTTATCAATAAGCCTTTATCAATAAGACTCCTAATTGTTCAAGGATCAAAATATCTCTTACCACCTAAAATATCTGGGCTATGAAGTAGTTTAAACTACACGTCCTTTTTCCATCCAGCTACCTGATGTCAGCTAACTAATTATGATCTCCTCAAGCAGATGGTTCCTCAAGTAGAGAAGAAACAAAGACACCAATAGGAAACACTCTGTTTCTCTGGTCCTGGGAGCAGTTTTTTGTCTCATATGCCCCTGACTCCTATACCTCTCCCTTCACTCTCCCTCTTTACTGCTCCTTCCTAACTCTTACGTCTACATACAGATTCCTCCTGCCTTTTCTGCCTAGTCAAGTGGCAGTATATGCCATGGCTAGTTTGCAGGGTGAGTGCGTGCTGACAGGACAGATAGTCAGTGTGACACAGTCAGACAACTCCTCTTTCGGGGCTATGCTGTGAACCAAATGAAAAGAAATAAATAGAAGTTTTCCTGCCCTTTCTGTTTCCTGGTTCTTACTTGGATGCTTATTTTCCTGTGACGTTGAGGAAGCTCATATAGCTTGAAATTCCTATGGCCCTGTCATGTTAACTTGGAATTGGCTGCGCGTCGAAAGTTACTGACAGACACAGAAACCAACAAAAGATGTGTCTGTACACACACACGCATAAGTTCACACATATTAGGTCATAAACAAATGTGATTACGTAAGGCTCAAATGAAAAGAAAAACCACTTCAAGTCTTTGGGTTACTGGAGAGCAAACATAACCTAGGAAGGCTGTATTGTCACATAGCAAGTCTTAGATGTGAAAAGCTGATGTGTCTCTCTGCCTTTACATGCTTCCAGCATCTCTGCATGAGGCACCCTTAAAGAGCCTAAAATGACACTTGAGTAATACATAAGAGAGACAATTGTGGAGAAAGTAATGACTAGGATGAGAAGAAGTTATCGTATGGATGCTGTGTAGATGTGTGGCTTTTGTCACTGGAATACAAAACACTCCAGAGGAGGCAGGAAGAAGGAATATGATGGCGGAGCTTGCCTCAAGGCTGATGTATAAAGTGGATATATCCTTGAATGATCACAAAATCCATTTTTCAGCAGAAGTGTTTCTTAGACATGTTGTGAACTAAAGAGTACTGGTGTAGAGGTAGGTGCCAATTTTTCCAACTCAAGTTTACTCTAGTCTTTCAAATTAATCACAAAACATGAAGTACAGGAAACAATGAAGTCTGCAGAAGCTTGCTGGCAGCCAAATGAAAAATAGGAATCAGTTTTAAAGCATTCAATTCTGTTAAATATCAGTAGTTATATTAATACTTATTTTATAAGCTGCAAACCTTTTAGTTTGTTCAGTAAAGGTTACTAGGTTTTGCCATCTGAGATTTTTTTTAAAAATGAAAGTGATCCCATGCATACTTTTTGATCTTCTAAACTGTGAAAGTATTAGTCTCAGGTGATTCAAGTCACAAATAGAATAGCTAAAATAAAAATTCCTATTTATCCCATGTTTGTTTACTTCACTGAAATGAAAATACCAGACTGGATAAATTCAAAGGGACTTTTGTACAAATAGCTTTATTGATTGCCAAAAAGCAAGGAAACTGGAGAGTAGAATTTCGTTCACCAGATGACAAATGCATTATAAATCTCAAAGATATTTTTCAACTTGAAAGACTGCACTGTATCTCCTGGAAAATATCAGAGAACATTGATTGAAGTATTTTATCCAGTAGCATTTTTTTAGCAACATTAAATTCTAATCTGTAATATTTTTAAAGAAAAGCAAAAAAAAAAATCTTTATTGTGGTTGCACTGATATTCCTTGTTTTTCCTCTTTTAACTCTTATTATAACTATTATTTTTCCACAAGGATTACTGCATTACTGTTTTGTTGTTTGGTTACCCCAGATTTCAGTCATTCGTTACGTTGTTGATTTTTCATCAACAAAGGCCTATAATGTCATTACACTGCAAGTTGGTGTATTTTTTTAATGTATTTGTAATAAATGTATTATTGCAGAAACAGTTGATTTTAGTTAAAAAAAGATGCAAAAAACTCCCACCCTACCCCATCCCAAAAAAACAAAAACAAACTAAAGAATTTTTAGTTTTGTTTCATGGGATTTTTCCTAACAATATTTCCTCCAGCTGCTTTTCAAGGACACCTTCCGTATCCTTTAGGTCTCTTTCAAAGAGGAACTCAACTATATCCATATCACAATTTGTGATGACTGAGTTTCTGGATAGTTTAGAAATTGTCAAGCTTTCTTGGGCTGTAATATCCTCCACCTAGAGGCAAACATAGAATCATAGAATCATAGAATCAGACGGGTTGGAAAGGACCTCGGAGATCATCAAGTCCAACCCTTGATCCAACCCCACTGTGGTTACTAGACTATGGCACTAAGTGCCACTTCCATCCTCATCTTGAAAACCTCCAGGGATGAAGAATCCACCACTTCCCTGGGCAGCCCATTCCAATGGCTGATTACTCTCTCTGTAAAGAATTTCTTTCTGATATCTAACCTAAACCTCCCCTGGCACAGCTTAAGGCCATGCCCTCTTGTCTTATGGTTGGTTGCCTGGGAGAAGAGACCAACCCCCACCTGGCTACAACCTCCTGTCAGGGAGTTGTAGAGAGCGATGAGGTCTCCCCTGAGCCTCCTCTTCTCCAGGCTAAACAACCCCAGTTCCCTCAGCCTCTCCTCATAGGACTTGTGCTCAAGTCCCTTCCCCAGCCTGATTGCTCTTCTCTGCACCTGCTCCAGCACCTCAATGTCCTTCCTGAACTGAGGGGCCCAGAACTGGACACAGCACTCCAGGTGTGGCCTCACCAGTGCTGAGTACAGGGGCAGAATCACTTCCCTGTTCCTGCTGGCCACACCATTCCTGATGCAGGCCAGGATGCCATTGGCCTTCTTGGCCACCTGAGCACACTGCTGGCTCATGTTCAGCTTCCTGTCAATCAGCACCCCCAGATCCCTTTCTGCCTGGCTGCTCTCCAGCCACTCTGTGCCCAGCCTGTAGCGCTGCAGGGGGTTGTTGTGGCCAAAGTGCAGGACCCGGCACT
This sequence comes from Oxyruncus cristatus, assembly GCA_013399855.1. Classification (NCBI taxonomy): domain Eukaryota; kingdom Metazoa; phylum Chordata; class Aves; order Passeriformes; family Cotingidae; genus Oxyruncus; species Oxyruncus cristatus. Next base: position 105,778 of record VXAY01005817.1, read on the forward strand.
TGGCCTTGTTGAACCTCATCCCGTTGGAAAATCAGCCAGCTCTCCAGTCTGTCCAGGTCCCTCTGCAGAGCTCTCCTGCCTTCATAGCTAAGAATAGACTTAGCTGAAAACACAAATTGAGAAGAAATTTAAAAACAAAATTGGAATTTCCTACTACAGGTACTGTATTTCAAATGCAAGCAAAATTTTTTTTGCACTCAAAAAGGCTCAGCTTACAATAGCAGATTCGTATGACCCCAGTCATTGCATTTCCTGTGGACAGCAGGTATCTTACTCTGCCTCTCCACTGGAACAATGTGTAGTTTTAGAATGAACTGCTTTAAAACGTAATGTTGTGCAGGGTTTCTTAAATCTGGTTTTGAGAAAACTTCAAAAACACAGGCACCACCTTGCTGTGGTTACTGCCTTAATGTTTTTCACAGAGGAAATTAGGCCAACCAGTCACGCTTTTTCTGACCTCTAATATTCCTTGAGAAGCAAACACACAGACATGAGAATGCCTTTAGTGACTTCATGTTTTTACTCCCTGTGTCTGATCTCATGAATCTCAGCTGCTTGTGGAACCATGCTTACCATGCATTGAAATTAAACTTTTTTGCCTTTGGCTCAGATATTTATTTCTACAGATGGCAAATGGCACCAGTTCACAAGTTCCATTCTGATGTATTTTTTCAAGGGTTTGAAGTGCAGGGTTTGGATTCAATGCAGTGTACAAGACCATCTTTAGGGAAGCAGTCTTTTCAAAGTCCTAGTCTTGCAGCTGAAAGTTGAAGTAATGATTCACCGTTCTATGCAAACCTTCAATATCTGTTGTAGTGAGCAAGAAGGGGTGCAGTATTTCACTTGAACACCGAGATCCCAAATGCAGCAATCCATTTAACATACAACTAAGAAGATTTTACTTATAAGTGATATGGGAATAATTAGGAAATGCAATTGAATTTGTAGCTGCTGACTGACAGAGAAAACAGAAATGTGACCTAAAACTCTATAACAAAATAATCAGACTTGGCATTCATCTTCACTGCAGTTTATTCACTATCTTCCTGAATATACCATGATTTCAGTGAGATACAACTACGAGAAAAAAGTGCTACGCAAGACAAATGCACACATTTAGAACCACATTGTACAAATCTACCATAATTACTAGCTGGAAGGTGTGTATGTTTATTGTTTTATTATGAGAACTGCACATCATAATCACTGAGACACCTCAATACCAGAAATTGTTAATTTTGAAGTGTTTAACAAGTCTTTATTCTTTGCCAATTTTATTCAAAGGGAGATGTGAAATTACTGAAAATCTATAAAAACATTTTCCACCTCTTTCAACAGTGTACTGTAGTTATCCCACGATTAACAAGCCACAAATCAAAGTTCACTTTTGCTTGGGGGGAAGGCTTTTTCTCTAGGATTTTCACCAGGTTGGATGTGTTAGAAACATTTTCAAATACAATCAAAATCTGTTAGATTTTTAAAAATTGAAAGAAGAATACATCATCTCATGTAGAGTGTATATTTCTGTCACAAATACAGCATTCTAAGAGCTTTAATGACAGCACTCTTCTATATTTTACTCCTGTGTTGTGTATCTGGTACTAGTTATGCAGATGTTGCTCCAGCTTTTCTCACAGAAGCAACAAAAGTGTAAGAAAGTGCTAAATGGATGCTGATCTGATAAAAAGATTCCCACAAGGCAAATAAAGAAAAGCTAAAAAAAAAAATACTGAAAATCAGGAGTCTCCATCGAAGATGTGATATCAGTTTCTAATCCTGAAAAGTCCAAGTGAGGAGGATGAAGTGCATTCTGTTCTTCTATATCCTCTTGCTACTTTTATGTGAGAGACAGCCAGGAGAAACAAGTCTCAAATGCCAGGTGTTCAACAGGATGATCACAGTATGTTGCCCTGGATTTGTTGACGAAGGTTACTACTTGTGAAACAAATTAAATCTTCTATTTCCTATGTATTTTTTTTATGGACAATTCTTGTTTCTAGAAGTTTTACTTCTCTCATTCCTTAGTTTTAAAGGCTCGTCTTCTGAGCCTTTCTCTCAGACTTGGTGTGCTAGGAAGAAGAAAGAACAGTTTTGCAATGACTTTAACTCTCTTCTCTTTGATGCCTGCATGATGGATTGCTCTCAGTGATTCCCAGATTACCCCAGTGTACAACATCCTGAAAAGTCTGAGGACTGTCAGGACTATCTAGTAAAGCAGAGGACTTCTTTGTTTTGGTTTGGTTTGGTTTGGTTTGGTTTGGTTTTTTTTGTCTGGTTCAAAACCCGTGTGAGCCATCCATAAACTCTCCTGCTTGAGGAGAGAGCACAAATTGTCCTTAGGCTTGGTTAAGGTGAATGGAAATGTCCTCATGTCCACCTAACTAGCAGATGTTGTTTTCTATTCTACAGGGCTGATCAAAGTGTTACTTGCCCACATGAGATGTCAGTCCCAGTTTTGCAGCTCACTTTTTTAGTAGAAAGTGTTACGGTTTCTACTTCTTTCACCAACAGTTTGCCTTCCTCGTTACTTAAAGCATGGCCAAATGTAAATATGAATCTATTTAAAGTAGTTTTCAGTATGGATGAATTTCTCTAAACAAGAAGTGGTCCTTACTCTTCCAGCTCAAGTTCATGCCATCTAAAATTCCTGTCACATGGCACAATGAAGGTAAGTGTAACTCCTTCGTGCAAAGTTGGTGTCTTTAAGGACCTTCCCCCCAGTATCTGATGAAAATAGGGAACTTCTCCCTTAGAAAAAGTGGTGAATTTACAAGGTGACCTAGTTAGGAACTATTTTTTGGCTGTCGGTTTGTGAAAAAATTTAGAATTTGAGCTAGGTTTTCAGTTTTCCAGAGAAGTAGTGGAGAACAGAAAAATCACAGCAATTTCCTACCAGCAACTTCCCAGTCACATCACATACAGACAGGTTATAAGGTAGCAAGGTAGTGTTCTCTCTGCCTGTTAATAGTTGCTAAGAACACGTCTGTGAAATGACCTTATGCAGCTCTATCCACATAGCTGTAAAACCTTTTACAGCAGACATCATGTCAAAAAAATTCAGGCCCTATCCCCTTAAGAACTAGGTCATGGGCTGGACTTGGCTGCCTAACTATCTAGTGCTATTTTAGATGGCCTAGAAGATTAGGTGCTGCTTTTAAAAAAGCCCAAGTTTCTTGTAGACCCTGTGTCATGTCTCCAATCCTATGTTAGTATCCTGGATGCTCTGTGGCCTCCTGTATTCATATTACCTTGAGTCACTGGTAAATAATGGGCACATGGAAAATCCCTGGAGGAAGAAAGAGAAGCTCTTTAGCACTACAAATTATATTCTTTCAGATATTCACAAGTCTGTGCTGTGAACTATGCCTCTTCCGCCATGACCCCATCATAGAATCACAGAATGGCCTGGTTTGAAAGTGACCTTAAAGATCATCTAGTTCCAACCCCCAGTCATGGGCAGGGATATCTTCCACTAGATCAGGTTTCTCAGAGTCCTATCCAACCTAGCCTTGAACATACCCTGGGTTGGGTCATCCACAACTTCTCTGGGCAACCACTGCAACTCTGGTTCCAGTGCCTCACTGCCCTCAGGTAAATAATTTCCTCCTAACACTTATTCTAAACTTACTCTTTTCCAGTTTGAAGCCATTCTCCCTTGTCCTCTCACTACACACCCTTGTAAAGTTTCTCTCCATCTTTCTTGTAGGCCCCCTTCAGGTACTGGAAGACTGCAGTTAGGTCACCTGAAGCTTTCTCCAGGCTGAGCAATCTCAATTCTCTCAGCCTTTCCTCATAGGGGGGGTGGTCCATCTCTCTAATCAACTTGGTGGCCTCCTCTGGACTCACTCCAACACCTCAATGTTCTTCCTATGCTGAGGACCCCCGAGCCGGATGCAGTGCTCCAGGCGGAGTCTCACAAGAGTGGAGTAGAGGACGAGTGGAGTAGAGAGAATCACCTCCTTCAACCACTGTCTTTCTCATTTTCAAAAGTCCTGTCTTTTATGACATTGGTGGAAAAATTTTCACCTTACTTTCTTCCCCATTGTTTCCTCACGTCTTTAGTTTTTTGCATACTTTGATCCTGTGCCATTTTTACATAAGTCTCTTTGTCTGAGAAAGAGAATGTCCAACCTACTTGGAAGGACTTCGATCCTTCCTTCTTTTCTCTTACCATTGAAGTAGCTTTATATTTATCTGCATTATATTAGCTGTTTTTTCTGAATGCTACTTTGTTACCTTTGCTCTCTTTTGCCATGTTTCTTTCTATTTTTTCTTTCCTGTTAAACCTATCCCTTTCATTTAATCTTTTTCTTTTAGCATATCACATCAGCCAACCTTTATTTCTCCCTTTTTGCAGCGTAGGTTTTTTCCTTAGCACATTGTCCTGCTTTCCTTTTTTCTCCTTTTCTCCCCCTTGAGCATTTTTACAGTGTCCTTTGTCTGCCTTTTTCTGTCACATTATCCTGCTGGTGCTCTCTATTTTCTCTGGAGTGTCATTTTGGTATAAAATAAATAGTATTGTGTGTTATTTATTCTCTACAATTTTTGGGTGAATGGAGCTGCCTGTATATAGAGACACATTTACACATAGTATCCTTCAATTACTTCCAAATTGTCACTATAATTTCAAAAGTACACTATATTTATAGTGGTTGAATTTCACAAGGTTTAATGTACTATAAATCTTTCATTCTTATTTATTCATACTCTGTCATAAAGAAGCAGTATTTGAATTTTCGGTTCCTCATTCTTTTAATGCCACAGAGCCAGATTGCAGCTAGGTGTAAGGATGTGCAGGTGTTTAAATTGTGACCAATTGAGTTCTTAATTTCTGAGCTCCCCGAGTGCCTGGACAGGAGGAATGCTCGGCTAGTGCAGCCAGCACCAGTGACACATGGGAGGTGCAACTGGGGTCATCACTCTCCATGAGCTAGCAAGCTGCAGCTGGCACTGGAAAAGTATGTGCAGTGCAGGCTTTTCTAATCCTAAATCTGCTTCAGTTGCTGTTGCTTCTACAGGGCAGGTGAGAAAGTCCTTAAGCATCCCTCAATGCCTTGGGTTGGTGCTATGCTCTGCAGGGAGGAAGCCCCTGGGGTCTGCCACTGGAATGGTATTTGTCAGGCATCAGGGTGACTGAGAAAGTCACAAAAATTGCATGTCTGGTGTAAAAACAAAGACTGTTATCTTGCTACTTGGTTGAGTGGCTTTGAAATACTATGAAAACTACTATCTTCTGATGCTGTGTAAGTTAAATTTTATTGCATGCTTCATTGCTGAAGAAGGTGTCTAATTTTGGAATTTACTTCAAGAGAACAATGTATATGCAGTAGGCTTTTTCTGCAGTTGGTACAAAGGTTGATAAAATTGTAAACTTCACCTACAAAAAGATTTCTGCCAAAAAAAAAGTGGTTTTTTTTTGTTTTTTTTTTTTTAACCGGAACCCCTCCACCCCAAAAACTGGTCCTAAATTGAAGTTTCTTTTTCCCAAATCTGAAAGTAATTTTCTCTGCAATGGATAAAGAGGTTATGTTTTTCAAATAATATTTAATTTCCCCATCTAATTGCTTTGCCATAAATAAGATACAAAAGCTTGTGCTGCCTGAAAACTCCTAACAATTTCTCTTTTACATCGAATTATAGTAGCTTTGAAAGGAAATAATGCATCTGCAGATGGTGCTGAATTGCATGAAATTAATTACTACATGTGCAAGTTCTCAATAATTAATTCCATTGAGGCCTGTAAAATCCATTGTGAGCTGAATTACATGCTTTTTAGTCTTTCCTTTTCTACCTGAAAATTGCTGTTTCATCTTTTAAGCCAAGTTTAAAAGGGATAAGGAAAATATATTAAGGTCATTTAAGAAAATGTATTAAATTTTCATTGTCATGCTCTCAGTATAAAGAAATGAAGCTGTTACAGAGCTTGTGTTAGCACGGTGAACAAACATTTCTAAATTTCTTTCTGGGAAGTAACTATTGACTACTGATGTACATTCTGATCTGGTGAACATTCAAAGTTCCTGGGATCAGTGGTCAGTCCCCAATCACTGCATAGGTTTTAATATAGTAAACACAAAGGTTGTAAACTTCAGCACTTATGAACACTTGTAACAAGCTTTTAATGGTTTTTGTTTGTAAATGCTGGTAAGAAAAAGGATGTTTTCAGAACATAAACCCTCCACATCTGAGGCTACAGGTAAGGCAGACACAACAGTCCTTAGGCTGTGAATCCTGGCAGTGCCAGGATGTAAGCCAAGTGCTTGACTGATCAAATCAGCAGCACACCTTGAACATACAGAGGAGACATTAGGGAGCTATGTAGAAATACCAGGGTGGTTTGGAGCAAATTCAGGGGATTGAAGGGGATTTTTTTAAGGATGAAAATTTTAGGATGATAAGACTAACCTCACTAGACCTCTAACCTGGCTTAGGAAGGAAGCTGTAGAATTCTGACAGTGACGGACTTCGCACAGGAAGGGGACCATGAAAAACCACAAAGGGTTGAAAGTTAGTCTCCTGGTCTGATGAAGTCTGACTAGTCTGGACTCAGAAAGGGCGAAGTTCACGATGAGTCCCATGCAGTGTAGAATCCCTGAAGCCAATGCCGCTCTACTGTTTCCAACCAGCTGTTTGGTCTGGATTCAGTCCTGTGAAAAACTCCAGTACCGTGTCAGACACAGTCATATTAACTTATTGCTCTTGTGCTTGTGTGGGGTCTGTACAGGTAGGAATTCTGATGGTCTAGTCTGACTTTACTTCTTGAGACAGCTGAGTTAATTTGCCATGTGATGGGTTGGGTCCGACTGCAGAGGGTTGCACTGGGTTGAGCAGTGTAGAGCCATACATTGATGCACATTGGTTTTGGCTCTAGTTTGAGCCAAAGTACTAGTTTAAGTATTCATACTTACAGAATTTCCAGTCTTACTAAAATAGAAGATTCTCGGACAGTGATTTTTTTTTTTTTTGAAGGCAGTGTAGGAGAGCCCTGTTACAAACTGAGCAATAAGATTTGCAGCACATTTGTTACCTTATCGTTTTTTGTGTTACTTAATCAGGGAAGTTCCTGTAAATCAGGACATTTCTGATTGATACACGGCTAAAGAATAGATGGTTTTATCGAAAAAGGCATTAATGCAAACAACTTTATCAGCTTGAATTGAATTACAGCTCTTGTCTCAAGCTTTACTCTTTTTTAGATTATATGAAAATCAGATAGGCATGGGTGGGCTAGGTTTTCAGGTGGAAATTGTGATACAGGGAAGTAAATCTCATATACTGTCTGCTGCGTTGCACTTAAGAACTTGACAGAGAAAATTAGTAAAACTGTCAGTCTCCAAACTTGCTAATGCAGCTTGATACCTTATGTCTGACACTCCCTTAGAACACTGAAGGAAAGAAGCTCTGAGAAGGGAACAGTGTTTTCTCTGCCTCAGGCACTGAGAATACATGACTCACTGGCCTTTCTACTTTTTGCAGAGCCATGGTATGTGTGCTTCTGTAACCTTTCAGTCCAGACAGCAACTGGGTAAATGCCAAGGAAAGCATGATCTGCTTTCTAATCAGTGGACAGTCTACTGCATTAACAAGGACAGTCAAAAACAGGAGCTTTTTTTTCTTCTATAACCTGGGTATGGAGGTTATAGTAACAGACAGTATATTGATTCAAATTTGGGATTTTTCCGTGTTTATCATATACAAGGCCCACATAAATCATATTTAGGTTTTTTTTTTGGCTGAGTTAAAGAGTAATGATGTGATTGACACAGATTTAGAAGCACATCATAAAACTGCTTCTAGTGTTTTAGTAACTATCACAAAATACAGTTTGAATATAAGAATTTCACAGAGACTTCCTGCAGTAGATTTCCTTTTTTTTTTACCATATATCTGATAGAGAAAGTATTCTTGCTAAATGGGAAGGATCTGTTTAACAGTTATTTATATTACTGTCTATATTGTTAAAGGTACCTATATTTTACTATTGAGTTGTGAAAAGGGTAAACTGGGATGCAATATGGAGGATGCAATAAACCTATTAGAGATGGGAATGCCAATCTAGAATAGTTATACAAGGCTGGCAAACATGACAGTGGACTTTGCTAGAGTTGCAGCCGAATGCCAAACATCCCACCGTGCCAGTAGTGGCCATGTGTAGGCAATAAATCCTTCTCCCCTTGTCTATTTTTTTTGACTCCATTGTTTCTTCTGTGAGTGTTCTCTGAGTTTCCCTTGAGACCTCAGGCCTTGCCATGTGACAAACACCAAATATCTAATTTAAAAACCTCCTACTCATGTTTGAAGTATAGCTTCTAGCTTTGTGTACTAATATTGATGTTGCTTCATATCTGTCTACCACTAGGTACATAAATATTTGAAGCCCGCAGATTGCATAGACTAGGGATGATAATGCTGGGACGTAAATTATGATGTTAGCTTCTTAGTCTTCTTATAGGATCTGTCCTAAGGACATATGCTTGAACAATTCTTTTAAAAAGGTCATTTTATATCTTGATACTTTCATTTTTCCCCCAAAAAAACATTTAATGGGTTAAATAAAAATGGATTTGTGGGGTTTTTTTAATTTTAATTAAAATGTCAAAATATTCATAGCAATGAAAATAGTTTTTCAAGCTTATAGCTTGGAATTGGAAATTATCTACTGGTTCTAATAATTTTTCCCCTTAATCCCCTTGTTTGTCTCCAATATGACCTTGGCCAAGTCATTTAAGCTTCCCATACTTTGACTTCCCTAGCCAGAAAATATTGGCAGTCATATTTGTCTGGATGACTTATTTCTCTTAATTAACATTTCTCTTTGTTAATATTGGAAAAGTGCTTTGAGATCCTTGGATGGAAACTAGGATATAAATACAAAGTATTTTCTGCCACTAACAAATCTATTTTACCTGAACGACAAAGATGCAAGAGAGAGATGAATACAGATATCAGTCTGTATAACAGCTATTGTGGCCTCGTGGGAGCAAGTTAACATTTTTTTCCTTAGAGGACTGATCTGCTCATAGATTAGATAACCAAAGACAGACACACTAAACTGGCAAGGTTTTTAAAGGAGAACCTTGACTAAAAATAAAGATGCTCCTTGGCTATTCTGTAAACATCAGCAGGGCATGTGAAAGGCCTTCATAAAGGTAAGGTTTAAAATAAGGCACTAAAAAAAGGTGGGGATGACTGTAATGAATCACATTTTGCTCTCAGTAACACTCATAGAAAGCCAGAAGAGTGACATATTAAATAAAAAGTCTTCTCTAAGAAGAGTCGTCATCTTGATTAAAGCACATTTCCTAGATGAAGTGTTTGTGGATTTATACCCCAACTATTTGAAAACAGAATCTGGGCCATATATAGAATCTCTTAAATACACTAAATTCTTAGGTATCATAGAATCATAGAAGATTTGAGTTGGGAAAGATCTTTTAGGATCATTGGGTCCAACTGGAAAACTAGTACTTCCACTAAACCATGTCCCTAAGTGCCTCATGTACATGTCTTTTAAGTACCTCTAGGGATGGTGACTCAACCACTTCCCTAGGCAGCCTTGTTCAATGCTCGACAGCTGTTCCAGTGAAGAATTGCTTCCTAACATGCAGACTAAACCTCCCCTGGCACAACTTGAGCCCATTTTCTCTTCTCCTATTGTTTGTTACAGGGAGAAGAGACCATGATGATGGAAAGGCCATAGCTGATTTTTGCATCAGGTGTTATTTTTCTGAAATTGAAACCTAGTCACTTAATGAATCTCCAAAAAAAGCATTTTAAGGCATGACCATAAAAACACAACCGACAACTTCTTAATTTCCCCTTTTTCGCATTGTTGCTAACTGATTCTGTTGCTGCTGATCCAAGTGATCACCAACAATTTGGCCAGGGGAGTTCCTGAGGACATCAGGAGGGGTTGCAGGGCCCTGTGGTGAGTCCATGGGCAATGGGAGACCTGGTGGTGCTTCCTTGATCTAAGAGAAGGGTTCGTGGAAAGATAGGCCAATCCTGTAGGTCAATACATCATGCTGAAGTTGTGTCATAGATGGGGTTTTGGTTTTTACAAACACAAGAACCTCTAAAGGCTGAAAATGAGAGCAATGGTATCCACCTGACAAAATGTAGTAAGAGCCTCTTTGCCAACAGAAATGTGAAGGAGGATTGAGACATGCTGAGGCAGCTCACAGCTGGAATCAACAGGAAGATCATCAGGAAAGATTGGCAAAGAAAATTGCAGCAGGGGAGCTGGAGGAGTTGTTCTCTGCATGAAGTAGTTCAGTTGTAGGAAGCTCTTGCATAGGATGGACAACAGGTTGGGGGAGAGCTCATGGGTCAAGACCAGAGGAGAAGTAAGTGATGGTGGCATTGTGGTAGGAGTCCATGGTGGGAGACCCCATGTTCTGGTGAGTGGGGTCTTTTTTAAAGAAAAATCCTTCTGGGATTGCTTCAAGGAAGGCCCTGGATTGCACTCAGTGACAGAGCTGTCATTCAGGAGATAGCAGACAGGGTGGAGCAGTGGGCCATAAGAACATTGTGACTAAAGGAAAAATGGAAAGCAGTGCACCTGAGCAGGTGCAATGATACAGGTTGGGGCTGCTTGGAGAGAAGCTCTACTTAAAAATAGTTCTTGGTGAACAGTGGAACATGAGCCAGCAGAATCATGACCAGTAGACAGACGGAAGAGACTACTCTACTTGGCACTTGTTAGATGTCATTCATAACACAGCATCCAATTTTAGGCCCTTGGTATGAAAAAGACCTCAATAATTTTTGGCTCTCGGTATAAAAAAGACCTCAGTAAACTATGATGAGTTAGCTGAGGCACCTAAAATGTTTGGGGGCTGAGCTCTCATCTTGTGAGGAGAGGCTGAAGAAGCTGGGATTGCTCAGCCTGGAGAATAAATGGTTTCAGGGGAACAAAACAGCAGACCCTAGTGCTTATGTGGATGGTGTTGAGGAGATAGACCCAGGCCCTCCACAGTGCTTCCTAGTGGGAAGTGCTTCCTGTAAAACTGTAAGTTGAAATTGGCTACAGGGAGAAGCTTTTTCACCCTGAGGATACCCCAGCAGTGGAGCAGGTTGCCCAGAGATGTTATGTAAACTCTTTGCTTGGCAGTTTTCAAGACCAGACTAGATAAAGCCCTAAACAACCTGGTCTGAACCCATGCCTGGCCCTGCTTTGAGTGGGAGGTTAAATTGGAGACCTACTCAGGTCCTTTTGTAGCTGAATTACACTATGGCTCTATGATTCTAATAGAGAAATTGTATGACCATCTTTTTTTTTCCCCCTGAATATGTTAGGTGAAGAACCAATTAAAAATATATATATTATACCTATGGCAGTTCTCCTTTACTTATTTTTCCTAAGAAAAGAAGCAGCTATTAAGACGGAAATCAGCTTAATAATCATGCAGAACTCTGGAAATAGGAAAAGGGGATAAATCACAATACTTCTTCCCAGCACTGTATCTTCATAGAATCAGAGAATATGCTGAGCTGGAAAGGACCCACAGGGATCATCGAGTCCAACCCTCAGCTCTGCACAACACAGTCCCCAAGAGTCACACCGTGTGTCCCAGGGTATTGTCCAACTGTTTCTTGAACTCTATCAGGCTTGGGTCTGTGACCACTTCCTTGGGGATGCTGTTCCAGTACCCAACCATCCTTTGGCTGAAGAACATTTTCTAATAGCCAACCTAAACCTCACCTGACACACTTTCAGACCATTCCCTTGGATTCTGTCACTGGACACCACAGAGAAGAGATCAGTGCCTGCCCCTCCTCTTCTCCCCACAAGGAAGTTGTAGACTGCAATGAGGTCTCCCCTCGGTCTCTTCTTCTCCAGGACGAACAGACCAAGTGACCTCAGCTGCTCCTCATACGGCTTCCCCTCCAGGCCCTTCACCCTTTGTTGCCTCCTCTGGCCACTCCCTAATAGCTTAATATCATTCTTGTATTATGGTGCCCCAAACTGCACACGATATTCAGAGTGAGGCCCCCCCAGTGCAGAGCAGAGCGGGACAATCCCCACTCTCGACGGGCTGGTGATGCTTTGCCTGATGTCCCCCAGACACGGTTGGCCCTCCTGGCTGCCAGGGCACTGTTGACTCAGATTCAACTTGCCGTGGCAAGTAGCATCTCTGTATTCTTCCCATGTCACTTGACCTTGCTTCCACTGGGCATACACCTGCCTTTTTTTGCCTTATTTCCAAGAGAAGATCCCTGCTAGTCCAAGCTGGCCTTCTGCCTCACCTGCTTAACTGCTGACATTTAGGGATTGTCTGCTCCTGTGCCCTTAGGAGTTGACGTTTGAAAAGTGACCAGCACTGATGGACCCCAGCACCTGCAAAAGTATTATCCCGTGGGACCTTACTTACTAATTCCGTGAGCAGCCTGAAGTCTGCTCTCCTCATGCCCCAAGTTGGCACTTCTCCTGTCAACAGAGATTTTAAACTCAATCCCTTCATGGTCTCTGTGGCCAAGACGCCCACCAATCTCCACTCTTCTCACAAGATCCACTCTGTTGACAAGCAGTATATCCCCTAAGGGACATGTTCTATAAAGTTGTCATTCAGTTCTTTTAGAAATCTTCTGGCCTGGGTTTACTGTACCCCAACTCTCAACAAAGCATTCAGAAAAACTGGTTTCTTAAAAGAAACTGATAGTTTTCTCTTGATTTCATATCACAGCATTACTTGCAGAAAGGGGACCCATTCACAAATCCGAGTATAGGCCAAAGTGCACTCCATCCACTTTCTGATCTTTTTTCTACAGGCAAAGCAATCAAACCTTTTACTAGGGAAAATAGTTTTCCTCTTGTCATCAGTATTAACAGGAATAGCTTAAACTATATCTGCCACTTTGTGGAAGATCAATGGAAAGAAAACAAGACCAGGAAAACTGGAAGACAGAAGCTAGGAAGTAGGATTTATTTTGTAATTCCTGCCATGTAATTACCTTAGATACATTTTATTCAGAGCCTAGGAAGTAACTCTGTTGGGCTCAGAGGTCATCATACGTGAGAGCCTGTAAGGAATATTTTTTGTCCTGCAAGCAGCTTCGAAATTCACACTTTAAAAAATATTGCCATTTTGCTTAAATCTTTCAGTTTCTTGCTATTATTCATGGATTAAATATGCTTAAAAGTGAGGAGATGGCATAGGGAAGGGTGCATGCAAGGTTTTAAGCATGTCTAAGTTCTAGAAGACTGATTTTCCTGAAGACAGTCTAAGTCTCCACACCAAAATGGTGTATGTCATGGTTGAACATGAAGGCAAATACAGACAGTTGTAAGAGGAGCATTCTGCTTTTTCTGCTTTGGGCAGGCAAGAATAGGAGTAGTTTAAAAACCTCAAAAGATTTAAAAGATCTCTAAGAGAGATGTTGAAAGACACATCCCGCTTTGAGATTACAACATGGCACTAAGAAAAGTCACAAAAAGTAAGGTGACTGTAGTGAGTGAAAACCTTGGAATGTTAGGGTTTTTTTTTCTCTGGAAGCTGACTCCTGCATCTAGGGACTTTGCAAATTCTCTGTAAAAGGAACAGAATGCATCAAATAAATCAAAATTAATCAACCACTGCCTTTTGCTTCTAATTGCCTTGCTGTGACTGTGTTGGTCAAAAAGGTTAATTAACATTACAAACTGGTCCACCACTTTGGTTAAATGATTTAGATGTAGGAAGTTATGTTCCCTATATTCAGGTGTGGTCAGGGACTGTTTAGCTCTGTTCAGTCAATGAATGAACTTGCTCCTGGAGCTCCTGAGAACAAGGCTCTGGCTTGTTTAAACTGTCTTAAAGGTTAGAACATTGGAGAAAACAAGGCAAATAACTTTCGTGTCCTGAAAGAGCCTTATCAACCTAAAAAACTGGAACACATGGATGAATATGGAGCAATTCACTTAGTATTTGCAGCTATGTGTAGATCTTCAAAGTTTGTAGTCATAGTTTGGGGCGGTCCTGTTAGTTTGTCCTAGATATAACAGGGTACTCAGTCATTGCTGCACTTTAGAGGCTCAGACACTTAGTAAGAATGGTCACTACTGAAATCGCATAAACACCCTGAAGACTACAGTGTCAACAGGCAAATCTGGTTCTGTATATTTTATATGAAGAAAATTGTCACCTCTAACTGGCAGGGACTAAGACTATATTTGCTAAGTTGTCTTTGGTTAGATGCTTATCGAATCATCATAGGTTTTGTTACCCGCAATTTAAAATACTTGGACAGCTGACCTGGAAAATTCACAGCACCAGATATATTCTAGTAATATAAAACCCCAAAGGAAGTGACGTTTCCTCTATTGCCATATATATAAAATTTATTCCCAAAGTGAAAAAATAAGCTATTCATGTGTCTTGTGATCCTATCAAGTTAATCTAACTTATGTTGTTCTCATCATCTTAGATGTTTGCCATCCCGTATTTGTCTTAATGAAAAAAACCCAACATAATAGAACACACCTACCTGGGAGATCTGAATCATGGTTTTCTTATAGTGTATCTAGATTAATTGATGACCTTCACAATCAGTTGATGACCTTGACTTGAAGATCAATAAGCCCATTTTCTGCTAATATGAATCTCCATGACAATGCTAATGGAAAGTAGTGTTGTTCAAAGAACTCTGGAAACAAACCAATGGCAATGGCCTCTTTCAAGCACAGGTACTTTCTGCTTCCTTTCTAAGTCACTTTCTGCATTTGCTGAATTTTCACAAATACTTCAAGGATGGTCATAATTGGATATGAATAAGTCATGAAGAATGTGGTGAGATGTACTTTGGGCAGGAAAAGCTGAACAATTATTTTGTTCACTAACAGTGTCCTGAACCATTCTGCAATAGTAAAAGTTCAGGGAAGCACATACTCTTCTAAAACATTTGTAGTGAAAGATGGGATGCCCCCCTCTGTAAGGAATGCTTTGCTACTGCTTTCTTCCCTAATATTCCTTCTCCAGCTTATCAGGGTTACCACCAGATCTGATAGTTTTTAAAACCCTATTCTTTCATCTTAACCAGCATTGTCTGTGTTAAATCAAATTACGTCAGCAGGTTGAATTTCCCTTACTTGTTTTTGGTATTTAGACCATCTAGCTATCGCAATGCTACTTCACCATCTCTCCTCAATATCTAATTAAGACTATTGCAGAACACTTGAGGCGCGTGGTAAAATATTGAAAACCTTAAATGACTTTTTCTTATTCTCCACCTTCTTTCTGGATTCATCCAGTTCAGTAGGGCTATCATATTTAATAGTTGTATTTAGCTGAAAAGCAGAATGACCTTTGTCCTTCTCTGGGAGAAGATCAAGACTGTTCAAATCAACTACTGCCTGGGCCAGCAGTCTGGCTTAGAGAGAATAATGAAGGAGATACTATTGAGTTGGAGCCTCCTGTGGTGGTTTTCTGAGCTAACAGCTGATCGCTGGAAGGAAGGATAAGAGGTGTAATGATTTCCACCAGCAAACACCCCTGAATAGTTTATATTAGCCAGGAGGGATATTTGTCCATTATCCAGGGCATATGTTCAGTGATTGCATGCTATCAAACAAAAATGAAAATAAAAAAAGACAGTGATGTGACAGATGGCTTCTTATGGCAGAGAATGGATTGAATATTCTGCCACAGCTTAAAGAAATGTGAAGCGACTTTACTAAAGGAACACCATAAAATATCACCACCTTATTTTCAATAAGGCTTTTACCCTTGTTTGTTTCTTTATTTCAAGTTTTCTGAAGTTATTACATAGAACTACTTTGAACTCAACCTTTTGAGAATTAAAAATGGTAAAATAACCACTATCAACAGAATATTTCTTGTAGGATCTGTATTTAGAAATACCTTCTTCCTTTTTCTTTCAGAAGCATTGGTCTGAAGTATTCCTAGCTTTTATTTTACAAAGCAGCTATTTTAGAATCAAGTTAGGTAGAATAAAATTATTTCTGTACCTTAATTCATTCTGTGAGTGTCATGGGAATTCTGGAATCTCAGAAAGAGGAAATCAGACTTGGTGCAGCTTTTTATATTTGGACCTGCAAGACACATATCTGGGTCCAAATGACCACTGGTGGTTAGACTCCTCTGGAGTGATTTTGCTTCTACACTTGATTTAGTACCTCTTTCAAACTGACTGGCTTTATTTGCACTCATAATTGTTCTTCCTTAACTGTTTTTGTGAGCATATGTGAACAACAGCCCATTCTTGTGGGTCAGGAGAAATAGAAAAGCTCATAATAACGATCTTAAATCAGAAGGGGTAAAAATTGTGCAAAAGTTGAGAACTTCACAATCACCATGCGTGTGTTGAATGCCTCTGCCTTCTTTGATATGGTTGTTCTGCTGTCGCCAAATAGAATGTATTTTTGCCTTTTTCATCATTTCATGTACATGTTATCCAACAGATAATTTTCCAAAGAGATGGCAATTCTAAAAAAATACTGTTATTTGAAGAATGACCTGGCAGTTCTCTGTTTATGCGCTATAGTGGAATCACACATTTACTATTGAGACTCTACTTGTATGTTTGTTCCTTTCATGTTTTACACAGACTAGAAGACTAGAGACAACCCTACCTGCACTGTAACTGGATTTATTTAGAATTCTGACTTTCTGGCAATAACTGATATTCAGTTACTTAACTGCAGTGCCCTGTTGGATTAGTTGTATCAGAGTGCTCATTAAATTTTCTTGATTAACCCACAGACAATGTAAGCACTAGTGTAAGCACAAGAAACAGTATTATGGGATATTTTTAATTCAGGCAAGTTCATAAGCCTTTATTCTAAATTAAAATATGATCAAGTTTCAATGAATCACTGGAACTGACTAAAAGCTTAAAATGGAAAAAGAATTGTAATACTGTATGGACTAACTGTACAGTTCAGAGACCATATGAGAACTGTGACATTGACAGATCCATTACCCCAGTCTATTATAATGATAATTTAATGGAGAAAGTAAAGATCAAATGTTTAGTTCCCTTATAACTTGCCAGATTTCTACAGTATGAGTAAGAAATAGTTAACCCCCTCCCCCCCCTAAACTAATGATTGAAAAAATAATGCAAAAAAGTAGCTTGTTCTGTATTTACAGTTCTTACACCCTGTTCTTAGGACTTGGAATGGAGTTTCTGGGGACACTGTTCATGTTTTTCTCATCAGTTTGCTAATTTATGCTGTACACACTCTGATAGTTTCATTCATCAGATTGGCTATGAGCATGTCTGCCAGAAGTATAAACTGAACATTATTTGCTTCTAAGTGTAAGCAATGAAGTGCTCACCTAAATACAGATTTGTATCTCATCCAGTTATCTGAACTGGTAACATTAAATATGACCAATGCAAAAATAAAACCAAATTGCCTGTGTTTCCGGAGCCACTACTGTGTTTTGGGACCTAGTTTTGCTTTTCTTACTTGGTTCCTTCTTTTCTCCAGGAATGAGTATTGGCATTTTAACTTTCAAAGGTATAATTGAAGGTCCACGGTAAGGAGAAAAAACTGGCCACTAGTGTCGACCTTACTAAAGTTAGCGTACAGTAGATGCCATGGACAGTCAAGTTTGAAGTCTTTCCTAATAATTAGTTCATGTTTTGAAATAGTATCACCACTATGCCTTCCTATTTCTTCATGGGTTCAGGTTTGGTTTAAAGAGGATATCTGGAAGTATTCCCTCAGATATGAAACAGGCTTCATGCACAGTTTTGAAACAAAATGGCAGGGGCTGATCAGATAAAGGACAAAACCTATCATAACCAGGAGATGCTTTGTGGAAGTGTATGCACTCCCAGAAGCCTACCAAACTGTCCCCTGGTCTTCAGCCTGTTTTACAAAATCCCGTACTAAAGTTAGCCTTGCATGTTATTAAATGACTTACAAAGAAATTGGCTTAAATTTGCTCTTAGTTTTCTTTGTTTTGTTGTTCTACTGATGTAGCTGTGATTGATAGTTTAAGTGTGTGAGAACTTGTCAGAAAGATCTTGTACTAGAGGAACAGGTATAGCTGGAATAAAACGCAGACTTACCTATGGTCTTCAAAATATGCGTTGTGGAACAAAAATTCCTAGTTTTCCTTTTCATAATATTTTTCATTTGTAATGGATAATACATATCAGAAACTCAATAGAAATTGTAATTTGTTAGCACATGACAACTTTTACCACATTATATCTAATTTTACAGAGTCTCACAAGCAGTAGTGACCTGTTTCTGTGTCATGCTACGGTTAATAACATCCTCCTCTTCCTCCCCTTCCTCCCTCTTCTCCCCATGTTCAAATCACTTCTTTCTCTCAGGCTGTCTAGTTATTCAAGATAATCAAGCTATGCTCAGACCAACTTGACTGTAAGGCTGCTGCCTTGGTTTCAAACCCAAGGAAGCACTTATCTGCTTTAAGGTTGTCCTTTTTCCCAACGACATGCGTTTTTTTTTCCCCTATGATGAATTCCTACTAAATCTGCTTTCAATAATCTTTATTACTATGTTTAGTGTACAACAGTTTTATTTTGGTGACCCTGCTTTTAGAGTAGTAAACACCTTCTTTACTCTTTCATGAGAGGCAACATTTGTCTTTCAAAGGAAAGTGCCACTTGGTCCATAAGAATTATGACTCCATGAGCATGATGAAAACCTTTAATTCTTTGCAATTCACCTATGTAAATAATTATATCACCAAGCTATTCACACCACAGAATGTATGCTTTTAAAAGATAATTCCACTGTAGGGTTTAGGATATTTTGGATACATTAGAGAGAGTCTTGGCTTGGACCTTGTGCAACTGAAGCCAACAGTAATTTCATTATTGATTTTCAAGATGAGAGCATTGTTGTTTGTGAGTGAATTATTTGTACCACTTTCCCGTTATGAAACAAATACTTGGAATTTTTTTCTTATCTCTCTTCACTCCCTCCATCTAAGCAACTATGGCATACATATTTTCATTTTATTCTTATCTTAAAACCTGATTCTGGAATGATGATCTATCTGTGGATCATTTGGTAAGGATTATATATTAATCTTTCCTGAATTTCTGTAATATAGTCATCTCGACAATGCTACTGGGCATTTTGTGGGTACCATCTGTCTAGAAGAATGATCACACATAAAGTAAGGAGTTTTTTTGGTTTCTTTTTCCTAACATATCCTATACAATAATTGGATGAAACTGGAGCTTCCAAAAGAAAGACAATTAGATGCAGCAAAAATTTTGCCAAGAAACGCACTGTGATGAAGCATAAGAAGCAGTAAAATTCAATGCATGAAGAACTGCTAAAAGTCATTAGAAAATACATTCATGCTTATGAAATTATTTAAATAGCTAACATGTTTCAATTTTTTTCATTTAAACACTGTGGGCTCTTTCCAAATTACCAGAAGCAATCAATTAATTCCTTCTTTTACATCCTGATTTTAATTTTTAATTATCTGGTTTTTATAACTATCTGTGTTTTGAAGTTAGAGAATGAAAATATCAATTGTATCAGGTGATACAATCACCTGGCTGATGATGCATAATAAGGGTGTCATTGTGGGGTTTGTTTCCGCTTGTTTTGTTCATGCTGTGGCTTGTTTTAAATTACAGCTATAAAGGTTTCTTAGAGAAAAAGAAATGATTACACCGTATTAGTTCTGTAACTTGATCTAAAGATCATTTTGCTGAGCACACAAAATGTTAAGTAATAGAATGAGGAGGAACCTGTAATCTTCTGTGGGACAATAGACAATATTATAAAAATAATTCAACCCTAGTTTTTAAACTTAGAGTTCTTTCATGATGATATAATATCCCATTAACAACAACAGAGTTGATTGATAAATGGAGTCTTTTCATGATGCTCAAATATCAGTTCACATCAAAATGCGGTCTGAGCTAGTGAAATATTTGCAATACAGAGGAAGTTCAAACATACAAAAAAAAGAGCTTAAATGAGAATTTTTTTTATCTTTGGGCAAGGAAATATTAATTATAATGATTTACTAAGTAAACAAATCCTGCTTATTTTATTCAGATAGTGTATATTAAATCTAGAGCATAGTCTGAGATTTGTAGGATAATTAGTAGTACCTACACTTAGTAGTACCTACACTTAGTAGTACCTACATTAAATAGAAGGGAACAAAGAAGATCTGAAGATATGGGAACAAAACTAGGATGATGCTTCTTCCATTATATGCTCCTGAAGGTCAATATGGGAGATAAGTATTCTATAGTTTTCAGTTAAGCTCCTGGTTTCCCTCTCCTATCCATAACATTAATTTGTCGTATCAGGGCTCTATAAGTGATCCTTAAAAATGTAGCATGTTGATTTGTTCATACTGAGCCTGTTTCATAGTATTTGAAGAAATACTTCTGCCTCCTTGAGTGCCAGAAATGGGCAATTTTAGTTTGGTGGACAATTTTAGGGTCACTGAGGAGTAGTTTGAACATATGCATCTTTTGGTTATGCAAAAGGTTATGCGTACTTGTCAAAGAAAGTAAAATAAGGACATAAGCAATGGCACTAACTCCCAATTCTTGTGGCAGGACTAATCATGCTGTATGGTAAGTTACATCATTGCTCATTAGGAAGAGATTTCTGTCAGTCACTAGGGTTAAATTTGAATGCTAAAAGAAGAATTTCTGGGCAGACAGAAGTAAGGAATAAGGCAACTGAGATACATTCTGAGCAAATCAACTATGAGTGAGCTACTTGGAAATTAACCAGTTTTCAACAACTTGAAAAAAAAAAGTTTTCTGTGACTTGAACTAATTATTTTTTAATGGTGAGATTGTAATTGCTATGATTGCTCAACCCTACAATGTTAGTTTGATGAAGTTTTTTTCTTTATTTCTTATTTCACAGAAATACTATACTTAAGAACTCTATATCCATTGAAGTAACTCATCTTTAAATGCTGCTACTTCTTCCGAGAACACACATAGAATCATTTCTGAGGAGAAAAGACAATGCAGAAAGAACCAAGTCTTGCCAGTACCACCCAAGGAGACTTTCCGGTGCCTTTTGCAACCGGACTTGTCTATCTCACATTGGCATTTTTAGCCATCAACGCGCTTGTAGCAAGCGTGGGTAGAGTCCTTCTCAAATCTTCTTTTGCGAAGCCTAGCCATGATGATGAATTCATCTTTATACTTATATATGATGCACAAATAACAGCACAAACACTAAAATTAAATATCAATGAGGATTTGTGTTTTTAGCAATTAAAATATGATCTCTTTGCCTGGACTGAAAAAAGTAAACTGAAATTGACCAAACAAGTATTTTCATTTTTTTTCCAAGTATAGCATTTTGCTTTGTAGAACAAGAGAAAGTCATGTATCACATGCTGAAAATGAGAAAATGTTAGTTACACTACTTCAAAAATATTTAAGCACATATCAGCTCTTTCACCAAAAAAAAAATTAAAAAAAAAAAAAATAATCAAAAAAACAAACCCGAAACCAAACCCTACACCACTATTTCATTCAAAAGAAGTGAGAAATACTTTGGAACTCAGGTGCCATTATGCATATTTTTTCTTGTGGAGTCGTAAAATTGCATGCAGAAATAGAATCTGAAAATTCTTTTGTTTAGAAAGTTAATGCTGGCTGTCTTCTACATTTGATAATACAGTGACTTATTTGTTAATTAACCCTCTTTTATCTTGCTGTGTCATATATATATGTATATTCTCTTGTTCTCATGTGTATATGCACTTTTGTTTATTCTTCTACAAACTCTTTAGTAATCTAGTAACCTCATTCAGTTCTTTCCAGTGCTCACTGAAGTTTGTTATGAGAAGCTTTCATGGAAATATTTTTAGAGCCTAGAAAAAGTCTTGGTCACCAGGAATCCAGAGGGACCAGAGGTGGGTCTTTTTAAAAGCACAGCCAGTTATCTGACACATACCCCTGCAGCTGTCCCATATATTTCTGATTATTTTCAAACTCCCACCTGCGCTGCTGGCTTCTAAACCGTTCATAATCACATTATAAAACAGGGTTAGCAGGAGACGAGGAAGATCTGACAGGTTAAATCCAAATTCCCATTCACATGCTGATCCACACACAGTGCTTTGCAGAGGAGGCTTCTTTGGTGCTGCAAAGCAAGTGCTCTGGCTGCCTTCTAGGACACTTTTCCTTGTTGAGTATGCAGGCAACATTTTCCTGTTCGTCAGAAGAATGAAGTAAACCCGATTAGATTTGTTCTCAGTCTGGGAGCAGGAAATTAACTTTGAAAATGATTTAAATGTCTTGCCTGGGGAGGGCCTTTTGCCACACTGAGTTCAATAGTTCAATTTGACAGAGCTCTCTGCCAGATTTCTAATGTGTAATAGTAGGTGCAAGGGATAAAAATGAGGTGGAGTTTTTAGATTATCTCAGTTGAATTCTTATATTTAGGTTGCTGTGTTGTTTTGGTCTACTTTTATGAGAAAAACTTGCTCTGAAGGGGAATTCTGGCAAAAAGGGCTATGACTATGTCAGTGTGCAGTCTAGCAGATTTGAAGAAGGACACCAGCATGAAGACCTGATGCCCCTCAGGTGTTTTGGGGATTTTTACTTTGGAGTAGCCTTAGTCTGGTCATATGGAATGAATTCTTTTCCTTTATTTATGTTCATGCGCAGAAATTTTTTGTTCAACTCCATTCACTATATTCCCATGCAAAAAGCCAGGTGAAAAACAAGCAGTATCCAAAGAAAAAGAAAGTATAGTCATAGAATCATAGAATAGTTTGGATTGGAAGGGACCTTTAAAGGTCATCTAGTCCAACACTTACGTAAATTCAGTTTCTTCAGGTGGTTGTGAACCTGATCTTCTCTTACAGTGGGAAGCACTTTACTCCCTCGGTCCCTATATCCTGCTGTCCATCCACTTGAGCGGTGTGGGAAGAGAGGTTGCCAATGAAGAATTCAGCAAAAAAGTTTACCTCAGCCTTCTCCTCATCTACTGTTACCGGTTTGCCAGTCTTGTTGATCAGATTGGTATACTTACTTTGACCTTCCTTTTCTGTCTCACATACCTGTAGAAGCCCTTCATATTACTCCTTGCATCCCTTGTCAAGTTCAGCTTCATCCACGTCTTGGCCTTCCTGACCCTATCCCTACATAACCAGGCAGTGCTCCTGTGCTATTCCCAGAATAACTATCCCTGCTTCCATTACCTGCGCATTTCCTTCTTGCCCATTAGTTCGACCAGCAGGTCTCAACTCAGCCATGTCATTCTCTTGGCTTTGTTGTCTGATTTCTTATACCTGCTATCCAGAGCTCTTGCGCTCTTTAAGGAAAGCATCCTTATAGATCTGCCAGCTGTGTTCTTCTCCCTTGTCCTGAGGGCAGTTTCCCATTAGTGCCTATTCACTAGCTCCTTGAAGAGCTGGAAGTTTGTTTTCCTAAAATTCAGGGTCCTGACTTTATTCTTCACTTGTTCTCTATCCCTCAGGACTGTGGCCTCCACCGCTGCATGATCACTGCAGCCCAGGCTTCCTCCAGTCTTGTGAGTGAGCCCCAACTAGCTCAATTACATTTGTGACTATCAGGTCCCATATTGCATCCCCTCTGGTAAGACTGTTTATTACCTAGCTCAAGAAGTTATCCTCCATGCATTATAGGAATCTTCTGGATTGTCTACAGGTTACCATGCCACTTTTCCAGCAGATGCTGGAGTGGTTGAAGTCTCCCAGCAGGACAAGAGCCTGCCAGTGTGATGCCTCCTGTAGCAGGAGCAAGAAGGCTTCATCAGTAGGCTCCCCTTGACAGAGACCAACCACAAGTTTCCCTTCATCGCCTTAGTCTTGAATTCTATGTACAAGTTTTCAACCTGCTCACAGTTATTCCGCTTTTCAAAGAGATAGCTTTTCACACCATTTCTTGAGGTAGAGGGCAACCCCTACACCCTTCCTTCCTCGCCTGTCTCTTCTGGACAACCTGTAGCTGTCAATAGCCGCACTCCAGTCATGGGATTCACCCCACCCAAGACTCAGTAAGGCAAACTAGATCGTAGTTAGTACAAGAACAGGTAACCTGTTGTGGGAGTTATGAAACTAGTTAAATTTGTGTTTTGTATGGCAAATGCCCTGATAGCTTTGGTCAATGAGTGAGTTGAGCTTACAACCTCTGTACCTTCTGACTTAGTGCTGTGGTCCTCTGGAAAAAAGGTGGAAGTGATAACATTTGGCATCACAGAATCATTTAGTTTGGAAAAGACCTTTAAGATCACCGAGTCCAACTATTTGCCCTCTTTAACGCCTTGAAATTCCCTGCAGTTTCAAAGAAAGAAAAATTTTACTTGTGGGTTTTGTGTCAGTTTTGCTGGGTTTGCATTGTAGGGTTTTTTCTTTGTTTCTTTGTTTAGTTTTTGGTTTGGTTTTAATTTTTTTTTGAGAGTAGACTTTTAGAACTTCTAGAACATAAAGATATGAGAATTTAAGGAACTATGAATGCATCCTGAGGTGAGGGAAATGAGTCCTCCATGTGCCGTGCAGTTTGCACAAAAATTCCAGTGAGGAATGAGACCTAAGAAACACAGCTCCTCAGTATTCCTACTTTTAATGGACATAGGTTCATACTTTTTTTGGGCTGACACACTTTGATATCTAATTCTCTGGGTATGGTGTAGAGAACAGTGTCTAACAGTAAGTGGAATTTCAGCAGGCTCCTAATATCTGAGGCTGAAGTCTTCCATTGCAATAGTCACAACCTATCATGAATGTAGCTGTGAATTCCAGAATGCACTGAAGGCAACAAATAATGCCTTTATTCTCTGACAACTTGAATCATCATTGCTTTCAGCATTTATCTGTTATTCGCTTAATTCCACAGTTCTTTAGAGAAACACAATCTCAGAGGTATGTTCTCTGTTTGATCAAAATTAAATGGAAAGTGTATAGACCAGATTTACAGTCAGACCGCACCAGTTATTGGTCTCAAGTGACAATTTACATGCTAATCTGAGACTATATAAAGTTGTAGGTACCAGAAATACCAGATGCAGATGAAGTATGCAAGGTGAGATGGCAAGTCAAACAGCAGCAACAGCAAGCCAAATGCTTAATTGGTAAAGCAGCACCCTGAAGTTCAAACAGGGCAGGCAAACACATCACTTCCTGCTAAGCCCAGAGACAAGAGATATATTGAACTGTATGCTTATACAGGGTGAAGGTCTTGATATGGCAGCAGTATGAGGGCTGCAAGGGAGAAAGTAGTCATCAGACATGACGTGGAGAGGGTCCCGTAAGAGTGGAGAGCAGGGTGATGACAGTGAAGGATCTTTATCTGCTTGTTGCAAGAAAAGTCAAGATAAGGCTTGTCAAAATACCTGAGTACACATAAGTGTCTTGACAACAGGAGGAAACGTTTACTGAACGTTTGCTGAACATTATAACTGAATATCAGTCAGTAATGATATCAGGGTTTAGAGACATCACAAGAACTAATAGTTTTTGCAGAAGAAAGTACCAGACAAAATTACTGTGCCTCAATTTAAAGAAATCAGCCTAGCAAGATGAGGAAACAATGACGAAGGGAGCTGAAGCAGCTGAGCATGCAATGCTGGGTTGATGTATAACCAGGAGTATTGTCTTAAAGAAGTTCATAAGGCAGTCACTAAGAATTTTGGGAGCTCCAGGCAGAGATGACTGCCAGAGACCCTCGGTGAAGTCCCTCAGAGACCTTATAAGGATATGTATATGTGCTAATAAATGTTGGGAAATGTTATAAACATGTAACAGGAATTT
The DNA here is from genome assembly GCA_013399855.1 of Oxyruncus cristatus. Taxonomy (NCBI): domain Eukaryota; kingdom Metazoa; phylum Chordata; class Aves; order Passeriformes; family Cotingidae; genus Oxyruncus; species Oxyruncus cristatus. Next base: position 131,487 of record VXAY01005817.1, read on the forward strand.
GGGGAACAAAAAAAAAACAATAAAGTAAAGCAAACATATAAGCTCTGTGTGCACTTTGGTGAAATGATTCCCAGGGCACCCGGCATGTTGTGACTATAATAAAAGAATGCCTGGCTTCTAAAACTCACAAATTGAGTCTTAGACATTTCTTTTAAGTGTTAATTTTAGGCAACAGTAACATTTACTCTCATTTAGTCAAAATTTTGCTCTGATTAAAGCAATCTGCCTCAGAGCCTCACACTGCTTTTGCAAGGGGTTAGCAATAGCAGAGCTGCTCTTCAAGGGAGGATGAGCCAGGAGTTGAGTGAGGGCAATGATGGCACAAGCAGGAAATATGACATTATGGACAAGGCCAAAATTAAGCAGGACTGTTGTGTTGATGGGAGAAGGTCTATCCACAGTGCTAGACAAGGTGAGGTAATGGGTCATGTTCAGGGGACAGCTGAGAGAAGCTGGATACAAGACTGGAAACGTGGCTATGGAGGACCCAAGGGCTGTCTAGAAGTTAGGTTCAGGGACTGGCCCTGCTGCAGCATCTCTGGAGCAGGGACTGGCAGCCCTAGGCTGGGCTGATATCCTGAGCTGTGGGCAGGGTTGGTGAAGGCCCTGGAAGTCTGCACAGGGACACAAAGAGATAATAGCACTGTCACGGTCCTGACAGCTTGACTAAATATCACCTCACTCTATTGACAATTGCTTCGATTGTATCTGAGCTATTCTCAATGTTTATTCTCTGAATGTTTCTAGCTGCAAGGGGATTCCATTTTTTTACTATGAATGCAGAAGAACCGATACCAAACATTTGATCTGAACTTTCATGAGAAAGTTACACACAGCTCCGAGTCCTGTGTTTAAGAGCACTCCTCTTTGTCATGAGATTATATGATAATCCTAATGATGTTTCTATAATTGTATGGTTAGTAACATAACTCCATTTTGAAATGGGCCTTAAGTGTGGATTAATCACTTATAGAATCCACCTCTTCCTGTTATTGAGCTATTATATATTATGTGCACCACATTTGGAGCTTAGACCATATTCCTCTCCAGAGGCAGGACCCTATGTCATGACAATTTCAGTGTCGGGCTTTGAAAACCTTAATTCTATATTAGAAAAGGCTGTAGAACAGGAAGACAACATAGATGGCAGTGGATATAATATAATATAACCAGATAGGTTCATCACTCTCCACTCAGCTTGCCATGCCTCCACTTGCCAGATTTTGAGCCAGAGTTCAGACCAAGGAAGAGGAGACACAATGCAATGAGCTTGCTGAGCTGCAGTGCCAGTATTTAGAAAGAGGTAGGGAATTCTTTATCTGACCTCAATCTTTTTAAATCCAGAAATAGTACAGCTTACTTTCCTTCAAGTGCAAAACACTAGAAATAACTATTTGAGGAGGCAATTTCTTATTCAATTCATTTGTCCCTTGTCCCTCCAGCTAGGTAGATTTTCTGTGGATTGTTCTGACTTTGGTATCATAGATTAATTTGTAATGTGTTTATGTTTAATTTTCCAAATATGCAAAAAAATACTTTGTGTGATAGACAAACCCCAGCATTTCATGTTTTCCAACTTTGTGCAATACTTCTGATATGACCAGAGGCACTTCATAGAATTTCTGTGTCATACAGCAGCGAATCCACTTTTACCATTACTAAGGATGAGACCATAAGTAGCACTTCCATGTTTAAAACTTTAATAACAAAGTAGAATCCAGAAGGAGACAAGGTTTGGAGGAACAAAGCATATAAATCGTAGTGTTTCTTTCAGAAGAAACACAGAGAAAAATTCTGGTGTTCCCATCAGGAAAGAGGAAAGATTTTTTTTCCCCTCCCATGTGTACAGGATACACTTACAGGCCTATTGCAGGGTCAGAAAATTTTCTTTGTGCTTGGAGGATGAAATTGCCCAAGTAAGTTTTTATTCTAAAGGTGGAGATTTTACAAAACATACAGACTGAAAAGAGGGGAACCTAAGTCAACATAAGAGAATAAACTAATTATGGCTGACTGGATCTTGAATATTTATAATGCAGCCAGTAGCAGCTCCCTTTGGGCCCCTTGTTTACCATGACTGTTGAATTTATATGCCCTGACACGACAGAGTTCTGAGAAGAGCTATGTGCATAACAACAGATACGGATGGAATACTTACAGGCTTCATCCACTAAGGCTGTGTCTTTCTAAAAGAGACAAATTTGAGTATCTTTCCTGCTGAAAGTGTTTAGGATGAATATCTAAAAAGGAAAATGCAGGAGGCTAGGAAATGGGACCTAACATTTTGACAGAAAGGTTGACCTTTGCTTAATCCTTACCCTGATTATGCCAGTTTTTGCCTGGAAACCATTTCAAGGCACTAATCCCAATAGCCTGTTGGACCCCACATCACTTTTCTTCATCATTGAAACATGATGCAGAAAGCAGTATTTCATCTTTGAGGGCCAGTACAAAAGCAGGGTTTGCATCAATGGCAGAATTGATGTCAGAAACAGACTGAAATGAAACTCTGCCTTGGTGTGGGATCAAGCATTGCACATCTTCAACCAGGATTTATGAACGATTGTCCATCCAGGTGGCAAGTGAAATCTCTTTTCCCACTCCTCTACTATCTATGCAGTAAATTGCCAACAAATCTTCCTGTGTGGTCTTTTAAAAGTCGGGAAGACCAAGCAAGGGGAAAAGTATCTAAAAATAACCTTTGAAAAAGAATAGCTTTAAAAAATGTCATTGCAGCACGGTTGCACAACAGATTCAACTGAGGAGAGATTGTGCTGTCAGAAAGCTCTTTCACTCACAGTTTCTTCAAATACAGCCAGGCCAGACACTGAGCTGGGAAGAAATCATAGAGACCTCTGAAAGCAGAACAGTATTATTTGTAAGAAATGCCATGAATGGCTTGTGCTGGGCTAAAATTCTGGGGTGAATGTTGTATTTTGGAGGCTATGGCTCATCACACATCCCAGGCATCATCTGCAGGGTGGCTGATGAGGATGTAATATTTGCAAACCATTTGATTCATGGCTTTGAGGAAGTGAATGGCACTCCAGCCCATGCTGTGCAGGCAACGAGTTGAAGAGAAAGTAGAGCCTCTTCTCTCTTCTCCTTCATCTCCTCCTCAAACAGGCCCAGAAGATGAGTGGAGATGCTTTCAAAGGTGGGTGATCTACTCTAGATCTGCAGAGTGAGCTTGTGATGGGCAGATATAGCAACTGCTAACAGGTATAGTGGTGGTAAACAGCATCTGTGTCAGAGCAAAGTAAGAGTGAAGAGGGGCTGTGAGGAGCAGGCAACTGGCTGGTGGGCTCTGGAGTAGCCAGGCAGCGTGTCACTGCTGATCAGATGCTGCAGCCACACAGCTGTGTGGGTGAGAGAACCATGGACGGACTGCACACAGTGCATGTTTTTACTGTAGTTCAGCAAGCACACTTGATGACACTGTACTGTTTTTGTACATATGCCCTTGGAAGTGTGACTTTTTCCAAACAGCCTTCAGAGGGAGTGCTCTGTCATCCAAGATTTTTATATTTTTGCTGGCAATTACCAAAAGCCCTTCAACTGAAACAAACAACACTCTGTCCTTCATATGTTTAAACGTGGGTGAAGTCATGAGATTTTAAACTGATTTTATTTTAAATTGTGTTTAAAAAGAGGACAAAGGTGTAAAAATCTGACACAAACATAGCTTTTATGCTACCCCCATTGTAAAAGTAGCCTGCAAGTTTCTATTCTTGGCAGAAGGTTCATGAAACAGATTGACAAAGAAGAAAATATTTTACCACTTCACTGTGTTAAAAAGCCTGCCCATTCCTTTCTGATTCAAGATAGATCAGTGAACAGGCCTAAGGCTCAGGCCCACTGAGGACACTTAAAACCTCCTATGAACAGTGAGGGGAAGAAAAACACATGAAAAGACAACGAAAAAAGCCGAGAAAAGACAATGGACATTGCTAAAATGAATGCTTAGGAGAGAAGGATTGGTGCCCAGTACAGATATGTTGTACAAGACTTTTGGCATTAGCATTTTTCAATTATGCTTTATTAATGTCACATCACATTTAAAATCTTCTATGCATACAATGTGAAATAGTTTGCATGCAATACAAAATCAGATCAACACTTTTAGAGAATCCTGCTGGATGAGGAAATGACCCTGGGACTCTGTGTGTTAGCTCTATGGAGTGCTCCATGCTTCTCAGCTTATTGTGACATTTCTGGGACAGCACTGACCTGCTACCTATGGCTGAGGATGGCCATAAAATAAAACTCTTTTCTGAAGGCACTTTGAAAAAAATAATTTGATAATTCAGCACATTTCCA
>VXAY01005817.1:135821-168149 GCA_013399855.1 Oxyruncus cristatus
AAAAAAATTTCAAAATTACGAGAATTACAAAAAAAAAAAAAAATTTTTTTTTTTTTTTTTTTTTTTTAGTAGCCAGATAAAAAGGGGAAAGGAAAAATGTAAAGCAATGAAAAGTAGAATCAGAATCATTGTTTATTGTATATGTCTTGGGAGAAGAGAAAAACAATACATGCCTTCCAATGTGAGAAACAGAAGTATCAGAGACATAAGCTGTCTCATTTAGACCAATTTACCAACAGAAAACACCCTCTACATTTCACTGAAAGTGGAAGGAGGTTAGCATTTCTCATGAGTGGGTGTGAAATCATCCAGCTAGGTTTTTTTCTCCAAAATTATATGAAAGTAGAGGATGGTGTTCTGTAATCCAGTTAAAGTAGGAGGTATTGTAGATGGCTATGACTCTATGGATTCTGATTCAGAGATAGACACCAATGTGGGCAGGCCTGTTACCACTTGAAGCCTCAGCTCTGGCTGATGGTATTAGAGAGGCTGCACACTGATTTGCAGTATTAGCAGAAAGCTCAACTATTTTGTAGAAATAGAAAATAGCCCACAGTTTCACTGAAGAAGTGTTGGACATTTCCAGGTTTAGAATAGATGGCTTGTATTGTTTGCTTCTACTGGTTGGTGTGTCAGCCTTGTTCTCCAAAATTTCCACTCTGTCACCAGTGCATAAAACTCACAAAATTATTTATTTATTCAAAAAATGCATTTCAAATGCTGCCACGTCTTGACTGCTGGTGTTATAATAATAAGTTTGTTATTCTACTCAAGATTTATCCCTTCCCCAAAAGATGAGTGACATTACATTTTACTGGCTATTCCAGCAGCAGAAATCAGGTAGAATGTGTGGAATTGTTATGCTTTCTGAAATATGTTAACTATAGCTGCATTCTGGATTTCATTCCACACACTACACAGGCAAGCTCCTGTATGCTTTTCAGAGAAAACAAGGCAGACAATTGCTCGCTTCTAAACCACAATGCAGTGGTTATTTTCGCTCTCATTTTGCATCCCAGGAGTAAAAAGAAACTCTTCAATTCATTACTGAAGTGCGCTAGATGTTTGTTTACTTTGATCAGATGAAAGGATGATATTTCAAAAGTGTCTACCCATATATTCCAATTTTGTAGAGTTTCTGATGCTGAAAGACTGTGTGTTGGCTTTGGGGATAAAGCAAATCATAGGCTTTCTGCTTGGCTGTTTATCATTCATGCAGTCTGTCATTGTTAGAATTCTCTGAACCAACTAAGTGTTTATAACTGCTTATTTAAGACTGCTTTTTAGGGTCCTCAGTATAGCACAAGAATATGCTATGGTTATGACTACTCTAATACATTAGTTCCTGAATCTTATTATGGGTTGAAAGTTTTAAATGCTTTTTTCTTTCATCTTCTTCAGCTGTGTCAGTAGTAATTTCCAGTTTATTTTCTAGGGGGTATTAGACAACCTACTGAGATAAGACACAGTGAAGTTAATTCTCGCTCTAAATGCAATACATTTTAAAAACAATTTCAGCGTTTTCATATGGAAAAAAAATCAGAAGCAGAGCAATACCCGACACCTTTAAATTGCAAAACTTCATGTAAAAATTTCAAAGTGCATCCTTACATTTAGACACAAAATATCTGTCTGAGGAACTCAATTTCAGTGTTGTCATATACCTATTTTGCTTAGGAAGGCAGGACATAAAGATCACCCAGATATATAAGGAGGATGAAGCCATCTGTGTAATGAGGGTAAGAAACTGTGGCAATATTTCAAGGTTAAGTATATTGTACTTTGTAAATCTATTATACCTCTTGAAAGTTGCACTTTTGCTTTGCATATGTTCTCAGTTTGTGTTTACCGTGTTGCATGACTCCTGAATATTCAAGAAAATGGAGTTTGACACAATTGCAAAGAATGATATAGCAAGAAGGTGTCTTCTACATGCTGTGGCATAGTTGTACACTTAACAAACCATAGAATGGTTTGGATTGCAAAGAATTTCTTCTGTAAATCTAATCTAAACCTACCCTCTTTCCATTCAAAGCCATTCCCCCTTGTCCTGTCACTATTTGCCCTGGTAAAAAAGGCCATCTCCAGCTTTCCTGTAAGCGCTCTTTAAGTACTGAAAGGCTACTATATGTCTCCCTTCTCCAGGCTGAACAATCCCAGCTCTCTCAGCTTGTCTTCACTGGAGAGGTGCTCCAGCCCTCTGAACATCTTTGTGGCCTCCTCTGGACCTGTTCTGTATAGGTCCATGTCCTACTTATGTTGGGGGCTCCAGAGCTGGATACAGTGATCCAGGTGGGCTCTCAAGAGAGCAGAGGAGAGGGACAGAATCACCTCCCTTGACCAGGTGGCCACTCCTCTTTTGATCCAGCTCAGGACTGTTTGCCTTCTGGGCTGCCTGTGCGCATTGTCGAGTTATTTTCATCTTGTTGTCAACCAACACCCCCAAGTCCTTCTCCTCAGGGCTGCTCTCAGTCCATTCTCCATCCAGCCTGTATTTGTGCTTGAGATTCTCCAACCCAGCTGCAGGACTGTGCACTTGGCCTTGTTGAACTTAATGATGTTCACACATTCCCACCTCTCAAGCCTGTCATGGACCCTCTGGATGGCATCCCTTCCCTCCAGCCTGTCACTGCACCACACAGCTTGGTGTAGTCAGCAAACTGTTGAGGGTACACTCACACTCAATCCCACTGTCCACGTCACTGACAAAGGTGTTAAACAGTGCCAGTCCCAATACCAACCTCTGAGGAATGCCACTGTCACCGCTCTCCACTTGGACATTGATGCTGTTGACCACAACACTTTGAATGTGACCAATTTTGCAATTCTTTGTCCATCTGTTAAATCCATGTCTCTCCATTTAGAGACAATGATGTTATGAGGGACAGTGTCAAATGCTTTGCATAAATATTACATGAGCTTTAATTAGAAACAAAACTGCCCTCCCTTTTTTTTTATAGTTTAAAACCCAAGCTCCTCGTAAGAGCTTATAAGTAAAACACTTTTTTCTTAATCCGCATGTTTTCAGTTGAAGAAATACCATAAAATGAACGTGTCAGGGTACAAGAGAATTATAACTTGGTATCACACAGGAGCTGCAGCCAGTAAATAACTTCATTGTCTCCTATGTGGTATATTATATATTCAGACACATGGTTAGATGGGTTGTCACAGCCCTAAATATCCCCTCCTCACGTGTTGGCTGTTTTGCTAACATTGCCTGGATTGGGTTTTGTTTTTGGTTTTGCTGTTTCAACACCATCTTTAGACACACTGTCTTTTCTTCTCATTCAGTTGTATTCTATTCCATACTTGGAAAAGTCAAGTCTTTTGAAAAATCATTGTAAAAATCAGAGAATGCCACAAACCCCTCGCTTTCTTTTTCAATGAGAATGCTGGACTGTTTCAGTGAACATTCCTGAAGCACGAACATGCTCTTAGTCAGACTGAATTTTCTCAAAATCTATGCTTTGTCAGAAGATGCTGTAACTGAGCTGTGATTTTTCTGTCTGTTATAAAGATTTTTTTTAAAAGTCTCTGACACCTGTACACTTCCTGTCATGATAACTGAAGTACACACTCAATTAGTAATTAAAAAGAATGTTAGGTAACCATCTGCCAAGAATATTTCTGGGTTTCGTGTCTATGTAAAATAAATCAAGAGTATCTGCAAAAAGTAGTGTGGAAAAAAGAGAATTACTGGTTCCAATTAGCTGAGTAGAGAGAGTGTGAGTGAACTGTAAGACAAATGATACTGAGTTCAGTCCAGATGCCAGTGGCTGGCAGCAGAAGCACAAGGAGACGTCAGATGCAGAAAGACCTTTCCCTTTCCACTTGCTTCTGGCAAAACCGAGGGTCGCTATCTTTACCTCACAAAATGAGTGCTTGATGGTAGCTTTGTGAAGTGCCCTTCTGATAGTCACAGGGAAATTCTGATCTATTCCTTCTCAACACCAGAGCTAAGGGTGATGCTTCAGCATTGCAGCGATCTCAACATTTACCTAGACTTGCAGCCCTCATTGCTCTTCCTTCCTAGGACCAGTGGCCAGAATCAAATAAACGTAGCAAGTTGGATTTCTTTGATCTTATTTGACCAATACCAAAGATGACACACGCTTTTTAGGCTAGTAGTGTAATAGCCAACAAAATTCTATGTGCAGCTCTCTTCCTCATTCTTCAGAACTTAAATGAATTATAGAGCTTTGAGGAGACATTTTAAGGGTTTTATACCATGTGTACTGTTGGCACTGAAATGGCTTTAATATAAAGAAAAGCTTTAAAGGTTTTTCTGATTTTTTTAAGTAGTACAGAATGCAGGAGCTCTTTGTGTGGGTAATTACATGAAGAGCGTTTGTCTGAACTGTGTTTCAGAGAAATAAAATACTCCTCAGATAACACTTTATTGTCTGCAGTTTTGGGCACATTTAGCTTCTCTAATTGAGGTGCTTTATTCAGAAGTGAGATTGCGTAAGCCCAATGCTTGACAGCTCCCATTTTTAATACATAGAAAGAAATTGTTCTACTTAATGTTTAAGATCACCAAAAAGTACGAGCGTTACTTGGAAAAGTAGCCTTACTGACTTTCCTTTTCTTATGGTAATAGAAGTAAATGTGGCCAGATTTTACTGAGCATTGTTATAAAATTTTGATGATCCATGGAAAACAGTACTTTAAAGGAGTAGAGAAACAACTGAAACCACTGATGCCACCATTAGACATTTATTTGTCTTGGGGTAAGAAATAAGATGAAGTAAGATTAGGTCTCTCTTTTAATAACACCCAAGTGATTATGCTTAGGACATAACTAAGGCACACTGGAAAAGAAGATGCCTGATAGAGCACATGAATGCAAGAGTCCAAAAATTGCTCAAAAGGAAAAAATTTTTTTTTCTTAAAGCCCAAGTATTTATGTAATATTATCAAGAAAATTTTAACATTATTCTTTTTTACACAGTAAAAATGTGAATGAATGCTACAAAAAATAATTGTAGCCATGAAATTTCATAAATTAAAGAAGAAAATGAGTTCTTTTTATTTCCTGTGAGGAAACATCAGCCCTAAACAAGTGTTGCTAATAAGTCATTTCAGCTCTGGTCTGCTACAGTCAGAGCTTCTGAGGTCCTGTTGTGCATCCTAATGGCTAAGAAATTGAGATTTAATGAAGAATTGCTGTATAAGTATGAAAAGATTAATGCAGTTTTGGGGGGAGATAGATACACTTTAATTTTACCTTCTTGTGACATGAACTGAAAGCCATCTAAACTACCATAAGATAATCTGCTTGTTATTCTGGGCATTCAAATGATTAAGAGATTCAGTTGCAAAAAGTTTTGTGCTTAAAAGCAAATTATTCAGTAAGATCAAAATGATATAGTATCTGTCTTCACCCTTCTGCTGATCATGAAGCTGGCTTGCCATAGCTCCTTGATTAATAACCACTGCAATTTTAGGTATAATTTCAAAATACTGCTAGGGTCATTCTGAATGATGAAAAAAATTGGAATGTTGCTGAAGTGCTGACTGATAATTCAGACTAGGTTGACCTTTTGTGTTGGTATCACTGATTAAGATGGAATTTTTACTGGTAGCTTTTCAGACAGCTCTCCTATTTATATAGTATTTTCATATAAAAATTAAAATGCTGTGTGTTGAAGTTAACAACTTCAGCCTCCTTAATGTGAGGTAGACTTTGCAGCAGTTGAGATATGACAGGAAGGGGAAAAAAACCAGAAAGTATCCAGGCAGTATCTTCATCATACTACTGTTGACTATACTCATCTGCTTCCTCCTTACATCACCACAGACCACTGCTGGATAATGCAGTTTTTTCCAAGCGGGGGCACAAAGATCTGCCATTCGTAAACTTCAGAGGGATCAGATTATGTGATGGGTTTTCAGCCTCCTGTACATGAGCTGGAGTTAACTGAACTCACATTTGTCCATTAAATTTCACCATTGTGCTAAATTCCCAAGAGAAACAATAAGTGGTTAATTTCTTTTCAAGTATGATATTTTAAAAGATGGCATTTGTAAATTCCTGTTATACCATTTCATTATCTAGCCATTATATCTCTCAAAATGGCATGCTTTAGAATAGAATAGAATACTGTCACTAAATCAAACTGAATTTAGTATCTTGTTCTCAAGCATCAGGACTAAAGTCCCTACTTCAGATCTTGTGACATTCTCAGTTCAGGACAGAGGACCTGACAGTACTGAGTCATGTATATACTGATTTTGCTAGCACCCAGCTGTGCTGCTGCATTTCCCTGTCCCCGCCCCCCCACAGGCTGCACTATCATCTGAGACTACAGAGTACACTGCTGGAATGTCAGAATTCAGTGGGTCAGAATTTTTCGTTGAAAAATACAGAAAAAATTATTATTACAAATGTGAGGCAGTTTTTACTGGGCAGCTTAGTACTTCTTAAGACACACAGCATAAAAGAGGATAAAGGAATCTAATATGAAAAACCCTCTGAGAGACCCAAACTTTCAACGTTGTGAAAGGAAATCTTATGACATTGTCAATATTGGCTACAATATTTATACTATATAACTACTCAGGAAGAAATTTGGAATAATCTAAAAATGTAAGGAGATTGAAAGCATCTGGACACTAATTGCAGTCTTCCCTCACCTTGTTTATTTGCCCGTGTACAGACTTGGCTGAGTTGGGCTTGCTTATATGTGTCTTGGCTACTGCCAGTCTTCCTGGCAGTCTTACCCTTCTCCCTAAAGCAGCACAGGCTCTTTTTCCACTGTCTTCTGTTGTGCTGATAGGAGAGTTCAAGGTTCCACCCCTTTCCTGTGTTCCTCACTGGAGAGCTTGGGAAATCAGCCCTGAGACTCTTGCTGGACAACCAGAAGCCAGACCCAATATTTCCCTTCTGTTGTCTGTGCTCAGGTGAGTGGTGAATAAAGGAAATAGATCTTGTTGTAGGGGGAAAAAATCTAATCCACTCATGGCTTGATGATGAACAAATCAGAAGGTCTCTGAGGATGGGAGTCAGGAGTCACGAATGAAAAAATGATTACATCAAGAGATTTGTAAACCAAGGCTTTCTCAGGAACTTTCTCAACCTCTTTTTAGGTTTTACAGGAAATGCATTTGGTAAGACTAGCAGAGCACAGCAAGTCTTTACAAAATCATTTTCCTTAGCTAAAGCTTCTGGCACTTGAAATGGTAAAAGGGCAGCTATAGCTTAGCTCACAAAGCTGCTACATTTTAGTCAGAATGCAAGGAAATGTGGAGAGATTTAAAATAAGTAACAGGAATTCAACATTGGAGGACTGGATTATACTTGGCACATCAATCCAGCTTTTTATCGCTGAGCTCAGTGTCTGAGCACTATATATAAATAGGGATGCAAGGTAGTTACTTCTGCTCTCTGCATGGCTTAGGCCTTTGTGCAGGTAATGAGAACAGTGTGAGATATAATTCTGGAATTGCATCAGGGGCTGGTGGCTGATGCAATAACAAGGAAACTCCCTCTTTCCCAGTTACCTTTGGTCACGGGTCTCTTTAACTTGTGGAAAAAACCTTGCATCTTCATGTAGTCATGCAGTCCTGTTAAAATTCAGAGTCTTGGCACAAAGAATTTGTGTTTGTCTTGTTACAGCCACCGTGGACATGCCCATGGAACATGGGTCACATGCAGTCAGTCAGCAGCATGCAGATTTGGGGACCATGGGCTGGGTATATTTTTAATATGTCATCACAGCAGGGGAGAAAGGTGCCATAAGCTACGTATAGAGTCAACAACAGAGCTGTGGGTGCAAAGAAATCTTTGTAGCAAGTTCATTTGTATCTCTGCTGCAGTTCAAAGAAGAATGTATTCTTCTGTCATATGAAAATGTCATGCTATAGGACTGGAAGCAATGCTCTTTTCTGTGTTTGGAAAGAGACAGTCTCCTTGGTTTCAGTGGTGTACTTCACATTATTTAGCTTGGGCTAGGAGCCTCAACTCCCTGCATAGCACCACGATTCCTGAACAGCACATTCACCCCCAGAGACTTCTCAGTCATGAAAAACCCTATACTACCTTGGCATGAGGCTCTGAGTGCTGGCTTGCAATCACCTGTAATGGGACTTTTTTGTTGTGGTACCTGGCAAAAGTCTGGGTCAGGTGAGCCACCATCTCCAGAGGCCCAGCCTGTGGGACAGCATGCATTTGGGACAGAATATGTGGTTTAAGAAGCAGACACTCTTTCTAGCTGGCCTGAGGTTTCTGGCACAAAACATCATGGGATCAAATTCTGCTTGTTTTATAAACAGTGAGTTGGCACCTCTAAGGCAACTTCTAAAATGGAAATGTCCTTTGTACACAAGCAGTTCTCTCCCTCTAGAGCAGTCCTGAAAAGAGGCTGTGGATGGCCAAGGAGGCTTTTGGGAGGCAGACAAATTTTGCTCCTTCCTATTTGTATGGATAATTTGTCTTAAGAGCAGTAATGGCCATAGTGTACCTGTCATCATATTCTTTCCTTTGCAAGCAAGCTATTTTTGGACAGTAACGTGCAGCTCAGACTGATGGTCCGTGCTGCCACAGTCTGATTTCAGTCAAAGGATTTCTCCTTTGTATTCCCACATCCCCCTGTCTTTTTCAGTTCTACCTAACGAGAATGCTCTTGTAGCCAAAGGCAGGAAGAAATCCGTCACGTACACAGCTCTCTCTTCAGCACGCTTTCCCCCTCTCTTCGTCTTGCTCTCTCTCCTTTAATTGGGCTAGAGAGAAAACATTTAGCAATCTCTCTCCCTCTTTCCCCTCATTAGGCTAACGATGACATATTCGGTTTCCAGAGTGTCTGCAGGAACACAGTATAGCAGCCACTGCTCGTTATTAACAGCAGAGGAAGAAAACGCTGGTGGCTTGATCCTGAATTTATGTAGATGCATGTAAATGAGAAGACATTTCCTTGGAATCAGATGTAATACAGAAGTGAAAAATCAATGGGGAAGAATCAGAATCTGGCTTGGTGGCAATTTAAGCCTTTGTAAGTGCTCATAGTATTTTATAACCTTATTGTCCCTAATCAAGGCAGGCCTCAGGCACAATGATACACAGAGACAAACCTCAGTGTTTTTACATAATTTTGTCAGTGCTTTATGATTTCTTTTACATCCAGATCTATCACTTTTCCAGTTTAGCTTTTTCACTTTTATCTATATACTGACAAGCCATATGCAACAATTCAACATTTTTTCCATACACATGAACTAGAATTGTTCTTTATCAAGCCTCCCTACTTTTTATTTTCATTTACTTTTTTTCCTTTCTAGCTGCCTGCCTTTCTTTCTTCACTTTGGAAAAAGTTACTAATGAGCCAAAATTGATAATAAACCCCAAAACAGTACAGGTTTCTACATACAAAAAAAAAATTAGTTTTAATTGCTGATTTGGATAAGGTAGCTGAGGTGGAAGAAGAAACTGTATTTAATATTCAACAGAGTGAATGGAAAGATGTGTAAATGCAAAATGGATATATTCAATAGTGACTGCCTGCAACTCATTAACAGGATTATTAAGAAACAAAAGTTCCTATAAATCTGAATCCTGAATTTTAATGTATCTATTGACTTCTGTCAGAGGTGTTTAAATACTTTAAGGCATTGGTTAGTTAGCAAAGCCTCATATTATGTCTGAGAGTGAGATAAATAATACGACCTTCATAAAAAAGAATAAACTGAGGCACAGAGTAAAAGTGGCTACTAGAACTTCAAAGAACACATTAAAATTGAGAAAATCTTAGATGAAATTGGAACTCCATGTGGATCATGTGTAGCTTCTCCTTTAGAACAGCATTTGGTTTCATCCCCTTTTGTCTTTTTCCACCCCAAGCCTAAGTCCAGAGGCTCTTCTGCTGGCCAGCATTAGTGGGCAGGCTTTGGTGTCCCTGAGATGTATCCACCCTCCGTCTGGAGGCATTGCTTCCCAAAATATACCACAGCAATATGTATGCTCACAGAAATTACGGGCAAATAGAGTGTGAGGACCTGACTGTGTTCCTATGAAATATGTGCAAAATAAGGATGGTTTCAGTGAAGGATGAGCTGAGCCCAGCGTTCCAAGCAAGCAGAGCTTGCAAGGCAGTCTCCATGCTGATTTGATCACCGGCCTCTCTGCCAAGACTGTCAACAAAGGTGCCAATTAGTGCCAGTTGTGATGATGATTTTTGTGATGCCAGCACCTGTCCACTATGAACTGGACTGTGACCACCCTCCCATTTCCCATTAGATGCTGAGCAGCTGTCAGGTGGTAGCAGGGCTGAATGATGTATTAGCTTCTGGGCACATCAGTAAATCTGACAGGCTGTATTGTATCTAAAATGCTTTTCATGTCAAATTATTTTAATTTCTCTTTAATAATGCAACTGACTTAATTTCTTTGCTTTTACTATGTTTTCTAGCTCATGGATTATTTATTCATATAATACCAAGTAATATTGTGTGACAAAACAAAACAAATTCAAATTCAAGTATAACAAGAATCTGAGCTGCAGGCAAAAATAATCACACTTGCAAAAATGTACTTACATTGCCTTTTATCAGCATTGGAGGCATAAATTCTGTAATTATAAACCTATCAGACTTCCTGCATAATGCCAGCTTGATGGACATGGACCTGTACAGAGGAGTGTTTGCAATGGACATGTAGAGTTTTTGATGTGTGCAAATTTGAATACTATGCATCAGTTCAGTTTGGAGCACAAAAGCAGCTTTTAATATGTAGATGAAAAACAGGTATGTATGCATACACGTGCAGAGATTCTGACCAGAAGACCACTGTGCAGAGGGGAGTTATTGACCCAAACAGTCATTGCTCCAAACAGGCACAGGCCTGCGCTGTGCTATGCACACAACATGACCTTCATGTCTTTGCTGTGCTGTGCACATCCTCTGTCTGCAGGATAAACTTGGCTGGATAATGAAGCAGCCTGTGGGCAGCCGCCACTGGGTCTCACCAATTGTACCCCCTTGCCTTTACCTAAAACAGGAGAAACGAATTCCCATGTGTGTATGCTTTTTATTTGACAGTGAAAATAATTAATTAAGTTATTTTGTTTTAGGAAAACCTTACAGGAGCTCCAAAGACTGAAATATGTGGGTAATGTTTGCATGGACAACATCTGCACTGGATGCTGAGCCCTGCAGGGAGGTCCATTTGATGGTGCATGACTCCAGCTTCCCAGCAACCGAAGGGATGTAAGATTATCTGTGCTAACTTCTTTTTCTTTATAGTGTTAGCTGCAACCAATGGTATTTTAAGTCATATTTCACAGCATCTGAGTGTCCTTATTACTGGGATTACAATGAACCAGCAAGTCCTGTTGCAAAATCCCGTGTGGGAATGTGTGCGCTGCACATGGTCTGTTATGCTTTGATGTGTCTCTTAATGTGATCTTGCTTCAATATGACACCTTTCCATCAGCCAAATCTTTTTTTTTTTTTTCATCTGCTGTTAATTTAATGAATATACTTTAGAGATACTTTCCTTTGAGAAGTTCTCATGGTTCACAGGCCCAATATTTTACGCACAACTCCTACTCTTCACCTTCCTCACTGAAGGTGATTGGACTTGATGGAAATGCCCAACAACCACATTAGTTGTTGAAGGTAAGTGAAGAAAGGAGGTGTCTCCTAAAGTTCATCGTCAAACTGCTGTATTGGTTCATAAGATGTACTTGATTATTTTGGTAGTTCTTTAAAGAAAGAATGACTGTGATTACCCAGTGGAAAAAAAATCCATTTCACAGAATAAGTAAATAAGGACATATAATGTGTTCAAGGTCTTCCCCATGTTAAATACTGTGTGATATGGTAACAGCATTTTGCACAATCAAGAATGAACTGAAAAGAGTGTAACAAACCCCACTGCTTTCATCTGATATACTGGACTCACTCCGTGAAAAAGCCTGGAGTTGTTTGTATGACTACACTTTGAGTCTCTCCCTCCACACATGAGCTTTTAAAAAATGGATACAACAGCATATATTTTATTTTTTCATAGCAAAAATAGATATGTTCAGAGTTGTTAGTAATTCAAATTATAAAAATTCAGATATTTATATTGTAAATAATAATTAGGAACTGAAAAACCAGTTTTATTATTTTCTGTGGGCTGCGTATTTGATGGCCAATATATTTGGTTAGGAGGCAGAAAAGATATTTGTAGTCATTCCCGTTTAAAGGACTATTAGCAAAATCACAAAGAACTTGGTAGAAATGTGTATCTAGTGGATTTTTTATAGACACACAGAAGACATTAATTTTGCTAGGCATTTATGCAACGAACACCCACTAGGGATTTTTGTCTGTAGTTTTGCAAAACCTTTGAAGTTTCAAAATAGGTTGCACATTGCCAATGCATTAAAAAACTATCCTGCTTTATGGTTGCAAAACAAATGATGAAAAATACATTTACAGTCTTCAGTGAAAAATAAAATCACCCAAGGAAAAGAAAAAATCAAGTATATATACATACACACACATTCACTTGAGATACTGAAAACATAATTTGGATATACTTATTTTCTCTCTCTTGACCAAAGAAGAATAGCTCTTCACAGCAAGATGCTGCATGTAATGTACCATGGAGAAGTATTTTTTTTCAAATATATTCTCTAGATAGTGTGGGAAAAAGAGGTTTGGCATGATTTCTAATTGTGAGCTTGTGCAAATCCATGTAGGTCACTTCACCAGCAATACTTCAAGCCTTATTCTATCTTTTGGAAAAATAGGTTTTCTTTAATAATTATTAATATCTTTAATATCTAACCTGTTACATTCTTATGTAATTATACTAATACAGGTGCATATCATATACCAATTTTTTTTATTTTTAAGCACAGGATTTGTTCAGTTGCTATAATAACATTTAATGAGAGGACCGTGGTGATGTTTTTTAGCATTAAAATACAACACTCAGTTCCAGAATGTTTTTTCTCCCCTTATACCTATGAAAATAAAAGGAAGAGTCTTCATGCAGATAGTGATTTAAGCTAGCATGTTCTGACAGTTCTTATATTGATTGAACTGTTAATAACCTGTGGGATATACTACAAATTGCTTTGCCTTCAAATAGTTCCAAACCTTCAGGGACTTCCAGAGCAGGACATATGCAATGTGTTGTGTGTTGGAATACATTATGTCTATTGTTAGATTATTCAAACAGAAGCTGAAAAACCTACTTTTTTAGCAGTGCTGAAGCAGTGCATTTTTTGTTGTAGTTCATGTATGTGGCAAAATTTACTGTACTGTGTACCTTCTGTAACATATCATCCCATGTTTAAGACTAGAAAATACTAATGGAAAACGGGTCAAGAAAGCAGGAAAGCATGTTGTAAACGACCTGAGACAAATAGCACGTGTTAACTCCTTGGCTGGCTTAGGTTTTTGAAATCCAGACAGAATCCACAGTCTGACTCTTAAAGCAGAAAGAGATTTATTCTGTATAGTTTCATCATCTCGTTACAATCTTTGTCAGGAAAGGAAGAGGGAACTTTGTGCCATTTTCAGTTCTTGTTTAATATCTTCTTCACAGGAAAACGCTGCCAGGATATTAAAGTCATCTGTTCTTTTGGATAATAAGGATGTAATGTACCATTTTGACCTTTCCAAATGCTGTGTTTCCAATTGCTGTTCATTAGATTTTTTTTTCTTGATTTAAGTCTCACTAACCTGTAGAAATAGAATGAAACAAGACCTAGTCAAGACACAGCATATCAAGAATGATCAAACCAAAACAACACAATTGTATAGCTCAAGGGCTATAACAGATATTAACACTTTGTGTGCTATTACAGTGTTCACTCATAACAAGGAAACTGAAATGATATTTATTTAAATATTTCACATGATAATGCAAAATCACAAGCTGAAGAGCTTTTATTTGGTTGAAAGTTTAATCATAAGAATAAGAAAGACTCTATTTCTGTGATCGTGTGGAAAAGTTTCTGAGATGAAGTCATAAGAGAACTGAATTATTATCCTCAAATGGAAATGTAATTAAATGATAAAATATATATGACTGAGGGCCAGATTCTGTTGACCTTAATAATTTTTATTGATTTAGATTCTTAAATTCAGAAATAGTTATTAAGGGCAGAAAAAGTTATACATTATTGTCTAGTCTATTGTCTCCTGCCTGGTCCCAAAATGTTATCTATCAACCTCTGTAGCTTCTGTATGAGATGTTGCATATCTTTCTGACAGACTGAGATTGCTCCAATGGTTTAAAGCTCTCATTGTTTGGTGAGGAGGGAACAGACTGGAATTCTTGGCTTGTTGGCTAATTACACATTCCTTACTCCTGAATTAGAGAGCTCTTAACTGTCAAAAATCCTTTTTGCCTGTAGGTACCTGAAGGCTGTAGTAAAGTTACTTCTCAGTCTTCTCTTGACTGAATTAATAGCTAAGAATTCATTTTGTGTTCAGTATTGGTATATTTTCCCTAATTTTAAGAACTTTTTTCTGTACATCTTTTTGATTTTCTACAACCTTTTCAACAAACCATAATATCATACGGCTTTCCAGTAAGTTTCATAAATGTTGTGAATAAAAAATCTGTGCCAATGTCTGAATATTATTTACTTATTTACTCTTACAAAGATTACATTTGTCTTCAAATAGCATCCCACTCATAGTTCACATCCAACTTACATGTACAGTGACACTGTGTCCTCAAAACTATTACTTTTTTGGCTAACTCAGGATTGAAACATTCAAACCAACATAAACTATTAACAAAACCAAAAAACAAGACACAAGCTGTCCCTTCGTATACAATTAAAAATAAGTTAATACACTACTCCCATGTGTTCACAGTCTAATTTTGTTATCTGTAAGTGTCCGTATTAATGGGACTTCAAACTGTCAGTTTAACACTTCAGGCTGGTTTCTACTTTCTTTTCAACAGTGAGGTGGTTTTGCCTACGGTTTAACCTCTGACCAGGAGAACTGCCCAGCCTTGGTACTGTTACAGAACGACATACACACTTGGTGGTGATAAAATAACTGCTAATGGTGCTCCTGAGAGAGAATAACTCAGCGTTGGTGTCGATGTTACAAACGCCTCCCGAGAGACTGCTCTATCCATCAGAGCAATCTCCTAACTGTTGTTTACCTTTCCTGTCTGTGTAGATCAGTAAGCGTTTTAAAAGCACTGGGTAAGAATCTTTCTATTAGCACTTATCAAATGAAAAGACACAATAGGAAAAATGTATTGTTGTAACAGAGGAAACTGCCTAGTCTGGGCAGTGAATTTCTTTTAAGTGGTTTGTAACACAACCATAAGCATTAAGAGATGAATGTGGGGATGCAATGACAGGTAACAAATCACATGACTCTCTGTAGCCAAACAGATTAGTAACATCAAGAAGAGCCTAAAGTTCTGTGTATAACACACTTCCTTAGATACATTTTTTTCCTGAGCCTGAACATTAGTATTAATGAAAAATACATTTCCCTAGAAAAGATGCAGTACTCCAACAAGTAGCTGCAAGTTATACCAGTTGTTTCTGCTATAATGTTGGGTCCCAGGAGAAGGCAAGTCATCAGTCAGGAAGGGTTTACAATGAAGTTAGATACTGTATTAACTATTTTCTCACTTTCAATTCATATAGACAGCTCAGTATCAAAAGGAAGTAGCAAAGCCAAAGTAAGTAATTTAAGATCCTTTCAGAGATCTGGTATTCATATGGATACACATGAGGTTTGCCAGGCACATGCACACACACATATAGTCACCGAAATGTGAACTTACAACCTTTTCTAGTGCCTACATACTTGAAATAGCAGTGTAGCACATCACCATCCACTGTCCTGTTCTGCCTGGGGTTGCCTTCAAGGGCATTCTTATCAGAGGCACTAAAGATTACCTATATGAACTAACTATGTAGTCTAACCTCAAGTAACCACACAAACCATGAGAACCTCCTGCTGCATCTAGAGATTCCTTGGAGAAAACATTTCTTCTCTTTCTTGATAAACTGCAAATCCTTGGCATGCTTTCCTAACAAGGCAGTACTTGGATAAAAAAATTGAACTCCCCAGCATGTGTGACTACTTTGCCCATCTGCATGTGGTTATCTGAATCTGTTTAAGGATCATGAGTGTTTTGTTTTAAGCTATTATAAAACCAGCCACATGTACAATGGAGCCATATGGCTCTTGCTCTTCTCAGATCGAGACTGCTGTCACTTACCCTACTCAAAGTGCTACATGGAGAATTACACAAATACATTTTATTGACAGCAGAACTAGGCATTTTGCTTTTTCCCCTAATATTAAGCCTACATAAACTTCAGCATAATTGAGTTTATGTATTGTTTTCATGGAACTGTGAAAACAGAGTCCACAGAATAACAAATGCCATTCAAAACAAGAAGGAAGAAAGAGTGAAGTCTAATTAGACAATTGTGTAAAATTGAGATGTGTCATTTCGACAACAGTAATTAGTGACAGATTTACTTTTGGAAGATTCTTTTACTTTAATAAGTAAAATTTAGGTAGAAAAACTCAGTTTTCTTGCCAGGTCCCTGAAGAGAGGACGGGGATTTTACATTAAGGTTTTTTTCTTTTTTTTTTTTTTTTTTTTCTTTTGTTTTTTTTTNTTTTTTTTTTTTTTTTTCCTTCTGGTTTCTTTTCTGCCTTTTAAAATTTTAGTTTTTTTGAAAAGTCATACAATTTTCTCAAAGATTAAGTAGCTCAGCCTTTTCTCTTAAGACATGAACTATATATGTATCCTATAGGACTCAGCTTTCCTGGTAGCTGGATAGATTTCCTGCTAGCAAGAAGACATTTACATATCCAATTTTTGAAGTTAGATGTCAAGCAAGTTTCTTAAGACTCAATTCTCCAAATCCCACTTTATGCTTACTTGGAAAGCAGCTAGATACTCGTGTTTACTTTTATTTCATGCAAATTTATTTTTCATGAGCAAGGAAGCAGTCTATGATCACTGACCCCTTTTCATAAAATACAAGCCTTTTAATTCCTGCTGGGTACTTGCTAACCTTGCAGTACTCACCAAAGTGGCATGCAGGTGCACCTTATGAATACAGGTAGTCCAACTGCACAACCATGATCAAGAAAACTTGGCTTCTTAAAATACAAATGAATAAGAATTCCAAGGTACACTTGCAATTCTACAAATACTATTTGTAAGTTTTTCACAAAAAATGTGGCTTTAATATTCCCAAATAAAAATATGAACAACAACAGCAACAACAAAGGTAAGAACCTGAAGAGATCCTACTACTGGTGGCTGTGATTGGCCATACTTTGCATTTTGTGAAATTAGGCAGAACTCTTTTTTCCTTGCAAGAAGTACAAATAACATTCTGCAACAGAGACTAATCCAAGGTTTGAGATGCCCTATGCCAGTGTTGTGACTGTCACAGACAATCTCCCAGAGCAGAAATCAAAGGTATTTTTTTCACCCACGTTTGTGTCCTGCTTGCCTTCCACAGTCCAGGATGGCACATGGGTATGTGCAGATACAGACACCCACAGCCAGAGCAGCATTCTGAACTCCTACATTCATTTCATGTCTACAATGAAAGAGGTTCAGGCCTTACTTTTCTGATCTTGCTCAGGTGAGTAAGTAACTCAGGGTGACAAAATCTGGAAAGATATGAATTACATGACAGTACAATAATAAAAGCAAGGGTCAAATGTCTTGCTGTACAAACTATAAATATAAATGAACTGTACTTTGTAAATTCTAGTGTCAAGATGATGGCCATAATACAATATGATTTGGTGTTGTTTTCTAAGACCTTTTTGGCAAGAGAAAAGGTAAAGTAGATTTTACCTGAATTATGTCAGTTTATGGGTTATTTAAAATTATTAACATTAAAAGTCATGACCACTAGAAATAGCTTTTTTGTCCTGTTCGAGGCGCAGAAGAGATCCCCATCAGCTGAAATGTACACAGGTCGTAATTCAACATGGCAAGAGCTACTTCCCTTTACCCCAGGGTTAAAGGGTTGTCTGTCAAAATTACATTCTGTTTTAAAAAGGGAAATAGGTGAATATTGACAATGGGATTCAGGGCATATTTTTTATACTGCCTAGAATTTTGAATTTCTTATGACAGGGTAGGAATGAAAGCTAACCCTGCATGTTTGCATACACAAGAAGTAATTATTTTGATAATTTTGGAGTTGAATGAAAATTCTAATGCACAGACCTAAAATTTCATATGCAACCTAACAACAAATTTGCAAGACTTCCTTTACTCTTACAGAGTGTAATGAAATTAATTTTTTTCCAGAAATTAGTAACATGAAAATGGAGCATGAAAAGAATATATTAAAACAATTAAAGTTGCACATAGGGGTATTTTACTGATTTTATTTTTTATTGTTTTGTAGCCATTTCAAAGCATCAAACATTTTTATGTGGACAATTCCAGTCTTCTCTGAAAATTACTCAGAATTTGTTTCCCAGTCAAATAGATATGTGGAATCGAAAAAAAATTGAGTGTACACTGAACACCTGTCATGACTGTGTGTAAAGCGAGGCAGAATTCAGAGGAAATGTGACTGCTTCCCTGTCATCTTGCCAAAGGCAACACCTGGTGAGCACCTCAGGCTCTGAAGATGTGCTGATTCAGAGACGTCACTGACAGCTCCAATTTGTAGTTCCCAGTCCACTACCTTTAGGAGCAGAGGCTGTAGGAACGCCTCTCACTAGGTAGGTTGACCTGGAGCACTTAGTTCCTTGACCTCCTGGAGAAGTTCCAACACCTCTTGGAGCCCCTGGCATGAGGCTGGGAGCTATGGCTGGAGCATGACTTGGGAATAGGAAGACTGAAAGCCCTTAAACCCCAACTTAACTATGTACTGCAATCAGTACAGCCTAAAACCACAGCACAAAACAGAAGAGGCAGAACTTCCAAGATCACTGCTTGTGCCCTGGGTCCTCAGCACCAACACCTACATCCTCATTCTCATTCTTCCCCAACTTCTCAGTGCTCTCCAGCAGCTCTGTATTTAATCTCTTCAAGAAAAAAAACTGTCCAAAAATAAACTACTCTGGAAAAGAATTTCAAACTTAATTCCCTCAGCACTACGGTTTAATCAGTTTGCTCACTGTTAGAGCTTTAGTTTGTACAGTGGAATATTCTGTATATCTCCATTCTATATTACACATATATGCACTGCAAATATGACAGACAGCAATTCCAGGTCTGTGCTAAAACACTTAACAGTTATTAAACACTTCGTCTCTGGTGCAGTGGGATGGTAAAACTCTCTGTGTATAAAAACCAAATAGATTTCAAGGATGGTCCATATAAGGTTATATTTCCTCAATATTTTCTGGTATCAGATCCATATACTCTTTTAAAGGGGTAAAATAAATATCCTTTTATTTCTCTGATTCTTAAAGAGTATGAAATCTCCCTTGCCTCATCACAAGTGCATCATCACACAGCTGCATCACATGTGTAACACTGAACTGAAGACTTGATTTCAAATCTCCTGAAGTCAGTGAGCATCAGTGAGGGTTTGTGTTGGCTTGAATTTGATCATTGCTGTCCTTTGTGGTCACTATGCCAAACAGCCACTGCATTTCCAGTCCTGAATAAAGCATGCTAGTCATTCACATAACACTGAAAGTGAAAAAATATGTACTAGGAGGTTAACAACAAAGAGTAAGGCTTTCCATTTTTTGTTAATCCAAACATTTGTGTTTCTGATTTAGGGATTAGGGTTTAGCAGATGCCAACTGTTTACATTTCAGGAAACGGTACCTCTGGTACGTATGAAGAACTTGTCCTGAAGTGAGTCTGCTTGATCCCTATAAATATTTGGAGGTGGTGTGCTACTTTAATGGAATTAATAAAAATCATGGAGATTTTTACTGGTACACAGACTACACTCCACAGAACACCAATGAACTGACTTGATGTAGCCCATTTATTAAACTGTCTTCTGTACTCTCATATTTAGCACAGTATGATTTTAGAGACAAAGCTTACAACCTATACAGCTATAAGACCCACTGAGGTGAACAGGATTGCTTACTGTAGTAAGATATGACTTTTTTTTTACGTTTTACTTTCTTTGTCTGTCTTACACTGGAACTTCCTTCCAGGTATCAATTCTTGGAGTTGTACACAATTACTCGGAGTACTGGTAGAGAAAGGAGCATCTCAGAAACCACAACAGGCAGTTATTCTTAAAGGCTGAGGATTTAATGACAAGTTTTATAGCTTATGGTAAGTCAACCCTTTGCGGTTTTAGTAAAAAGCTTAAATGAGTTCTCATATTTATTTTTCAGGGTAATTACATATATCACTGTTAACTGTCCTTTGCTCAGATCAGGATCCCTCAAATCTTTTTAAGTAAATGCCCAAATGTATTACTGTCTCCTCTTGTGTTGCCCTTCACTCTCCTTTTGCCCTTGACAAAATCAATTTTGCTGTTCCTTTTTCAGATTCTCACAGAGAGCTAGTTGTGCCAATCATTTTCCATGTGATGGAAATACCTGCCCTTTTGTTGATAGGACAGGCATATGCAGTATTCCACTGAGGTGTGTTTATCTCTGAAGCATATTCTCTAAGTGAATTATTTTCCATGGTATTGTTACATTTTACTCATTCTGCCAGCTGAATCCACATATACCGGGATGAGCTGAATGATTTTCTGCAGTTCACAAATATTTATAAATTAACAGTTTCTTACTCAAAAATATATTTAAGAGAATGCTAAACATACCACAATACTACAGAAAATATTCTGTCTGTGGTACAGACAGTAGAAATTCTGAGAAAGAGGTCTGGACCACAAGAACAGCAGACATAGAAAACATTTTTCTATCTAATTCAGGATGTTTTTTTCCAGTGTTGTCACTATACGATGAATTAGATGAGTCTGCAAAAGTCTCGCAGTCCTTGTACCCTCTTCTGTGGTGCTCTGCAGAGATATAATTCTTTCTGATTTCATAGACACAGCCCTCATAGAAAGTATTCAAAATACTTTCCACTGAACTACTAATTAAATAACCAGTTGTAAAAAAAATCTTGCTCTCTGTACTATGTCATTATTGTCATAACTTAAAAATCTCTCTGGACCAAAGTTGATAGTAAGAAGTTAAAAAACTGGATGAGATTCTGATGACAAGCAATAGGAATGACTGGAAAGCCATATTAAGAGACTAATATTGCACCACCTTGGTATTCATATAAAGTTTGATGTTGAATATACTTTAACTGAGGTATGAGACTGAAAGTGAAATTTCAATATAGGAAGTACACAAAAATATAAGTAGGATAGATCTGAAAAGACAGTTAAGAAATTTCAGAGATTATGTTAAAGTGGGCAACTGAAAAATAACTGATACACCAACATGCATTTTGACAAAATGTGGAAAGATCTACTTCAGAAATATGGATTATAATATACATTCCTTGAATTTAAATTCATTGGATTCATAAATAATATCTAGAAGCCATTGTGTTCATTCCAACAGAAGCAGCTGCTCAATGCATAACAGATGTCCAAGAAACAGTGAACAGTTGAATGGGAAGCACAATTACAATATTAGATTGATTTATAGCCCAAAAGTGTGCTTTAGTCTGCATATAGAACACATGAAAAGTTCTAGTGGCTGAAGTGTCAGTGCTCCCTATTGATGAAAATTTTACTATTAATTTAATTTAGAAACAAGCAAAGCCAGAAGAGTTCAGAGAAAAACAATTTTTTAAGAAAATGCAAAATAAGCTTGAACAAGTCACTAAGCCTCATTACTAGTAAGTACTGAACTGAATTGCATCTAGTACATATCATAAATATGTGTTTATGTGCAATGGGAACAACCATAACTCCGGTGAAAACATTACTCCCTAACCCATCAATAAGAATGAACACAGCACACCCCACTGTAATCTTCTAGAGGAACTTACTCTTCGTAACATTTAACACAAACTCTAAAACAATGTGACATTTTATTAAAAAAAAAAAGTAAATTCTTAAATCCTTTAAGATGAAAATGAGACATCAAATTCCTGAGACTAGAGAGGAACTTTCTCTGCTGGCACAGTTATTCTTTGTGGGAAACCTATTCCTACATTTGTAACCCGTTGATATTCTAAAGTTTTCACCTTAGCTTAGGTTTGGCACTGGTTATCCAACAGGCCCTCTTCCTGGGTCCATACCATCATTTGAAAGAGGTCCTCTGTTTATCAGTGTAATTGCTTATTTCACCAGTTCCACCATGCAAAAGTGAAAGGTGAATATCTAGCGCACTCCCAATACAAGTAGCGTTTATCCTGTGCTTCATTTCCTGAGAGATGAGGGTGGTTCACGCTGATGGTTTTAGTTTTTAACCCTTGTAAGAGAGTGATTCCGACCTGTGCTATTTCTTACTCATATAAACACTAATAATTTGTTAATATTTAATACCCTGGGAAATGATGCGTTCATTACCAGCCTGTGTGTGACTGCTGCTTAAAAGGAAGGAAGTAAGCCAAAAGCAAGGTTCAATTTGAAGGCTTTAACTTCTTGTAGGCATGATGTTAAAGCATAGAGGGTGCAAAATCTGTTGCTTTGGCAAGCAAACTTCCTGGGCTAACATCTGGCTTTCTGTTCATGTTTGGGCACAGGAGTTTTCAGGAGCTGCTCCAAGTCATCCTGTAAGTCTGCACTGTCACCTGATTTTGAAGCAACTGGTATTCCCTGGGACTTTCTGGGTACTTTCTATGCAAGCATTGTTATGAAAGCACAATATCCCTTGCCCCTTGCCTGAATTTCAGTTGTCCCTGCTAGGTAGCATCAGAGACACCCAGTTTTTTATTTTTCAGAGAAAAAAAGTATTCCATCTTCTCTTGCTTTGTGTTTCCAACTTCCATTTTGAGATTTCTGCCCTTCTAACTTTCTTAGTGCATTTGACTAGTGAATAACTAAGAGAATTCAGTTGCTTACACTCAGGAATTGCTGTCCTAACTGAAGCCTTTGAACCTGTAATTATCTTTTGAAAGTGCTTTACTGCACTATGTTAAAAAAAATTTATATTTTAAAATGACACGTTTAGAAATACATTAGAGGTGACATTCAGAGCATACATCTGTGGAGATGTGTATTAAATATTACTTTACAAGAGGATGAAAGTGCATGGACTGAATCTCCAGCCTGGATTAGGATTGTAACCACAATCTATTTATACTGTGTGCTGGTTCTGTCTGCTTCATTTTCTTCACAGTCCCATGAAGACTGGCATTTCAAAGTTGCAAAAACCTATGTGCACACCTCATATCAACTCCACTGGAGCCATGATTAGCAAAGGTAGGGTAACAGAAAGAACAGGAAACTGCAGCTATGTGGGAGATAGGCATTCCAGAAGAGTACCTGAAAGACAAAATTGGGTTTACTGTTCCAGCACTAGTGAATCTGCTCCCTTGAAGAGGCCTTGAAGAAAAAATTTATTACTTTAATGGCTGGTCAGCTGTGCATTACAGAAGACTTTGGCACTGCGTGTGTTATCACCCAATTTCAGACATTTTTGCATAGTGAAGTTCAAACCAGACATTTTAATTCCAAACTCAGGAGATATCCTGTGCAATATATATGCATTATCAGAAAGACAGAAGGGAAGCAAGAAAGGTGACAACATTAATTGGATTAAGAAATGTTAGAGGACTGAGGAAAACCATAATGGGAGAGGAAGGTCTCTTTCAGTAGACTGGAAACTAAAACGGAAAAGCTTGTAAAAATAAGCATATTTTTCTGTGATCAGAAAAGGCTGCACTTCTCATATGGGACATTCAAAAAATAGGTCCTACTTTCTCAAATAGCAGAAGGAGAAGTAGAATTATGGTATTACTAGCTGGGATGAATGAAGAAGTATCATTTTCTGCAAAAGCTTGGATCGTTCTGTGTAGTTGGCATCCCATCCAATTAATTAAATTCAAAGAAGGTTTAGAGAGAATACATCAAAACACCTGCCCTTTCTCTTTTCAGGGTGGGCTAGAAAGAAATCAAATACATTCTGTTGAGAATTCTGTGTTGAAATTTTGGCTTTGCCAGCTCAGCACAGCTATCATAGCCCTCAGAGGGTAATCTGGAAATCCACAGTGACTCCCTCTCTGTGTATTTGTTTTGCTTGAATACAGTAGGCTAGGACTCTCTATGGACACTGCCCATGCTTAGTCTGTCTTCTAAAGAGATCCCAAGGAAAGACCTGGTATTCTGCAATACTTTGCCGCTGCAGCATCTTACTCTACTTCAGCTGTGTTGGTCACTCCTACGGGTTGTTCTCAACAGAGTACTTATGGAGGGTGCAGCATTTACCATGTTCTCCATAATCTTGTTCAAGTTCAGAAAAATATATAAAACAAAGTCAGTTCCCCCCCACACCCCCATTTCACATGTCAAGTCTAAGGAATGATTTAATCTTCTGGGAAATCCGTAGAATAGTACAAACACAGGAGTGGAGTACTAATAGCCCTTACTAACCTATTCCAAAAAATGGTGCACCTAAACAATAGCTGGGCAACAATTCAAAAGAGACATAACAATAAGAGAAAGGGGCAACTGAGGAAAACTGTGAAGACTAGAAGGTTGTGCATGTAGGAGGGGGAAAAAAATTTATGGCCTGCAGAAGCATAAATAATAGTGATGAGGCATAAATCAAAAAGTAGCCACTTGATTTTCAGGCTGAGGTTACAGGACTGGCAATCAGAAATTTATGTTTTTACTTCTACATGGACTGATTGGAAGTTACCAAGGGACAAAAATTTGGTGCTCAAGATGCCTTTTAAAATGAAATCAAATTTCAAGGGAGCTGTGATTTGAAATGCAACATTTATATCTACCTTTCAAGGCAGTGCTAGAAGAAGATCCCTCCATATCTTCCTCAGTAGCTTTTACATTAGCATGTCATCATATACTCAAGTGCAAAATTACCGTGATAGCAAAAGAGAAGGGGTTCTTTTAATTTGCTTTGCGGTTTTGAACATCCATTGACCTGCAAAATCTGGATAAAAGCCATTGGTTTATTCACTCATTAGAAGGCTTTAGAAGTATCTCTTTGCTTTTACAGCAGTGATGAATGCCCAGAGTTGTGAAATCTGGTGATTACTTCAAAATGTTAAGAATAAACACTGGCACGGCTGATGTGCCTTGTATATGCTAACAATAGGTATAAAACTTTCTGGATTGCATAATATTCACTTCTAACCTGGAGGAGACTTAGAATCTTATTCCATGGGAATAAGAGAATGAATGGAAAGTAGTTAATAAGATTAAACCCACTGTGAAGCATAAAGTCATAGTTAATGACTCGTGATCTCACTCCCCCTGTCCCCATCAATGCAGTTTCTTTGGTCTATGTAATTCAACATATATTCTTCTCATCTAGCAGTTCATGACCTTGTTTAAGTATTTAGTCTTTACCTTAAAAACTCTGATTATGGTAACATTACTTTTTTAAACAGCAATGAAATGTATTATACATGTGTGAATCTAAAGAAAAATATTAATTCTGAAATGGTACCTCTGTTTGCTAAAAATGTTTATGTAAATTGAGTTTAATTTTCACATCTCTGTTTCAAGTACCCCAAAACAAGACTTGTGCTGAAACCAGGGTATTATTTTAACATGCTTACTCCTTCATCTGATAGTCTCTGATCTCTAACATCTGTATTGTGGTCCAATATCACAAAGCAAAATGTGTACTGTTCTTTCCTCAGCTGAGCCCCCTGCAGGATGTTTCAGGGTGTCTAACAGATGGAGACATTCATTATACAAATATGAATCTCTGGGACTTAACTCCTATTTCAAGTGACAACAGAAACTGCTTAAGTATGTTTCTCATACTTAAAAAAATATCAAATTCAATATTTCTATTCTGATAAGATTCATACCAAACTCTTACTGAATAAATGACATATGCTCTGTTACTGAATAGAGTTGCATATCTAAATAGAAGAAAGTATTGTTTTAAAGACAACTGAGTCTTGAGTATTGTTTCAAAGACAGTACCAGTTTATTAAATCATATTGTAGCTTATGCAAAATACTGGAATATATTAAAAAAACAAAGATTATAGTTAGCTTTCCTTTAGCTGATGAAACTCCACAAAATACAATGATATTTATTTTAAGCTAATTCTTTTTGTCTTCTAGATCCTGAGATTTACATAATAACCCGTAACTGGAGGCAAGCAAAACACAGAATTCACTTCAACCTGTGCCAATCAAAACCAGTGCTGAAGTCTGCATGGATAGTTAGGAGAGCTATGTGGCATTAGCACAGTAACAGTGTGCTAAATTTTGCCACTCTTCTTCTAACTGGGACAAATTTTCAGACTATTCAAATTGCTATCACTCTCTTGGCACTACTGCAATAAAGTTCTGATTTTACACCCATGAGAATTTGCTCCAATAGTATTGTTGTGCACGAAGTGTCACACAGTTTTGTCAATATCTTCTGAGCATAATATTACTTGTTGTTAGGGGCGATCACAATGTAACCATTAGGAATTGCATCGTGGCTGGCCTTGGTGCTATCTCTTAATCGCAGAGTTTTTTTCTGGCAATCCTCTTGTTTTCTTCGCTGTTGTCAAAAAGACTCAAATGGAGGCAGCAGTGTGTCCTTGTGGCCAAGAAGGCCAATAGTATCCTGGGGTGCACTAGGAAAAGCATTGCCAAGAGGTCAAGGGAGCTGATCCTGCCCCTCTACTCAGCCCTGGTGAGGCCTCACCTGCACTGCTGTGTCCAGTTCTGGGCTCCTCTGTGCAATGTGCTCTAGGACAACCCTCCTTGAGCAGGGAGGTTGGATCACATGATTCAACCTTACCCATTCTGTGATTCTGTGAAATTCCTTCCTTCCCAAACCTGTGTATGTGGTTAAATCAAAGGAGATCACCTTTGCTGGAAAGGAAGATGGCAGTCCAGTATCCTAATCCTTTTGTGAGAGAAGTTGAGATCTGCACTTCAGGAAACTTTCAACCCTACAGGAATGGAGGTCTATGGCAAGAGTCTGGCATACAGTGAAAGTCTTTCAGTTACTCATACCCCACTCCTTGTTTGGAGACAAATCCAGAAGGAACTGTGTTGAATTTGCCTCTACATTTGAGAACAGTAAGAGAGAAAGGAGGGATGAGCAAGGGCACACTCTGCCCAGATTAACTGTTGTCAAGTCTACTCATGAACCTGCCAAATGTAACCGTGCAAAGTCTTCTAAAAGCAGGAAGCGGATTTGATACCAAAGGCTACATACAGGCAGCAGCTCTTAGCTCGGAGCTTATGTAAGTGCATATATGTATGACAGAAGCCTCTACTTAAACCAGCCTGGCAACAACTCTCCTTCTGAACTGTGGTACGTCTCCAGAGATCCTTATTCAATTATTAATGCATCTGCTGCTAATTTCATCATGCAGAGTGTGAATTTGTCTTTCCACATCGAGCTCTAAGGGAAGTTTGTAAGAAATATAGAACTTGTCAGCACATGAGAGTCAACACATTACTGCTGTGCTGCAGCCATTTATAACGAAACTAAAATGAGCACTCACTTGTTTGGCATTAATTTAATGTCCCACTTAGCTCCTATCAGACGTAAATAGCTGCTTCATCCATTTAAGCATTTCTGTTCGTGCACATAATGAAGTACTCTGTACCTGTCAAGTAAGCAGAATTCATAACTGAAATAAGAAATGGATGAGGAAATTCAATGTTCTTAATATTAAGCCTCTGTAGGGGTAGCATCAGACTTTTCTTCTGGCCTCTGTAAGATTCACCTTTTATCCCACTTATCAGAGACCATATGAAGACATGACATGTACACACATCAGTATACCAAAAATGTTTCTAAAAGGAATATCTGTTCAACTGATGGCACAATTAACAAAAGCTGCAGTTGTTGAACACATGCTATTACAAAATAAATTAGCTAGCCAACCTCTTGGTATTTAAATGTTTTTTATGTTCTCTATTTTAGAAAAACAGTTTATTTTAAACAGCATTCTAGTTGTGATCATCCTCTCTTGAGGAAATTTTTATGAGAATGAATGGAGGTAATGACTACTATTAGTCACTGTAATTAGCATAAAACATTAGAAACGACAATATTTATAACAGGCTATGACATGACAATTAAAATATGACTTTCTATCACTTGTGTATGCTTTGGCTACAGCTGGTTGCTATTTTCTAAAGTTAAACTGATAGAAGTCTGGTAATGGTATATTTAATAGCATGTTCATCATCAGATCTAATTGTTTTCCACCACAGGGTATGAAGTTTTATGTCCTCTATCAACCCAAAACAAACAGCCATACTGCTTAATGCCTCTTCAATTAATGTTTATGGTGCTACTTTTATAACCTAAGTTACATGAAAAAAACAAAACAAAACAAAAAACCCTCTAAGAAGCAATTTAAGAACTTCAGAAGCTTAATGGCACTTCAACCAATACCAGAAACTACTACAACATATGTAAGGTCCCACACTTGAGGATGTGAAATAGAAGACACTAAAAAGACGTTAAAAAGACATTAGAAAACAGAAATAAAGACATTAGAAAATTCTTCAAGCACAGTGGTATAACTGCCAGGGGAAGGGAGAACAGACCTTCATGTAGGGAAAGGTGGTTGAGGGACTTCAGGTTGGCTGCCTTGCAATAGCTGTCCCTGCTGGGTTAAAACAGAGAAGACCTGTTCATCTTAAGAACGTAAAGGCCAGACTCTGTTGCTCAAATGGCAAAGTTATTCCCCTGAGAGTGATTTGCCCTCAGTAACCTAGATGCTTGCCACCTACTCATAATTCTTTCCCCTATTTAGCAGAGCTCATGCTGATTAAAACGAAAGAACAGTACAAAGACAAGGGTCTCTGTAACTGTCTTGGTGCATATTAATTTTTGTCTCTCCCTTTTGTATGAAACCTCTGGAAAGCAATGTTAAACTACTGTAAATATGTTTTCACTGGAGAGTTGTCATTGGTCTGAATTATGAAAGTAAATGATTTCTGGCTTGGGCTGTTAATTTTATGTAGCAGTAATATATTCATTTAAAGCTTCCCGTCATAATTCAGACACCCTGATTTCTGGTTTTTAGTGATGCATTACAAGCCTTTACTTCTCTGACACTCAGGCAACTAATGACTGACACTCCTCAGTCCCTCAAAGTATCTGGACAGAATTAGACGAGAAAGAATTAGACCTGAGGGGTGGTGGAAACTTCTTTTCTGGACATACATGTTTTTTCACACCATAAACTCTGACTGATATTCATTGCAGCAAATATATTTTAATAGAACTGCTGTTACTCTGTCTCTCTTCCCAGTCTCCCAGGAGTTTTTGTAGATCAACATGATGTTCAGAAACAGGTAAAAAAATGCTCTGCAAAGTTTAAAGGCTGTCAAGCCTTCTTGGCAAAATCCCTCCAAGAGCACAGCTGAGAAATGACAAACCTATCACCTGACTGGCTGGTGTTTAAAGCTGACTGCTTTTGATTAGGAAGCAATGAACCTTCCCTTCTGCAGTTTATTTTGTGTTTCACAAGCACCTCTTCACTGAAAATTATGCAGTTGAACTCATCTGAATTTGATTAGTGTAACCTACAGTTTTATTATTTATTATTTGTTTTACTGAACATTTAGGAGAATGTCACGATAGTTACAGACTTACTTTTATTTCACATGTATTATTGCTTTACATTTAAAACAAGTCCAGTAATAATATATGCCTGTATTGCAGTTACTCACTTGTACATTGCTGCATGTGTACTCACACTCTACTTACTCTCTGCTCCAGTGAGAAGAATAGAATGAAAGCAACCCTGCTTACTCAAGGACAAAGTACTGTGTCACTCAGGAGGTGAGCTGGACTAGAAGTTACTGTGAACTGCAACAGCTAACACCTTTAATGGAAAACTCCTGTATTAAATCCTATGCTACAGACTGTGATATTTCAACAGCCAGTGCTGAGGAGGAGCACTGCCACCAGAGGTGCATGTATTAAACACTGAATTGCTTTCTCAGTGCCATCAGGCTTCATGAGTTGCAAATGTGAATAATATGGGAAGCTTAGTACACCTTTATCTTCTGACAACCTTTCAATTATATGTCCTTTCACATTATTGCATAACTTCCAATTATCTGCACTGCAGACCTCAGTAATAAAAATCCATTTCATGTCTGAACAACACAACTTCTTTGGTCAGCCAGTTTAGACGCAGAGGGGAGAAGTGTGTTTGACCAAACACAAATGCTGAGTGGAGTCAGCTGGTCAGGTCAATAAAAGCTAAAAATATTTGACTTTGAGAGAAAAGAGAGTTCAGGACACAGCCTAAAGGCTAGACTCAGCCCTAACTAAACTGTAGCAGTGTTATAAGGAGAGATTATTTACTCAAACTTACATGTTGCAGAGGGGTTACATCTGTACCTACAGAACTTGCCAGTAAGGTCTGGGAATAACTGGCACCCTAATATCTTTATTACTAGTATGGTCCACAGTGTCTTATGTATACTCATCTTCAGGCTGAGTATTCTCCTACATTTAATTTTATCTATCTTGAGAAAAATGCATATACTTATATCATTTATCTCCTCATTTACTTACCTGATTTTGGAGATCCTCACTATAGTGTAAAAGTACAGCAACATGTCCCAGTCATTAGGGATGCTTTCAGAAAAATAAAGGAGGCTCACTTCAGCTGCAATTCCAGCTATTAGTAAAACATTAGTGTAAAATTCGCATCTTCAGTAGTTCTCTGGCTTTCATTAACACCAGCCGGCTGTCTCAAAATATGTAATATATTAATTTCCAGAGTATCTGTATAAAGATGCAAGACAAGAAGTACAAAAAAGATGTTTTGGGTCAGGACATGTAGGTCTTGCATGCCAGTGATGACTCCTGATTTTTGAGAACCTGAAGTTAAGGCTAGTGAAACCTGCTGGTTGTCAGCGCTTCTGAAAACAAAAGTATATCTTCAGTGCTCAAATACAGATGGAAGTGTCTGATTTATCTTTTGAAAATGTTGAAGGTTATCATCAGAAGTGCCTTCTCCTAAAGAAATCCCATATTTTACTAAACAAACAATTCAAAAACAAAGCCAGTGGAGGAAAGAATTAGCAAAGGTTACAGAAGTACAGAAAACCCACTTCTAGGAAACTCCATAGGACAATTTCCATGAGGTGAATGCTGCACACGGGGAGCTCAAAGTGAAGCCTTGAATGGTCTGTGCAAGCTCTTGTGCATTGGGCTGTGCTTCTCTATGCCCACTTTTCAATCTCTTGCTCCACAACAGAGCATTGGGCACAGAGCAGGCTTATCTCAAACTCCAAAGATTAGTATATGTGTCAAGCTTTGTGTTCTTTCAGCTTTAATACAATTTAATTAATTATATTATACGACATGATACACACAATCTGTAGCATTTAATGAAAGTAACTCCCCCAACTGAGATTTAAAACTATTGTCCTTTTGAAGTTCAATTATTAAGGTTGCAATTAACCTCACTCAATCTCAGTTACTTATAAAACACATATATAATCTACACTAGGTATTTAGTCACATTTTCTAAGCAGTGGAGGGAGTTTCAACCCATTTGGTTTTTTTGACACATACCTGAAAAGGGGCTAAATTGTCCTTTGGACCAGAATTGAGTATATATACATATATATATACACGTATACACACACACACACACATATATAAATATAGCTGAAAACCAAGAAAATCTGAAAATTCAAGGAAGTCATGGAAGCAGATGAACCTTGGTATTTTGCTATGAAGTCCTGGCTTGCTCAGAATGGGGAAAAATCAAGACTTCCCTTTCTTCCTCTATAGAGTTTTGTTAAACTTTTAGAAATCTAAGCAGGGTCTTCCAACTCCCTGGAACACTTTATCACTTATTAAAATCTGAAAAGGAATCACTACTCTCAAGTTTCCAAGAATACTAAGTTATTTTCTTTAGGTAAAGAGTGAAAATGATCACCTATTTCCAAGTCTTAATTGGAAGCCATCTTAGGAAACTTAGCCCAATTCTTAGGAGTTTGTGCTCTAAGTAAAGGTATTTTAGTTCTAATGAATAGCATTCTGTGTGATACAGAGCAAACAGCTTCCCCCTTCTTGTTCCATTTGCCATGTGCAAAGCACAAATAATAATAAACAAAAACATTTCCAAGAGCCCAAGATTACTATTTACAAAGTGTTAACAGACTTAACTATAATCTAAGTAAACCCTAAAGAAACCTGTATATTCTCATCTATTTCTTATCTCACTCACAGCCTACTTAAAACTGGAGTGTGAATACTGTCACCTAGGGTTTATTTCCAGCTCTAGCTAGGAGAAAGAATCTTGAAAAATACACTGTTTTTTTTTTTT
>VXAY01005817.1:168199-257716 GCA_013399855.1 Oxyruncus cristatus
TTTTTTTTCTCAAGTCTAGAATCATTTTAGGCTTGAATAGCTTTCGGCTGCATTCTTTTAGCTCTCTCTCTGCAGACAAAAATCTACATCTAAAGCAGGGCATAGCTTAAAATATCCAAGAGCAAATCCAAGAAAGTGTCACCACTTTAAGAATACA
The DNA here is from genome assembly GCA_013399855.1 of Oxyruncus cristatus. Classification (NCBI taxonomy): domain Eukaryota; kingdom Metazoa; phylum Chordata; class Aves; order Passeriformes; family Cotingidae; genus Oxyruncus; species Oxyruncus cristatus. The sequence continues at coordinate 168,357 of VXAY01005817.1, forward strand.
TGATGACAGGGAATGGGGTTCTATATGAGCACTTCACACTGCCCTGCAGTGCAGACTAAGCTTCAGGTCTGTTTTCTGGTGTGCAGTCAGGAGGAGCAAAGGAAGGACTGTGGAAGTGCCTGAGGTATGGGAAGTGAAGGTGTCTATAGCTGCAGTGTGACTCCATATTAGCTACTCACATCACTTTTGTTAGTCAGCTGAAAACTTCTAGATGTCACTATCTACCATCAACAAAGGCTGACAATGGCCTTTTGTTTCACAAGCTGTTTGCTGAAGAAACAAGCTCATTTCTAAAAACTAAATGCAATAATTGTATTTTTTCTATGACATTAGGTCTCTATATAAACTTATTTTAGAAAAATACAACTCAGTATTTAGTGTGGAAGATTTAGGAAATGTTAGATTTATAATTTCCAAAATAATTAGATGATTTTCTTTAGTACCTACAGGAAGACATAGCCTTTAATTACAGGATGCCTTACTACCCTTCTCTCCACAAGACCTAACTGATTCTGGATACAAGACTGAATTAAATATTTGTATCTGTCTTACACTCTAGTGGTCTGACTCTTTTTTGTTTACTCTTTTTCATCCAAACGGTTGCTGGTGTAGGTTTATTTACTTTCTTACAGATTTTCATTGTCCATAGTTCGTTGCAACAGTGCTACAGTAAATGAGTGCTATAAACATCAATAAACTTCTATTCACAGCAGTGCAGTGAAGATATCAATATTTTCATAGATGAACAAGATCAAAAAAACCCAGAATCTCCAAAATCTGGTTTTAACATCACCTTCTCATTGAGCTAACTCATAACAAGGGGAGATGATTTCCTCAAATATTTGGCTTTTTAAAAGACTATTTGTATGTTCAACATACTGCACAAATAGTTTACTTATTATTATGTTACTTCTGTGAGAAAGATGATTAAATATTATGTTTCTTTATGACAGAAAAAGAATGTAAGAATTTAGATACATTATCCTGTCTCAAAGTAACATGCACCATAGGTATCTCTGTATGAGCTCTTTTCCAAAGGCAAACATAAGGAGAACTAGTTTAAAATAATCCTGGTTTTCGCAGACTGAGGTGATCTAATTACATCACATTTGACATAAACTGAAAATATACAGAAAAATACCGCAGCTCACCTGATAGACTGGAAGATCACTGTAAGTCTGAGTGGTGGCATATCCTAGAGAGGCTTGTAATGGTAGCCTGAGGTTCAGAACTCAGGGCTGTGGAGAGTCCCAACCTGAGGCTCAGTCCTTCAGAACCCAGTGATTTATTGCAAATGATGCTGAGCACTCTCAGTTCCCTGAACACCATTCAAAAGGTACAGTACTTCCCTAAGGCTCCAAAAATCTGAAAATCAAGATAAAGTTGGGCAGACATATTCAACAAAAACCATAAAATTAGTTGTCACATTAATATTTTAGCTTCAATGACTTATGTAGCTTCACACAGCATCTCTGTGACACAGGGATAGTTCGGATTACCGAAAACTCTTGGAAGACATTACCTTCCAAATTCTGCATGCTATGAGATAAAGAAGTTGCAAAAAAATAACAACAGAATTTGCTACACAGTTCTAACACACTCCTGTGCCCTGCAAGTAGAATGGGAGAGCATGTGATCACCTCCTTAGGGTCTCTAAAACGATGAGTGTGCACAGCAGACCAAAAAAGAGGGAAAGGAGCAAACTAAACTAAACCTGGTGTCTCGACTTTTTTTGTTTGTTGTTTGTTTGTTTTTTGTTTGTTTCTTTGTTTTGTTTTAAACTTTTGGAACCTTATTGTAAAGTTACTGTATAAAACTTTAGCTATAACTTTATCCTAGCTTTCTCATTTAAATTCTACATTCTACATTCTCATTTAAATGCTACAAATTCATCAAGTGCTGCCTCAATACCTTTTCTGCACCTGCAATCTACTTGAGATGAAGGCCTGTGGTCCACGCACAGTAGTATGAGCATGCTTTGACCAGTGTAATAAAAAAGGAGGTTTGTGGTGGTGATTTGTGTGAATACCAACACTCTTTATGCAGACAATACAGCAGAATAATTACATTCATCCTGAGTAAATTAATTCTGAGTGCTAGTATGGATGAGAATGGGCACTTGTGAGGACAAGCTGGGTTGGAGATGTGTTTCATTTCTTGATAATATTACCAAAATCAAGTCTGTGAGAGATTAATTAAAATCAGTTCTTATTAAAATCAATGAATCAAGAGATAATTTGAAGATTAAGGCTGAGGAGGGAGCTATTTTTTTTAAACACATTAGTTAGCCTCTTCAGCCAGCCAGTGGAGACTTGTCTACTTGTCTACATCCAGACAGTGTTTTAGATACCTGGTTAAGGTACTCTAATTATTTTCTGTAAGCAAAGATCACTCCACTGAATGCATAGGTACTTTAAGTACCTTCAGTGGCAAAAGCTAGGTATTTGAAGTTAGGTGATGAATGTGCTCAATACTTCCCCAAGCTTCACACTAAGGTAACTTCACATAGAAGAAAAAAATCCTCATCAGTGGGGTAGGGGAATATACACATTTTTTTATAGCTTCTAGCAAGTTTACTGAGTTGGTAAACAACAACTTTGTAGATGTTCTCATGATATTCTCCAAAACAAAGATTTTCAAGAAATAATCAGAAAATAATTTTTAGGACTCTCAGGAGAATTCCTCATATCCTAAGAAAATTTCTGATACAGGAACTTTCAATTTCCAAATTATGTAAATCTTTCCATAAAATTTTCCTTGATGGAAAATATTAGGTAGGTATAAACATCAAGCTTGCAAAATAAATAGTTAAAGTAAGCCAAGCACTCTGAAGTTAGTTAAATATCAGTTACATGCCAGTGAAACCCTAATTCAGGTCTTTTCATGTATACATTTAATGTAGTAGTGGTTGAGTTAAATTTCGTTTTAACTTTTTTTTGTTTCAGCCACTGAGTCTACAGTGGTTGAGTTATATTTTTTTTCTGCTTAATTTCACACATAAGAAAGGGCACTGAAATCCAGTTACTCAGTATTTCTTTTATCTTCATTATTCAACGTGTTGTTCCTTTATTAATTGCTTAACTCTATTCAAAACTTTAATTTTTCTTGATAAAATTACGAATTTTGCAGTTGGCTTTCTGTGTCACTTGTGGCTATAAATACCTCATTAGTGTGACTAATTTTTTATTATATTTCTGAGTTAAAATAAAACAGTCACCACTGTTACATACCATGGGAAACCCAACACTTGAACCTAACCTTAAACAGCACTTTGCATAGTCAGGCAAAACTCCTGATGATGCCACTTGCAACTCTGATGAAAATCAGATCCCAAGATTTTCTGTAAGACCTCAAGACAACAAGAAATACAGCACTAGCAAGCTTTTACTTTGAGCAATTTGCCTTACACAAAATTGTGCTGGTAGAGATGCTGAAGGATAATATAATCCATTCCTCTGCTTTAGTCAAACTCAGCTATTTGGTCATTAAACACCTTCCATTTCTCTTGTAACGCAAATCACTGCAGAGACCCCAGCACCTGGGAATGTCAGACAGCCTATGGATAAAAGCCCATTTGGGCACAGAACCTTTATACATTGCTATCACAGACATCTATTTGTACATTAGGCAAGACAGTGGAGTTAGAAAGATGGGCACCAGGAAAACAAGTCTGAGATAGGACCAATCTGGTGTTAATTTGCTAATACAGCAGAGCTTCTACTTGTTCTACGTATTTCTCCTGACCCCTCCAACATGCACTTCAAACATTCATTTCTGGATCTGAGAGAAAAAAGGTGCTGGTCAGGATACACTCACAGTCTGACAAAGGAAGGCAGTTCTTGTTCTCTCATGCATGAAAAAACAGCCCTGGAGCATATTGTGACACATATTTTGCAATACACTTTCACAGGCATTTGAAAACAAAAAAGGAACATTTATTATTTTGTAAATTCCCCAAATCTTTATTTTTCTCAACTGTTTAGCATCCAAAATCCTTGGATTGAGCAGATAGTCATAATGGAAAACTTAATTCGAAGTGGACACAGCTGCATTTATAGAATGTACTTGTTATCTTAATGGTAGCTAAAATTACCAGCCCTGCCAAGAGTATATTTACATGATAAATGAGAGAAATGGAGGCATGACAGATTAAAGTTGTATAGCTTGTTTTGGGGTTCTGTGTTTAATCTGTGAGAGCTGTGAATGAGAATGAGACATCCACATAAGTCCTGATGTAGAACCTGGTATAAAATGTTTTCATATTAAAAAAAACTAACACAGTTTTTTAGATCCTTAAACATATTCTTAGGGTTATTTTTGGTTGACTAGGTATTACAAAGTCAGATGCCTTATTTCCATTAATTTAGCCTAGTAGACTTTAAAGTACTAAAACGCAAACAACTCTGAATCTAAAATTATCCCTAAAATGGTCTAAAATAGAACTTGTTATTTCTAGAACTGTCAGCACTATAAAATTTAAGAATCTGTAGGTTTTTAGGGTCCAATCCCAATGTGTTTAGTGCAATAGGGAGGACATTGAGTATTACCAGGAGTCTCAAGCCCTTATCAGTGTTTAGAGATGCATTTCTTCTTCATCAAAGACACACAGCATGAGAAACTTACCATGGCAACAGTTGATGCAGTTATAGAAAAATAGAGTTATAATGCAAAAGGATGAGGATAATAATAACAGGCTTCTTGAATGTAAGTCTGGCACATGTATGTATGTTCCCTACACACACACATTCTGCTGCCTGCTTCATCCAGTTGCCTGGTAAAGTCCAGCAGGTGCCAAGTGATGATAGTACATCTGCATGATAGACAAAGGAGTTCAGTTCTCACAACAAACCACAGATCTGAATACATCCTGTGTTTCACTTCCTGATACAGCTTCTACCCCTCACCTGCTGCTTTGCTAATTGCACTTTACTATGTCACTTTGACCCGCTGAGTGACCTTAGCCAAATCATTCAGCTTCATTATTTTTCTAATTCTCCATTATAAGGCAGAGATTAAAATATCTACTTGATTGCCAGGTTGAGATTTGAGTGAGTGTCAGTCCCAAGACCTTCAACTAAATAATTTTCTTTCACGTGGGAAAATTAGTTACAATCTAAAAAGTAGAATCCTAATGTTGGTACTGTAACTGAAGTACTCTTCCTAGATCAAGGTTATTTCACACTGCCAGCTAAGCAGAATGTGGGCTAGAGTGAAGCAATACAGTCCTTTAAAGGAATGTGTTCTGTTTGAATGTAGTTAAATTACAAAAATGACTGCAGATCACATTCTGAATTTTATATTCCCTTTTCATTCCTTGATGTCAGCATGGATTTTTAGTGAATGAAAGCTAAGTAAAATCTGCACGATTAAATTCTCCTTCAGAAACCTACTTTGCTTAACTGGAATTCAACATAATGTAACATTCCTGTCAGTTGTTTGCATCTTTACACCATGAATTCTAATAGAGATATTAAAAAGGTATGTAATTCTCAAAATAACATACAGAATAAGAAAAAGAACCCTATCAGTTTAAAATACTCAGAGAACACTACACTGAATTCCTACACTATCAGAGAATAGTAGCATTTCATTTGAATGACAGTGTCCTTGATTATCTTTTCAGCTAAAGTAGGTAAATGGGAAGAAGAGGAAAAGAAAGGGAAAAATTAAAAGAAAAAGAAAGAACCAGCATATGTAAGACCTTGTGTGTTGGGTTTGTCTGGCCAGGTTTTGGTAGGAGAAGGGGTTAACAGGGGCGGTTTCTATGAGAAGCTGCTTGAAGCTTCTCCTGTGTCCAGCAGAGCCAATGTCAGGTGGCTCCAGGACGGACCCACTGCTGGCCAAGGCCAAGCCCATCAGGAATGATAGTAACACCTCTGTGATAAAACACTTAAAAAAGGTGAAAAAAAGAAGTTATTGGGCAGATGAAAACTGCAGCCAGAGAAGAGTAGAGTGAGAACATGTGAACATCAGTGCAAACACCAAGACCAGTGGATAAGGAAGGAAAGGAGGTGCTCCAGGAGCTGGAGCTGAGGTTTCCCTGCAGCCCGTGGTGCGGACCATGGTGAAGCAGCTGTGCCCCTGCAGCTTTTGGAGGACCACGGAGGTGCAGGGATCCACCTGCAGCCTGTGGAGGAGACCCACACTGGAGCAGGTGGGTGCCCAAAGGAGGCTGTGACCCCTTTGGGGAGCCCATGCTGGAGTAGGGTCCTGGCAGAGGTCTACTGACCCATGGAGAGAGGAGCCCATACTGGAGCGGGTTTGCTGGTAGGACTTGTGGCCCTATGGGGGACCCCAACTGGAATGATCTGTGCCTGAAGGACTGCACCCTGTGGAAAAGTGACCCACGCTGCAGCAGTTCGTGAAGAACTGTTGCCCATGGGATGCACTCAAGCTGGAGAAGATCCTGTGGGAGGGAGCATATGGTGGAGTGGGGAAAGGACTCCCTTCCGCAACCAGTGGCAGAAAGGCAGAAACAACATCTGATGAACTGACTGTACCCCCCCCCTCTCGTCTCCATGTGCCACTGTGGGGGGCAGATAGAACTTGGGAAGGAGAGAAGGGTGGGGGGCAGGTGTTTCTAGGATGTATTTTACTGCTGGTTTTCCTTCTCTAATTCTGTCAGTAATAAATTTAATTAATATCCTCACTTCAAGTCTGTTTTGCCTGTGAGAGTGATCAGTGAGTGATCTCTCCTGGTCCTTATCTCAGCTCATGAATCCTTCGTTGTATTTTCTCTCCTCTGTCCAGTTGCAGAGAGGATGATGGAGCGACTTTGGTGGCTACCTGGCAGCCAGCCAGGGTCAACCCACTACACTGTTTCACTGAATTTTGCCACTGGTTGTACAGGATTGTTCTAAAGTTCAAGAAGAAATATAATGAATTATTAGCTGAGCAATGAATATGGAGTTATAAACGAATACAGTAAATCACGATACAAAATATGAGCACATTTTTTTCTGTTTTCCATGCAGAAGTAAATGAAGAAAGCCCACACAGAATGATAAGTCATATATGAGCAGCTCAGCAGTTTGTACCTCTGACTTGGTGGTGGTAACACAGTGTGAAGGTCCTGCAATGCAAGGGCATGGAACAAAGGTATTCACTGCTTTTCTGTGAGGAAGCCATCCATCATGAGCTAATGCATCCTGCATGTCAAGAACAGTGCCAAACATGATATAAGCAGGTACTCTCAAAATATATAATAACACTGTATAATAAGAAACTATACCTCCATTAAATGAATAAGGTATAGTAGCAACAGAAATAAACAGGAATTATTGTTTTCATACTTAATTCTTTTCTTACTAGGGCATTGAAGCATTTCTTTATCCTGCTTGTACACCCAAATGTTGCTAAAAGATATTAGAAAGTTCTGATTTTTTCCATATAGCAACTTGAAAAATTCTTTGGGCACATGCAGGATTTACGCAATCAACTACACATCCTCTTCTTTCATATTTTTCCTTTCAATATGTGAATGATGATCTATACTATTACAGAATGGGTATGATCTGCCTCCAGTAAGCCTTCCTTCTGATTTACAGATTTAAAATATGAAAGCCTGCAATTGTGTTCTCAATATATTTTGCTATTCTCTGGTAAAGCATCTGAGGTTTCAAAGTTAATTCAATTATTTTAGGCAAGGAGGCATTTATGCCTTTCAATAAGTACCAAACACAACCTTTTAACAGGATTTATATAAGGAAAACAAACTTTTAGAACAGTGGATTGGTTTTAGCAGAATTTTAGAAATCTGCATTTCTTATGCTTGACAGAAATTGCTTCTTTTTGAGAATGAAAACTCTGTTCTAGATACGCATCATTTAGAGATTTATTTCAACATGTTCTGCTGAGTTATAATACAAATTATTTAGTCAACCAGAGGTTGCGGAAGGACAAAAAATATTTCCTGTACTCATACTGGCAGGCACAGTTAGTCTTCAGATTCCATAGTCTCAGAACATAAATATTGTATACAGTATGTCTTCACTAAAATATATCAGCATATTCATGAGCAAAGCTCATAATTTGTCTAGTAAGTAGGTAGACCAGCAAATCTTTCAGTGGAAATCATCTTCCTTAATGTCTCCAAATGGATGACAACATCTAACCTACAGGACCAGAAACAAAACCAATTGAAGATAAAGGAAAGGCTTAATGATTTTAAAGGGTTTTGTCAGGTTTCAATGATAAATAGTAATGACTAGAAAAATTTAATTAGCTAACAACAGAGTGGAAGATGGTGATCATCTTTGAAGACATAATTGGTTTGAGAAAGTTACCTATGTGCTTGTTCTGCCTCCACAGATCAGTACAGTAAAACTGATAACACATGATACTTTTTCTGATAACTCTTGAGTTTTAATAACCGACAGAGGTCACAGAGTCATCTAAGTTTTTTTTGGAGGGCAAAAAACACTTCAGAAGACATTTGATTGTTTTCTGTTTATCATTCAAATATTTTTCAGTTTTTCCTGTGATTTTACATGTTAATTATGGTTCTTTTTGTACTTTGATTAATCTGTTGACAACAGAGGATGATTTGAAATAATAACAAATACGATCTTTATTTTTTGGGCATTAATTACAGCCAGCCCTTTCAACTATGGTCTTTCTTTTCGTGCAAAAACTTTGTAATGTCTTAGTGAAATGAATTTTTTTTTTAATCCTACCTTAGAAAAAATGCACTACAAATGGACTCTGTCCTCCTGAATCCTACAGTTCTTACATTCTTATATATAAGTTGGTTCTTTGTCACATAAGATTAATTTCTAACCTATGATTCTGACTCTATGAAATTTTTTCCCGAAACTACTTTATCTTCTTGCAATCTTAACCCATTTAGTGAAGTTCTGAAGCATTAGAAAAGAATTCAGGTAATACTTATGGAAAAAAATTATTATTTTCTTTAACATCTTTGCCAAAACGTTGTAGCAAATAGATTGTGTGAAGAGATTATAATCTTGTTTAGATTGGGCATTTCTTTCACAAAAGAAATCACAGGAAATTACAGAACAATTTTCTATCAAAATATGTAGCTGCTTAGGAAATTCAGGTAGATTTTCTCAGTTGTCTTTTCCTTTTACACAGTACAGTTCCATAAAAGACAGGAAGTGTACAGTAAACTTCACAGAACATGAGGTATCTCTAAGAAGGTTGAACACTGATATCCATGAAGAACACTGATACCAGTGCTGTCCCTACTTAACCTTTATACAATCTTGACTTAACTTGTTTCTGCATTTTAATACAATACAATATGGAAAATGTTCTACGACTTCCTTTCCTTAATGGATCACATACTTCTTTCAGACATTCACAAAGACTTTTTCTCTCCAATGTTTAGCTTATTCTATGACTCTCCTTTACCTCCACTTATAATTTGGTAGTTGTGATATTTGTTGCAAAACTTTGGACTTCTAAGAAAGACAGTTCACAAAACAACACTCCTACTGTCAAACATAAAGGAAATATATCACTAATGCAGACCAAATTTTTTTTATTGGAACACAATGCATCATTTGTTCTTGATTTTAACCTTAAGATAATAATCCTGGGTGATATCTCATGAGAACTACTTTAAATCCATATTATTATGGTAAAATGTTAAGCCTTTCAACTGTTGATTCTAATGGTAACTTGGTTGCTTTACTAAATTCCTGATACTCAGCTCAGAAGCTCAGTCCTGGCTGTAGTCTGGCTCTCTGGCAATAGGGAGGCACAGGCTCTTCCAGTCTGCCATGCTTACTCACAAGGTCTTCACATCCCTTTCTTCAGAGCTACCACACAGTGACCTGTTTCACATGCATTCACTCATTTTCAGTAACATCAGTGTTATGCAGTTTTGAAGTCAGCAGTTTCAGGTAAAATGGAGTAATTACGGCTGGGCTACAGACTGAACAGGGCATGGAGTAAGAAGACAGAGATCTTGTGGCTTTAGGTCTGTAGCTCCGTTACTCTGAATGGAGGTTGAGGACCTCACAGAGTTAGAAAAACACTGTTGGCATCCTTTGTGGTGTGGTCACGTACACTGTATTTCCTAAGGTTTTCATTCATCCATATGAAGATTTAAGCCCTTCTTTGTTAAAACAGAGTAAGATAAGCTGAATAGGAAAGAAATAATTACATGGTGCTACTTCATTTTCTAACAGAGGTTGCTTTTCTAGGAATATCTATTTTTTCCAGTAAAAATGGCTCTTGAATACATGTAAAACATCTGCTAGACAAAAATATAATTTGTTGGCTTAAGTACTAAAAACTATATTGCACTATTTTCTTTTAAAGATCAAACTGTTCTATAGATGGTGTCAACCTGGACAAAAAAAAAAATCTTAGAAATATTTTAATGAGATTTTGCTTTTTCACCCTCTCTTTTCCAGTGTTTTTAAATCATAGTTTTGATATTTTGTACTGTTTTTAGTTCCTATTACAAACAAAACTAATTGGTAAGTTAATTCAGCCAAAGAAAATGTTTAATTGCTGACTAGTGCCTTGGAATGATCTGCAGCGTAAGTGATGTGTTTTCTGATGATGCACATAAATTTTCAGGACCTCAAAATTACAGCTGACCTGACTGGGGGATGTGCGAAATATGTCACAACTTTCCACGGAGGACCTGAAGATAGCTGTTAATTAGAATAAGCAGACTCTCTTGTTACTCTTTCAAAAATTAGGAAGGTAGATTTTTGTTTTCATAAGACATAGCTGATTAACTGCAAGACTTCAGAAACAGTTGCAAACTATACTTTGTAGCTGGCACAGAACAACACATGCAGTCATGGGTAATTTTTCATACTATTTTCCTGAAAATCAACAGAAAAACTGTTTGCAAAAACAGTTACTTACACTGAATTATTAACCTACTTTTTCTAAACAATTCTTATATAAGAATATTTCACAGTGCATAATTTTACTGATATATTCTGCCATTTTTTTTAATCTACGCAAAGAATGGCTTTAAAGTGGACTTGGAGACAGGAATATTAAAGGACACTGTTCTGCCAAAAAGCTGTATTTATCGGAGTCTATCCTCAAGGAGTTCACAGTAGTTACCCTCACATAAAAATCTGATACACAAACGAGAAATTAGTTTAATGTACTTTGCCCTGGATCTCACATCAGGTATGACCTAGTCACAGCTTTGTGTAATTTATCATTTCAGTAAGGTATGTGAGCATTTCCTGGAATACTTATATAGTAAAATCTATAATGTATAGTAATCTATAATCACAGTTATACCAGTATGATGCAAAAGTATTTATAGGAGTGGAAAGTATTTTTCTTGTTTGTATAGATACATCCTGACTGAAGCAAATTTGCATAACTACATGCAAGGTGGGTAGATGGAAGCTGTTTCCTACAGTGGTACACTCACACTGATGTTCCTGCAATATGCAGACAAACAATTCCATGTTATATCACTTTGGCCTGTAGAGTGGTTGCAACACGTAAATAAAACTAATTTATAAAGATCTTGAGGCAACCCTTTGGAGAGGAAAATTAAACCCTTTATACCTTGCTATACAAAACAACTTGTGGTTTGTAAGTAACCGTTGAATACCACGATAGCTGGAAAATGTTAAATCAGCCAGACCACAGTCATGGGAAAAGATGCCAGAGTAATAAATGTGTCTAAGATTGTGTATTTGGTGCACAACATCATCAGTTTTGTTTATTAACTCTTATCTAGTTTAACAATCATGAAAGAGGACAAGAATTTGTAGTTTTTGTATTATGATCAGGTTTACGCTTCTGAGTCTGTGGACAAAGTTGTAACTGAGCTGAATTTTTTTGTTTGTTTCCAGCAATGATACTGTTCTTCAGCCAAAATCTCATATATAATCTGAAGTCTTTAAAAAAGTCATCCAAGATAAATCTTTATGTTTAAATGTATTTAAACAGAGAAGTACACAGAAAGTGATCCATGCCATTGCATGGTAATACCATTAACGTCCTTGACATTCTAAAGCATAAAAAAAGAAAAACATACCAAGTATAAGAATAAACAACAAAGTTCCTGTCTCTATACAGATACATTTGTCATTAAAAAAATGATAAATATTTTCAGAAGCAAAGATAAGCTAGTATTGTATTCTTCTATGTTATGTGACTAGTTTGTTTTCAAAATGTAGGCATGCTTTTAATAAACAGCAGCTAATGTTTTTAGCAGGAGCAGTTATAAAAATATACTATCTTAATATTTACCATTAAAAGCCTAGATGACAACACTTATTTTATTTAAGTGAAGGGTATCATAACATGTAGAAGTAAATGTTTTGATTGCCATTACACCATAATCATTATGCTGCTATGCAGAGAAACATTGCTGGAAAGAAATATTTATTTTAAAAATGTCGGTGAATATGTTGTTAGTAAAAACAAATGCACAGGTAAAACAGGAAATAGGAAAACCCCCTGAGATGTGGCAGAGCTTACCTGACCACTTCTCAGAAGATCTGCTGCTTAGCTGTCCAGTGCCTGTGAGTCCCTGAAAAGGTGAGACAGAATAAACTCAGTGTAACCATCATGTAGCCTACTAAATTCACTTTAACACTTCAAACGACAAAACATACTCATCATAAACTATTCAAAAAGAACTAGCATGCAACTCCAGCTGAAAGAGGTTTTGTTCACAAACTGAACAGCAATCGGCCTGTACTTTAGTCTCATCAAAAAAGTAAACCAATCACATTGACAAAAAGCCACTGTAAACAAAAAGACTGTATTTAAAGGATTAACAGTTTTGGCATCCCTACCATCAGGTCTTCTGTTCTTTTTTTTTCTTCATCAAAATTTAGGTTATATATTTGTTGTTAGCAAGAGTTGCATTACTATTATTGTTAATTTTAGTTCTGTTTATTACGTTGAGGTTTATATATTGTAGAATAATTTTGTTGTCACTAGTTAATGTTAATTAGTTGTTTAATAGCCTATATACCTATTTGTTATCTTTTGGTAGGTTTACTTTTTTAACTATCAGTAACTTAATAACTGAGAATATTTTACATTACTGTTGCATACTCAAAATTACAGAGTTACTATTAGTGTTACCTGTTTAACGTTTAGTCATCCTTTGAGTCCTGCGACATATTTCCTTAATAATCATCAGCCATCAAGTCTGATAGTCTCAAAAGAATATCAGCCCTCTAAACTGCCTTCAAGGGCGGTGATATTTAGCACTGAAAATTACAAATAAAGTTTTTGAAGTTGAGTACCAACAACTGGGCAGTGACACTGATGATTTGTTTATCAAGACAAATTGTTATATACTACGAAAAATGCAGTCAACGCACTCTTCTGAGTGAAAACAAATAGGTGAATCTATGCAATGCTTACATGTTGAATGGGATATTTAATGTGCGGGGAAACTCAAAGGTTGAAGAACTAGCATTTAGACAGTCTAACAGTGGTAAGTGGTAATCTTACCTCTTTAAACTCCATTACATTCTCACGAGAGACATGCTAATACAAACAAGTCAATCAGAGTTTGTGTTTAGCAAGATCAAGCTTAAAGGATAGTTTAAAATCCATTTATTGTTCTAAAGCATTTTTTTCCATTAACATGTTATACATTAGTGGATACTAACCATGATTCATGTAACAGTTTAGTTTGTTAACTTTTAAATTATTTAACAACCAGAAGTTATTAATACAACTTTTAAAGTCTTACACAAAAAATCTTAAAACAGGCTTGGGTTCATTTTTGTAATTTTTATATAAAAAACATTTTAGGCATCTCTTGAAAAAGAAATAAAGCAGGCATTTAAAGCTAGAAAACAAGTAATTCCAAATTTAGTTTGTTACAAAAGGTTTCAGCTTTATTGACAAATTATGGCAAACATATTTGACAAAATTATGGTTTCCTATTTAGAGAAGCTTACACATGGAACTTTAAGTGATTTTTTTAACAAATACAGGTTAAAACACTGAACAACTTCAGTTAGCTACATACATACAGTAGCTGCTTGTTTTCAACCCCATTAAAACAGCATTTAAAATTAAATTTACAAACTTAATATCGAACATCTTAATCTAAACTAACATATATTAAAAAAAGACAGGTTAAACATCTTATCTACAGCTTGATTATTGTCTGGTTCAAAAAAAAAAAAAAAGAAAAGGAAAAAAGAATCATATTACAGTCTTTTAGCAACCCTAAACAGAAACTCAGCCTTAGCTAGTATGTAGAGAGACTCGAGATCTGTAACAGTGTCATGCTTTTTAAGTTACACACAGCAATGAATACAACCAATAGAACATCATCTTTGAATAGTCTATAGACAATATTTGCCAAAGGTTTTTTGTCTCTTTTTTTAAGTCCGTGTTATAAAATAATACTAGTGCCAATGTCACGTCAATGTTATAGGAAATACAACTTATACATAGGATAATAATGAGCAGTAATCCCTAGGATAGAAAAGAAATGGACTATTACTTGTCTTGTTGCTGTTTATGTGGAGACCACAGGCTATTAATTGTCTTTGAGATGAGGTCACAGATGAGGAGGACCTTCAATATCTACCATAGGGGTGTTCCCTGTAACCCCCTCTGGCTGACCTTGGAGGTGGTGCCTTTAGGCTGGAACGGGTTGTGGCCCATTCTTCTGGTGCTAAAAACAGAAGAGAAAAACAGATTTTGTAAATATCTAAAACTGAAAGAACAAAGGGATGCCACTGCTAAAGACCGTCAAAATTCTTGAGGGTTTTGACTGAAACCTTTCGAAAAATAAAATGAGGATGGTGTTATCATCCATTTCTTTACCCTCCCACAAAAAACTTACAGAAAACTGACCTACTTCTCTACACAGGCAATCTATCTATCTCAGGAAGAAAAAGGAGCCTTACACCTTCACTTTCAGCAGAGAATGTATAACTACTGTGGTGATTGTACAGTCAGCTCTGGGAAAATTACTGCGTTAGTTTGCCAGTTCAGAATTTATTTGATGTTTTGAGTTTCTAGCATTTAAGTTAAAGCACAAATTTGAATAGCATTTAATGTAGTTGGTACGGTAACAAGATGAGAAGTTGAATCATGAAAGGATAAGAGAGGTATGTTTGATTTTTTCCTTCCATTTGAGATGAAAAGAAAGAAAATAATGGAAGAAAAATAGTGTGTAGAAGTGAACCTACTCCATTAAGCAAAAAGAGATTTTGCTTTGCATTATCTTTAGAATACTTCTTCAAATTCTGTGAATGAAATACACTCAGAAAGATCAAGATAAAAACTGTAAGTCTAGTTCAGTTTTTACAAAGCTTCTACAAATCTTCTCCCACTCCCCAACAAGGTATTTTGGAAGCTAACCCTGAGCAATCAGGAAATTACCTATAGCTGTGGACTAGCAGTTGCACCCAAAACTTGAATTCTCTCCTAAATTGGATAGTGGATTGCAAAATGATTTCTGGTTTTGTTTTCCACTGACTTCAACTGACCATACAGAGTGATTAAAATGGAAACGCAGAAACCATAATGTATCATCTATCTTATACCACATCATAGGCCAACATTCCTGGCATCTTGTTTTTGCTAATGACTGCTGATTTATGTGGCCACTAAGAAAGTAATTAGCTGGAACTAAATGGTTAAAACAGGTATCAAAGATTCCTTTCGTAAAATGATAATGCTATGTGAAAAATGAAAAATGAAAATATAAAACATAAAAAGCCTGTTAAAATTCTGAAAGCTATTTCTTCTCTGTAAGATGTCTTCTTTGCAACTACATTTCATTTTCTTGCTGTCGTGGGGTAGGAGGGGAAAGCTTGGGGTATGAGGGGAATAGCAGCTATAGAGGTTAAAGTGAGGCTCAGGTTAGCATGTATTAGGAGTGGACATCTCTGGAGAAGATTTGGTAGCAGCTGATCTTGCTATGGAACAAGAAACATTCCTGTTGTGATTTTTTGGTGCACTCCATTTATTTTCTTTTTCTTTGAGCTCTTCGGGATGTTCTCTTGTTGAATATCAGGGGTTTTATGGTCATACAAACCCAAAGTTTATTGTGGAAAGCTATTGCCTATAGGGTTGAAGAAGTGGCAGCCAATATGATATAATTCTAAATCCTCAGGTCTCTCATTCCTACAGGGAATCAGTTTCCACACAGTGAATTTAAAAATCCTCCCTCTGCAGTATGTTTCATTACACCCTTTAAAAATGGCATTTTGCTGTAAATTTGCTGCAGCTTCAATTACCCTTTGCTGAAGTGTCACTGCATTTGCAGAGAGGCCTCGGGGAGAAGTGAGATTTATATGGAAAAGGAGAAGCTTTATTTATATAAATGAAAATGACTGAACTAGTAAAAATACTCACTAAATGTACAACACAAAGACAAACCAATTTCTTGTTCCCTTTCAGTCCCCCCACTGTCATCTGCACTGAAACACCTTCGTATAAAGGTGAAATGTACAGCATTTTTGGTAGTACTCATGCAGAAAAAAAAAGACTTTATATTACCAACCAAAGAAAGCTTTTTTTCCTTGACCATTCTTAAAGCAAATTGCTGCTCTTGATACAGTATAAAACCAGAACTGTAATTTGTGGTACAAGTCTCTTTTTCAGTAACATGGTGGACCTATTTGCTTGATTTCAAACTTTAACACCATCATCAACACCATGGTTGACAGCTAACAGCTCCTGTTGATAATGCATGATAGACCCTAGTGTACTAACAGGTGAATCCATAGCCAAAACATAGATGGAACTTTTGGGATTACAGCCTTCAAGTGGGAAAACACAGGCATCCACCACTCGTACAGCAGAAAAGGATTATATATTTATTGTGGAGAAAGAAACACGATAGGGAGCAGCACCATCAAGAGTCTCTGAACCACACTATGCCAATAAATTACAAGATGCAGCCACACCAAAAAAGAAGTCAGATTACCAGTGGGTTTTTTCATGAGGGGATTTTTAATGAACAGTAATATATCTGCATGCTAGTAGTTAAAGGTTCCTTGATGTGCAAAGCTGGCCTTTGATGTCTCCATTTCAGAAGTCCAATGTAAGCTTTCTTCTTGCAGTACCAAGGGAAGAAATGGGGCTTCTGAGACTGGAAATCTCTTATCTTCGGGAACAGCCTCAGAAGACTGGAGCCATATAGACTACCTCAGTAGCTTGCTGGATAGCAGAACGGTTGAAAGACTGATTACCAGGCTCAGTTACACTGTGTTTGAGAACAGGAGAACAGTGGAGCCTGATCTGTCTCTGAAAGACTGTACCAAAAGGGGAAGGAAAGAGAGCCTGGACATATTTCATCTTAATAAAGTCACATGTTAATGAAGCGGAAATTGAGAGCGATTTTGGGTGAAGAGCAGGTAATAGGTGTAGCTTTGGAGACAGAAAGGTAATTGGGAGAACTGCAAGTGAGAGACTGACCAAGAGCTGAAGAAATGTGCAGGGCGGTCATTGTGTTTTAATGTTGACTCCTTTTCGTTCTTCTGATTCCTGTTAAAAGAAACCCTGTTCAGTCTGACCTTTCTCTTCCCTCTGTGATGTCCAGACCTCCATCCAGTCCTTCTGTCATAGAAGGTTCCACTCATGCCCTGTCATTTTTCACTTCTGACTGTCCCCAGTGCTATCAGATGTCAAAGACTGTGACTGAAAAGAAATCCACACAGGCAGCTTAATAACTGAGGGCAGAGGGTCCAGCTTTTTCAGGAACTTGGTGTTATTGCCAACTTTGCCATTCTAAGTCAAGGAGAAATACTGCATGTTTTGCTTTCAGAAACTAAAAGTATAAGTTATAGCAGCATGATGGAAACATAACAGAGTTTATATGTGAGGAATCTGAGTATGCTTGGGCATGAGGATTCCTGTGGGTGTGGTAACAAGTGTTGTAGCTACTTTGATAAGAAATGAAAAGACATGGGCAAAGCCCTTTTAATTACACTGCATACTTTCAGTTTGCTGTATGCTCCCTGTCAATTGGTATTTGAAGCTCACCTTTAGGATGTAAAATTAACTATTATCACAGTCAATCAGCACCCTTGGGTTTATGACTGATTGAAATTACGTTAGTATTTCTGCACTGCTTTTTATGGTTGACTCTTATTTATTATACTGTGTTCATTGAGTTATATAAATGGTTTCAGTATCTATTACAGATTATCGATATATTAGCTGAGGCTATCTTTGAAGATTATTGTTTGATCATTGCTAGGAGACTCATTAGCTCTGATCTAATGTTTAAATACAGAGTTATAGTTGGATTTTTTTCTTACTGGAGAGTCAGAATGAAAAAAGGTCATACCATTTTTAACTCCAGAAATTCTTCTGAATATGGGATCTAAATGGTAACATTTATAGCACAGAGAGGTACATAAGAAGTTGTTTCTGTCTTACTATTTTACCTGTGTATTATTGAAAGCACAGAAAAATTCAGTGGCCATCCATGTGATGATGGCTATCATCACATTCTCAAATGTCTTCAAGTACAAGACTCAAGAAAAGCACATATTCAGACACTTTTTTTTTTACTCTTCAATCTGCATTCTGCAACTATGTAATGGAATTTTCCATCATTGAATAAAACTCACAAATGCAAAAAGGGAAACAATGCAATAATGAAAAGGCAGATCACATTAATGGTTGTTCTAAAATAAAAAAAAATACATACTAACAGCATGTGATTTACATATGAATGTGATATTTCCAAATATTTTTGTATTTATCTTCATTGCTGAGTCCCTGTAATAATAAAGACTGGATCACTTTTTCTTCCTACTAAATTATTTAACATCTGAGTATTGCCCACAATTATTTGGCACAATTTTATTAATCTCTGGTCAATTATTTTGGACAGGTGGCCAGGAAGAGATTAAAAAGAGCTATTCTGTTCAGATAGTTGCGATGTATACAACAGCAAGTAGTATAAATGTTTAATTTCATTTTTCATTTAGCTTTCAGTGTTTTAGAAAGAAAGTTGCTTTTAATTCAGAATAAAATATTTTTTCTTTCCTATAAGGAAAAATCTCCACCATTTTTGCAAGGTCACTTATACTGCATGCATGTGGAGAGAGCACGCTGCACTTGAGATAGAGCGCAAGTGGAACTCAGGAACTGTGATTACTAACTCTACTCCTTGTTTGCTCAGTGACCTTGGATAATTGCTCAATATTTTGTGGTATGGCTTCCTCACTGGCAGAATGAGACAGGAATACCTATCTCCCTGGGGTGTTCTGAGATGTAGTTATTTGCCTGAGCAGTAAGAGAAAAGTGATATAGATGTGCTGAACAGAAGACCCAGTAGAAACAAGACATATTGCTTTAAAATAAGAACACTGAAGATTAGAATGCTTTTCTTCGGACAATTCAATTTGTGCTGTATTTCTTGTAAGCCTCCAAACTTCTCCCTCCATGAAAAGACGGATGGAGACAAAATACTAAGCAATGGATGGAAAATTTGCCCTACACAAACTAATGACTGAAGCTCTAACATTGACAAAGGCAATGTTTCACTCCATAAATCCACACAAAAAGACAGTAGCAGTTCTCTTCTGTCATAATTGGACAAGTATATATTATTTTAGACAAAAATTCAAGAACAAGTTTTTGTCTTTTTTTTTTTTTNAAAAAAAATTAAAAAAAAGTTTTTTTTTTTTTTTTTTTTTTTTTTTTTTTTTTTTTTTAAGGAGAACATCCACTTATTTTTTTCACTCTTCCGGTCTCTTTTTGCTTGTCTGAAAAGCTTGCAAAATACACAGGATTTTCTGACCTGACATCTACGCATTTTATAATTTGTGAGAAGAACTGCTGAAGTGACTATCTTTCAAATTACAAATGGTACCTTTCTTCTTTGAAATGTGGAATCTTCAGAAGACAAAAAATGTTTTCAAAACACAGGCTCAAAAACATTATGCTTACTTACACATGCTTAAAAACCTATAAAAACCCTTATAAAAACTCTATCTAGTTATATAGTTTAAAAACTAGAAATTAATGGAAAACTTTGTGGTTTAATAGTCTGGTTTCTGAACATGGCTGTAGCTGTTAAAAAACCCCTAAGTATTGCCCCTATGCTTGACAGTACCTTCTCTTCAGGAGGTCTAACAAATTAAACTGCACGACCACTTCAAATCTGCTTCAGTATTGTGAGTTTCGCTGGCTTTACCAGGTAGTGAAGAAACACAGACATCCTCCAGCTGACTTAGCACTGAAGCAGATGAGAAGAGCTTGTGCACGCCCCTCTGCCAGCCCTCTCTGCAGGTTAAGTAACGACAGCAGGAGCTACAGAAAATGATTTCTTGGAAGACTTCAGCCACTCTTGCAGTGAACACCTGCCACAGGCAGGAAAGGAGCAGCATCAGAGTACATCAGCAACTAGTCTGGGACACTGTAAAGCAGGGAGGAAAAAGACTATTACTGGTGTTGCTGTGAGGTGAGTGTGAATGGGACAGTGTGAGGGACTTTTGTTTTTCTCTTCAGTAAAAACTAATTTTCTACTACTTTATGGTCATGAAGCACGAAATGTGCAGTGGTATATTGCATCTGGAATTAAATAGATGCACATCAGTATTACAGGACTTCTGTCTTAGACTCTCCCAGTCTACAGTTCCCATGGTGCAAGGCAGGGAAATTACCATTTGAAATATTACATAGGAAAGTTTTGCATGATTTACTTATTCTTATTTTGTCATAGAAACTGATTTATAATTCAGGAGTATTAGAGGAAGCACAACAAGTCACTATAAATTAAAACCAATCTCTTTTCTCTTGCTACATGTGGATTTTTTTTCAGTGTTGTAGCATAATAACTGAACTACTAAAGTTTTAGAACATACAGACAGTTAAAAGAATGTGATGGGTTTAAATAGGGAACTTTCTAAAGAATTATAACCTAATTAAAACACTGATTTGACAAAACAGCAATAACTCTAGTATCGTCCCCACATTAGTCATCATAGCTGAATTAAAAATGTGCTCCCTTCCCCACAAACTTTCAACATCATGCTCTTATGAAAATCATAAATCTCGGAGGGAATGAATGCTACTTGGGATACAGCTAAGGTGATTCCTCCAGTAAAAGAACTGATAAAATTTTGAAAAAATTCAAGAAGATGCTTTTGACAGTTCATTCTGTCCCACAGTACGAACAGGATCGCTGCTATCAGTAAGTATAGGAATGACTGAAATAGAAGATTAAAGAAGGGCAATTTATTTGGTATATCTTCTGTTCATATGCAGTAGAAATCTTCAATGCCTCCTGATTCCAGGAGAAAAGAAATAGAGCGCTGTACAGGAAGACTCAGGAGCACTTCTGGGTTCCCAGGGCCGGGAGTGCATCTGCCTCATGCTCAGGAAGAGACCAGATGCCTCCATCACCTCAAAATAAAGGCCATCATGCAGGAGCACAGCACACTCCACAGAATCATGGCACATGTGGCAAGGGACAGCTTCCATCAGGTCACAGGTGCTATATCAAAGTTAGCACACAGTGCATACAAATAGGAATGATCTGCAGTGTGAAACAGCTGATGCTGAGGACTGCTGATGTTCACACTACATGGCTTCTAGAGATTTTTTCCATTTCAGACTGGCCTGAGTTTGAGCCTCTGGAAGTGAATTCTCACAGTCGGGATTGCAAGTTTTGCTTTAGTTTCAAACTAAAAGTTATGTACTTTGAAACCATTCAATGATGCAGAAAGAAGAAAAAAATACAGGAAACTGGGAAATCTTTTTCTAAAGAGCATTCCTGCTCCCATGCTAGGAAAGCATTTAGGAGCACCCAGCGGGGGCTAAACAGTCAGCCAGGTGTGTGCTCTGTTGAGACACTGCAGAAAAACTCCACCACAATGGCACAATCTGTGTTCTGTTGCTTCTGAGATGCTTTATTAACAATAAGATGGATTAGCAAGTGGTTGGATGGTCACATGCAGAGGGTAGTGGTCAGTGGCTCAGAATCCCAATGGACATCAGTAACAAGTGGTGTCCTCAGGGGTCTGTACTGGGACCAGTGTTATTTATTATCTTCATTAATGACATAGACAAAGGAATCAAATGTACCCTCAGCAAATTTGCTGATGATACCAAGCTGAGGGGTGTGGTCCACACATCTCAAGGATGGGATGTCATCCAGAGGGATCTGGACAAGCTTGAGAAGTGGGTTCATGGGAATCTCAAGCAGTTTAACAAGACCAAGTGCAAGGTGCTGCACCTGGGTCAGGACAACCCACAGTGTCAATAAAGGCTGGGGCATGAACAGATCAAGAGCAGCCCTGCTGAGAAGGACTTGATGGTGCTGGTGGATGAGAGGCTGGACATAAGACAGCAATGTGCACTTGCAGCCCAGAAAGCCAATTGTATCCTGGGCTGTATCAAATGTGTCCAGCAGGTCGAGGGAGGTGATTTGGCCCATCTACTCTGCTCTGGTGAGACCCCACCTGGAGTGCTGCATCCAGCTCTGGGGTCCCCAGCACATGCAGGACATTGAGTTGTTGGATGGAGTGAAGAGGAGGGCCACCACCCACGAGGAAACGCTGAGAAAATTGGGATTGTTCAGCCTGGAAAATAGAAGGCCTCCGGATGACCTAATTGTGGCCTTCCAGTAGCTGAAGCGAGCCTAGAGGAAGATGGACAGGGACTTTTTACAAGAGCATGTAGTGACAGGACAAGGGGAAATAGCTTCAGACTGAATGAGAGTAGGTTTATATTAGGTATTACGAAAAATTCTTTACTACTGAGTGCTGAGGCACTGGAACAGGCTGCCCAGAGAATTTTCCATCTCTGGGAATGTTCAAGGCTAGATAGAACTCTGAGCAACCTGGTCTAGTGAAATGTGTCCCTGCTGATGGCAGGGGGATTGAAACTAGATGATCTTTAAGATTCCTTCCAACCCAAAGCATTCTATGATTCTGTGATTCATTCTATGATGATTTTAATACCCCGACACCAAAGAAAGTCTTCTTTGCAGTGATATTTTGCAACAATTACCAAATATATACACTCCCATGATACAAATGAACAATCAGTGCATATTAGTAAGTCTTTGTTAACTAGTCTTGGCTGTAAGCACAAGTCAAGTGAAGTCAAACATTGAAATAAGGAACCTATGTCTCTTACATCTGCATGTCAGTCACTGTGAGCTATTTGAGCACTTGATTTCCTACATTTGAAAATTTAAATGGGACTAGGCTAGAAAAAAAATAGGGTAAGAAAACCTTAGCATGCTGAGCATAATGAATATTAGGACCAATAATATACAATACCAAAGTTATTGAAAATGAGGAAGGAACTTGGACTCAATAGCTGAAAAATCTTATCTTCACTTGCAGAGCAATTGCTAAGAAGTGCTTTTTCAAAACGTACATATGCTTTTTCTGTATACATTGCAACATGGCTTCATTACATCTGCCATAGATTAATCACTACAGGGTTTATTTCACACTGTGACGGTAGTTACTTGAGTTTCTCCATGAAATGAACATGCCTATGTCCTTTAATGCAGTATGAGAATTTACGTCTCCTAAGGTAAAATCTCTTCAATCAACCTACATATCTGAATTCCTGCAGTTTGAACCCTCCATTTATGCCTTCCTCCTCACATTTCATCATTACATACTAAATTTTACTTATTCAGCAGAAATTATCACTGTTATGGTAAAAAAATCCTTAATTTACTAGATAATACACTTTTAAGGACAAACACAGAATGAAGGAAATAAACAATACAATAAAAATGTGGTGGAATATTGCTGTACATTTTTAGTTGTTAGCTCTATAGAGGTCTATAAAGACTTTGTTTATGAAGTACTATCTCTGTAGAGCATTACTTAGTAAACTAATTGTCATCACAATTGCAAAGCTCTCATATAGAGTAACTGGTAGGGAATTATTTGTGAAATAGTCAAATCATTGTGGCAGCATTTTACAACTTAAATGATGTCTTACATTAAAAGGAATTATACCAAACAGTTACACTCTTGAATTTTAATTAAAGATGGAATTATCCTAAAGCCAAATACCCAGTTGTTTGCAAGCACTTAATGCTAAAATGGACTAGAATATGCATCAAAAAACATGGTCATTAGAGAAAATCTGAACAGTTGAAAATTTCTGGTGAAGACTGAAAACAAAACAGTATCTCCTTGATGGAATGGCAACACATGCAGTAAACAGCCTTGTAAGCTTCTCCTGAAAAGCAGCAGGGATGTGAGTGGAGTTCATTTATATCTTCGCTCTTTGTGTAGGTGGCAAGCTACAGATTAACCTTCCTAACTCTTGCCTAAGGCCTTCGGCAGGTGGTGTTATTCTAATTTAATTGTGGTGGTTTAGGAGGTTATAGACTTTAACCCTATCCTTTCACCCTCTACATAAGGTTTCTGCTTTTTTTGGTAGTAGCAGCAAGAAGTCTGTGTGTGTTGGTCTCTCAGATACTGCAGTTCATGACCTGGCATAAAAACATAATTGCCACCATTTTCAAGTAACACACAAGGCAGGATAAGCACCAGGCTTAGAACTAAAGCATCTGATATCCGGCACACTCTCACTGCTACAGCAGTCTCAAGCTCTGGAAGCAGGGGCAGGAGCCTCTTGAACCTTCTGCAGGAGCAAGTGGCAGAGCTTACTGCTGGAATCCCCAGCCTTTGGAAGAACAAAGCCAGAAACAGCAGCTGATAAACAAAGCCTTGAGTGCTCTGATCAGTACAAGGGGAAAGAGGGTTCAGATGAAATAACTGTGAGGCAGGTCAGGTACAATTAATACAGCTTCTAAGGCATTGGATGTGCCTTGCTAGCAAGTCATACTCTCTTTGTTGTCTTTCTAACGTGGCCTAACAGAGCACAACACTTTATCACGAATTCTGTTTCCTCTAAAAAAAACAAAACAGGGAAATGGAGAAAGAAATGAAAATGTGAACGGTTTACAAAGGGCTTTTCATTTACAGCAGTCCTGTCCAGCGAAGCTGCTTTTTGGAGTTGGGCATGATGTTACATATGGGAAGGAAAGGTTAGTCGTTACCAAATTTTAGGTGTACGCTATATCCCATTTGATTTATAAGAAAAATCATTAAATTCATGTTTTCACTAGATATCTCCTCAGATGACAACACTGCCAGAAGGGAAACAAAAAAAAATATTAAACTATAATGAGAGCAAGGAATATAAACCTTTTTGTTCATAAATTAATCCAATTTCATGCCTTCTCTTTTAAAACATAAACATCAAGTTAACACGACACCGTCACCTTAGTTTAGACTCCTAAATTTAAAATCTTATCTGCAGATATAAAAAACTTTGGTGACATAAGTATCATAAATGTTTACTGAGTGTGATTAGAAATGAGGATGATTTACATTTCTGAAAATTTTACAGTACTTTCAATTACTAGTCTTTTATTTTTAAAGTGCCTGCTAAAGATATTTCTTTACAATTCACATGAGGAAGCCTATAAGGGCTACATCCCCAAGAAGATTTTCAGGTTGGCATCTAAAATTTATGTTCCTCAGCCTGGAACAGTGATCTTCAAAATTCTCTAGCAGTAGCTGCATAATCCTGATCCTATCAAAAATTTGTAGGAATCTCGTAATTCCTTAGTAGTGTATTTCCATGTGCCCACAGACTGCTGCAGGGAATGCTTTGAAGTGTCTCTACTTTGATCCTTCTGAGAGACTGGGTGACAAGCATGTCAAATCACAACAGAGCTTAAGAGTCTAACATGAGAGGGTTCTGTGCTGTGAATTTTCATTCATGGAACATCCCTAAGTCATGGGAAGTAGTGCAGTTTTACAAATACCCCTTTCAGCTGACTTTGCTATTGTCTTGGGGTTTCCTTGGTTGAATTTGAACAGTGTGGAATTCTCAGGAGCCTTCACAATAGAAAATGAAAAAGTTGTTAAGGCAGTTTAGTTGTGGATTTTAGAGCGGTGAATAGTGTGTAGGAATCCATCTAGCCCAGCCTCAGATAAGTGACTCAGGCCCTTTCTTGTTCAGTACTTCCATCTAATCAAAAGAAATGTGAACTTCCTGAAGATTAAATGGTGTCCAGGTGGGCTCTGCTCTGAAACACCCCTGTGATTTCTCCAACCATACTGTGAACAATCCAAAAATCCATAAATCGTTAGGAACTTCTGTGGAAACAGTTCCACCAATCAGAAGTCTCCACAAGTGCTTTTAAAAGGAACACAGAAGAACCCGTGAGACAAAACCCACCTGCTACTTCTCAGGAGCACAGACAGAAAGAAAAGTCCTACAAGGCAGCTCGTATAGGAGTACCATATCATACGGTGCTGTATAGTACTTAGCAAGTAACACAGAGCTCTATTTCATACTTAAAAAGACTGTAAGTACAAGTAGTGTTACTAATTCATTGAATCTACCTCATGAAAACTGAAAGAAACCCTTCTCAGATTGAGAACTGACCTCCCTGAAAATACGCTGGAAGCAAGAGGATGCATGGGAGAAAGTACAGAAATGCCTAACTCATAATTTCTGATAATTCAGATATTGTTATTGGAATAGATAAGGGTGAAAAGACAAATTGTTACATAAAACACTTAAGACATGACAACAAGACACTGGTTTTATGTTCATGTACCGTTTGTGTGTGGTCTTATTCAGTTTGGGGGAATTCTCAATTGCAGAGAATTGTAAAGGAGGAATATAGCCTTGTTATGGAAGATAAAACAAGGTTTGAAACTGAACTGAGATGAAAGACTGCTGATTTCTGCAGGATGGTGAAAAATGAAGGGGCAGCTGATTTTATACAGTGGGATGGATTCAGGAGACTCACAATGGATTGCAAAACATCCTGAAAACCAAGTAAAAACTGGGAACAGAGAATTAGGGTAAATTTAGGTGAGAGGATGATAAAGGGGTGATGCCTCAGATCAGATACAGAGGGAACATCAGTGTATGCACCAAGAACTCAGAAAGTAAGGAAGTTAAGCATATATTTTACAGCTCTATAGCTCTGTATACTGAGATTATCTCCTCAGAAAAATGGCGGTGACTTTGGGAGGAAGGAAGTTCATACACAGATTTCCAAAGTACAGAACTGGCAAATTTACTAATCTGTTAAAGTAAGTGAACCAACAGGAGCACAAACATTTACATATAAACTTATCTGTATTCAGAAAGTAGCAAAATTTCAATTTGCAATGTTATTCCACGTTTATTCTAGGTTTTTGATAACACTATTTCAGATCTTTGTGCTCAAATGCCAGCTCAGAAAATATTTCGAGTGAAAACCAAAGCAAGACCATAGTTACTAGCCCTGTATTTTAAGACAAGTCTAGTAAAGGAAACTCAGGCATTTTGAATTTGTTTCAGCTGCTGAATGGAAAGAAAAAAAAAAGGAGCTGCACGCAGAACATAAATTTAGTCATGATGCCACTGTACGAACACTTTGTAAGCCTTAGCTAATTAGTCCATTCAAAATCCCTGCTGGGAAAACAAGTGATATTCTTCTAGTTTTACAAATGAGGAATTGGAAGGAAAGTGACACTATTTTAAATGTCTAGCCCAAACACATAGAGATTCAGCATGGTGGAGTGTAATTAAAATTAAACAATGGGTAATTCTTACTGCTGAGCTCAGACTATGCTTTTCTGCATAGGCCAAAAGCTTAGCAATGCTTTCAGGAGCACAGTGGAGAGGGGAAGAAAGATATTCCACTAAAGGTATTAAAAATGCATGTGCAAAAAGGAAACAAAAGAAACGGTAACCAAACCACTCACATTCTTACAGATAAGTTATTATTATTACTTGTTTAGCATTGAGAATGTGCTTGACTGCACATTGTATTATCCAAATGTATTGAGAGAACTGATTATACAAAAAATTAAGTCATTTCTGATTATGCAATGCAACCATTTTGACATCTCAGTAATGTCTATTTCTATACTAATACAAAGGAAAAACTGCAAGTTTGCATGACAGTGACATTTACTTCACAGCTGCATGAATAAAATTATTTCAAGCCGCAACCCTTATATAACCCCTTAGTGTAACTTTGATTTGCAGCATGATTTCCAGCAGCTCTCATTTTCACAATGCTTCAGAAGTCACCATGTAGACATAGGATACTTTATTAGTAGCAGTAAATCAAGCATGACATCTCTGTTGAATATGCTAGGGTCACTCTTTAAGCTGTCAGTAGTCAGCTTTGTTTTATTATTTCAGTGAGACTTTCAGAGTGAGATTCTGTGCCACCTGATGGTATAGTATAATGATAGTTACTGACAGGAAAACACGGACTATAGTTATCAAAGCATATCACTAATAGCAAGCAACCTAGAAAATGGTTTGTTCTCATTGGAGCAACACTTTGTTTCCTTTCATGCCCTTGGTTCCCATGAAGTGTAACTTTTACAGCTCAGACACAGACTCTGTAAGGAAGCTGAGTACAACTCTCCCTCTACTCATACTGTCTAGTGTGGCATGAGATGCTCCCTTATCTTAATACAGTGGGGGTTCCCATGGTGGTACACCACCCTCTCCTTCTTTCCATTTTGATTAAAGCCTGCATTTCAAAATCTCACAAACCTTGCTGGTTGAAGTGATGCACATGACAGCAGCAGATGCTCAGTATTGTCGGCACATCAAGCAGACTCAAATTTAACACTGTGAAATATATTCAGGCGCTAATCAGAAACTTCAGTGTTGCTGTTAAACTGACTTGTGACTGTGAGTAATTGGCTTTGTAATTTTGATTGAAATTGATAAGTCCAATTTTCTGGTCCTACTTCAAGAAGTCAAAATTCACCCTGAAGTTACACAAACCTATTTTGTTTGATCTTTGTAAAAGCAGAGAAAGAAAGAAAAGTATACGGAAGTAATTTCTTAGTTGTCAGTGGCAGATTTTTTTTTTTTATTTCACACATTTGCTGAAGGTAGAATAGATCTTACCGTAGCTGTCATAAGCCTCTTCACTTGTTCCGTGACCGTAGTCATAATATTCAGGCACACTGTAACAAATTCAGAAAGCCATGTCACTATTATCCTGGGTAACCAACTCAAAACAGAAACAGAGCACAGCAAATGAAATGTATTTTAACACTCTGACATAACAGTAAAGTCCAGTAAGAGTTTAAAAACATGAAGGGAAATGTATCAGTGACAATAACAGCTAATACAGTACATTACATTTCTTATCTACTGAGCATAAAACAAATCTGGTCCGAAATATGTGAACCTAGGAGATGTGACAAAGACAGAGAGAAAATCCTATTTGCAAAAACAAGGTCTGAAAAAAGACCATCCACTGTATCATTCACTATACTTAAACTGCCAAAAGAGGTGCTAATCTCATTTACCTGTAATTCCAAACATTTATGCATTATCAAACTCAGCATAGTTTGTTTTCACAAAGCTGACTGTCTGGTATGGTGTAGAACCTGTAAACTACTTATCTTTACCAAAAAGACTGACAGGTTTCTAGCTTTGATCCTGAAGAAGAAAGCATGTTTCCACTGACTGTAGAGAGAAACCTGATTCTCCACAGCCTTCTTCCTTACACAGTTATTGGACATCCATGGAAAGTTTTATCCAGCAATCAATAAAACACATGTTGAAAGAAATGGGGTCAAGGACTGCAAAATCAGACTTATGAGTTTCAAACTCATGTTTTCAAACAATGTTTACAAAAATTATGTAAATAACATATTAAAACAATATCAAAATATCTTAGATAATAGTTACATCCTGATAATCAGGAATTCCCAGCTATTATGTGGACACCCAGAAAATTCATCCTCTAAGACACAATTAAAAGGAAATGGAATTATTCACACTTTCACTTTACTGCTATTATAATTTATAGTTTGCACTGTGGTTTTGGTACCTGATACCTGGTACCTGATTCAAGATCAGACTACTTCGGTTCTCGGGTACCAGGCAGACATAACAAGAATCAGTTTCTGCCCAGAAAAACTTGCAAACTCTATGAATTCTACTACATTGTACTCCTTTGATCTGCAGTGAACCAAACAGAAAAAGTGACACTTTGTGTTAGTTTTCAGTTGTTGTCACTTTTGCTTTTTTCTTGGACACACTGTGAGATAGACTCTTGCAAAATGAACAGAAGCAGGCAATCAGCTCAATATTGCATTAATTATAACATTATTGCTCAGGCCATTTTCCATATTGGATTATTATTTTAAAAAATATTAGTTTACTCTTGAGAGAGAAGCTTAGTTGACAGTGGAGTGCAAGCAGAAATATTTCACAAGTGCAGTAGAGATAAACAAGCAATCTGTAACAATTATTTTCTTAAACTAATTTTGACTTCTTTGTTCAGAAACAGCCTGTAATCAGATTTTTAATTTCTTGAACTTAATAGCTTCCTATAACTATTCTTGGAATACTGTCTGAGAATAATTCACGTGCTCTATCTCACTTGAGACCACTGATTGCGTGTATCTGAAAACTGACAGTCAAGCTGCTTTGAATTGTGCCTTGCTAGGCACAACTCTCACAGTCAGTTTTTAGCTACAAATATCTGTGCGGTTTTCTTTGAACTGAAAATGCAACCATAATTGTTGTGCATTAATTTAGTAATTTAGCCAGAATTCATTCATGTGAGTGAATGAATTACACCGATGTCAGTATCTCAGAGAGATGAAATCCATTTGGTAAAGTAGTTGCAGAAACTGGCTATATGAGTGACATGAATGAAATGAAGTAATACTTCTAAAGATTTTTCCCAAAGCCAGCTGAGCTCTACAGGACATAATGACTGCAGAGCATTGAATCCCTGGATAATAAGAGCCATCTAGTCCCTTTAAAATTAATTATCCAAATTTATAAACCACCCGATTGAAGTGGTGCAAGAAACATCTATTTGTAGAAAATTGTAAGCATTCTGTATTATTTTGCAATGATTTTAGTAGCCTGTTAAATGAAATTACAGGATTATGTAAGGTGAACTAAAGCACTGGCAGCATCAGGGTTAAATCATATATCTAGTCATATATACAAGGTTTATGGTTTAGACCTAAGAAATTACTTGCAAGGTTCAAAACAGAGAGATGACATACCACCCAGATCTGGCAGACAGACATATGAAAAGTCTAATTTAAGAAGCTGCATTTTGGCATACTGCCTGCTTTCCTGGATACAGAAAGGTGTTTGTGGGTGGAGGAGCTCGGGACAGATGCGTACAATCAATATGATCGGCAAAATGTCCGCTTTATTGAACAAGACAGTCCTTTTTATACAGTCTTCTCACCCCTGTGCATGGTCAATACAATGTGATTGGTACACATCATAGATCAAACTATAAACATGCATTACTAATGTATTTCTAATTGGGTACAACAGGTTTGTGGGCAGAGTAAAAAGTTTGTTATCTGGTCAAGTGCCCTGCCTTCTTCTTGGCCGAAATCCACCTTTGTTCTGACCTAAGGGGCAGTAGCCATCTTAGATCACACCCTGGCATTCTGTATATGCCAAGGTATGCAGGCAAAGCCACAGAGGTACAGAACAGATTGTTCACACAATGTTGTTACCACAGGTGTTGGACTAGCGAGTGGTGTTAGAAGAGATGGAGCGCAAGAACTCTCATCGATGTAACATCCAGCAGAATGGAAGACTTGCAACAGCAGGTCAAAAATCCATTGCTATATTATTGTTGATGTACATTTTTATTCGAGAAAAAAACCACACAATCACAGAGATAATAAGGATGTGAGATAAAAATCCTGCAGTGAACATTCTGAACCAAAATACATTATCAACAGAATACTAAGTTAACACACGCACCCCATTATAAAATAAGAAACAAGATGTATTGCAACTGTAGAAAGGAAGTAATTTGTTATATACTGCATATTTGATGTCTGTGAGCGCAATACTTAAATTCCTGAAAACTTGTTATTCATAGCACAATACACGATTTTCATCTAAGTTCTCCAACTTTATTTGCCTCAATAAGACATCTTTTTCATAGATTTGAGCCAAAATAGCATTTCAAATTCTCTGCCAACTCATATTAGAAAGTGTTTTGAAGAATACCTAAGTGAAGAAAACTTATTTCTTAATATGAAATACCAGATTTAAACTCATATTTTTTGAGCCAGACTGCTTATCCATTAGTCTGCTCTATTTTAAACCTCTCTGAATATTCACTATAATCTATTACATGAATTTAGTTGTAAAAATTTTCCTCTGTTTTTTAGCAAAGTGAACAATGAGTGATGTTTATAAAAATGTGTGATAGAATATAGTTTTACAAACACAAGGGTATTTTTTTAAATTCTTAAACTACAGAGAGAGATAGTTCATTTGCATCATGGCCAACTGAGAAGGAAACAATCAGGAAATACATTCAGCATAAATAAAACTTGTTTATATAATTTTATAGTTCTCCAACTGTTCTTGGAAAATACAGCAATCATGAGCTCTAGAAAACTGTGATTCTCTTGGCAGTGTTAATTGGAAACAAAACACCATTATCTGTCATTAGCATTCATTACTTTCAAGCAACATAAAGTGTAATTTACTTAAGTACATGCACCCACCTGAAAGCAAGATGCAATACATTTTATAGAGCAGACAGGATTAACTCTTACCAAATTCTCAGCTTTTACTTGCATCGTACTTTAACATCAGACTTCTGAAACAGAGGTCTTGATGTGCCATGACTTAGACTCGAGTAACTTTCTATACATATCACTTGTGGAAGAACTGATATACACATGGGTATGTATCTTAAAAGTAGTTTAACTGGTTTTGTACCTGAGTAGCTCTGATCTCTATCTACCTATATGAAACTTTTACAGCAAAAATGTATGACTCTGTCCTAATTCCTATTCTGTGTGCAAGGAGATTAGTAATATGTTTATGGTTAATCTTCATAATTGTAACCTATTTATGCTTATTTTTTTAAACTTTTTTTTTTGGTTAATGTTTTTGAACATGTTAATTTTAAAGACTTGGGATCAAAGTTTCCATAAGCTTGTGATCTCTTCTTCTCATGCTGATAAAGCCAGATCAGTTTTAAAAAAAAAACCAAAAAACAAACAACCAAAAAAACCAACACAAGCTGTTCCTTATTTGAGAGATAAGGGTCCATTAAAGTGCCTTCCAACCTGAATTATCTAGGGCTCCTATGATATGACAAAGGCTCAAGTACAGAGACTGTATCTAAACAGCAACCTTAAAAGCCAAGAGAGGTTTTTAACCTCTTGTTAACTGGGACTTTTTCAAACTGACATTAGTTAAAGGAAAAGCAAATTCCAATTTGATTCTGTCAACACCTATAGGGACCCACACAGCTTTTTACTGAAAAGGCTGTACGGTGCTTTAAGGGGGTTTAGGCAGAGAACCACAAACAAAAGAGTTAAGATTGAAGCCACAAAACTCTGACTCTTGGGTCAGCAAGTCACCCAGGGGAAGCGTGATGTTCACCCTCAGAGGTCAGTGGGGTTAGGTACAGAAAATCATGACGTTAATGGATAGACTGCATTAGCCTTTGACCAATCTCTTCCTGCACCTGCAAGAAGCTGCTGGCAAGACACCCTGGGTTAGCAATGCTACCATCTGGTTCCCTGGCTGCTCTTACAGCTGCAGTGATACAAGGCAGCACATTGCAGAACATTGCAAGAACTAAAGAATTCAAGTACTTCTTGTTCCCTCATGCTTTTTGACTCGGGGAGAGGGGGGGGTTTGTTTAGTTCTTCCTTTCTCTCTTTTTGTTCTTTGCTTTTACTCGGTGAAAGATGCATGTAAGCTTTTATTTTCTAATTGTGGAGCACACAATGTGGTTGCAGATATACAATGGACCCTCGAAAACCAAAGCAGAAAGATACAAGACAGGGTTCACCTGCTTTAAAAACTGCTAATTCGTGAATCTGTACAGGAGAAGTGTGTTCTGTAGTCTATCCTGACATATCTTAAAAACATGAAAGCCTTTGATTAAGACCTGTTATCTAGATTTAACATATATATTTTCCTGTAAAAACATTTTTTTTTGTTTTTTTTTTCTTTCCTAATGGTTGTACTTTTTAACTTGGAGAGTATATTTTAGTATAATATAGGAATCTTTTCTTTGGAAATGTTTGGGAAAGAGCTTTTTGATCAACCTCAAAATTATAACTCTGCCATTAGATAATAATCAGGCTTCTTTTGTGAAATAAATGAATTGGTCCAAACTAGAGATTCAGCTGATGCCAGTGAAGTTCCACAGTTCAGATTCATAATGAAACAGACTATAAACTTCCATAGTCACCTTTGATGAAGTAAAAATAACTTGAGATACTTCCACCTTTGTGTTGAAGTACTCAACAATGTGAGAGGGAAACAATTTATAGTTTAGGACTGGCACTCTTGAGGAGAGATTCCAAGTCTTGGTCAGTTTGCAATCAGCATCTGTACTTCAAATAGGTACAGATAAATGAATCTTTAGCACTCCTTAGAGATATATCCCAGTCATGGTTACCTTTAGATGACAGATTCTTGAGTCAAGCTAACACCTAGGATAGCTCACAGGGATCCCTAGAGTTGGGATTCAGTATTTTAGTATTTTATCATTCTTTTTCACATCCTCAAATGGATCCTTCGAAGTCTTGGTCTCCTATATACCATTATCTCCCTCTTTCCCGACAGAATTTCTGTTCAGTAATCTTTGGGATTTCCAACTTTGAACATGGATAACTGGTACAACCAGATATTCAGCTCCTATGCTAACAGGATCCTGCCTAATGCTACTGCACTCATTTTTCGTAAGGCTGCGTTTGTAATGCTTCTCCCTCCCACAGAGAGGGAGGGAGCCAGCAGGCTTTAACAGACAGCTGGCCATGAAACACAAGCTGTTCACACGAAGCAGTATACTTCTGCTTGGAAGTGAAGTGAGCAAGACTTGCATTCACATGAATTGCAATACCTGAATACATTTTTAGAAAACAGTATTTCATAGTATAAATGTGTGAATAAAGAAATAATCCTTCCAGGAATCTGAAACTTACTGGAACACCTAACAGAGCATTATACCTACAGGGAAGATAACAAATCTTTTGAACAAAGGAACTTCTCGTAGGATTCAGCCTTAAATCACAAATATATTCCTTTACTGAACACACCTTTAGACCTAATGGAATAATATGGTGAATATTTTGGGGGTAGTCTCCCTTTCTCTGAAAGCTCAAGTATGATTGTATCCAATGTTTTTAACAGAGAACAATGTCTCCGTTACCAGAC
Source organism: Oxyruncus cristatus (assembly GCA_013399855.1). NCBI lineage: Eukaryota > Metazoa > Chordata > Aves > Passeriformes > Cotingidae > Oxyruncus > Oxyruncus cristatus. The sequence continues at coordinate 203,478 of VXAY01005817.1, forward strand.
TCCTGGATTTATTTAATAGCTTACAACATGACTGAAGTTAAATCAGATTTCATCTGTCTCCAGCATTTCCATATGTTTGATTTCATGCTACTGCAAATCTGAATTAAAAAATATAATAACTAATGAAGGCAGAATTATACAAGCAAGAGCCATCATAATTGCAAGATGACTTTGGGTTCTGAACTTCTTGCAAAATATGAAATAGAAACCAATCTGCCATTTACTTGCACATGGCAGTTTCTATTCACATATTCTACATTCCTCTGTCATTTTCTCATAGACAGAGAATTATGAGCGAGCATTTCAGGATATAATACAAAATGCCTGAAGACACAGTATTTGCAAAGGAAATGATGCAGAATTTTAGGAATACTACCCAGTTTTAGAGGCAGAACTTCAGAGTAATGAAATTTGATTCCATTTTGCTCATTGAATCAAATAAATGAGAAGTGGCACTAGAAAACAGTTTCTGATGATGAATTCCATAAGTAGATTGCTGTGAAGACACATAAATGTCATAATCTAGGCTTCCTGCCTTGATTGATTTCAACAGGTGGGAAATAAAATACAGGGAAATCTTTATTTATGGACAAGTGGATATAAGCACAAAGCTAAAATAAAATATGACAAAATATAAATACAATGCATTGTGTTTAAAAAGTAAGAGAGTGAGTAGTAGAGAAATAATGATAAATAACTTATTTTGCAATGAATCAGTGTAACCACTCTACCTATTGCAGCTTGGACTATATTTACCTGTCTATATATTTTACTATCTAGTAATATTTTGATGGTGAGACAGAATTGTGCAAACCTCTGATCATATTATCAAAATATTAAACTATATGATAATCTACTAAATTAATTAATAATTATTCACATTCTCATCTAACCAATAATTTTAAACTAAGGACAAAATTGTTTCATTTAAGTATGGATAGTTCTCAACTAATCTGCTGGAACATTTTACAAAGCAAGTAGTCAGAACCAGTGGGATCACGGGGTAGAGTCTACCAAAGAACATGTACGCCCAGCTGAACTATGTGCTGCTGTCTTCACAAGTGTACTAGGTCTGTTATTTTACCTGCACCACTGTTTTTGAAGAACTCATCTTCAGAAACATATGTACATACAAATTCTCAGTATCTGGAGGTCAAGCAAGGGTAACCAGGACGAACTGAAGCTCAGGCAAATATACCCTGCTGATGCAAATAATTCCTGCAGATACGACTGGATAAAACAGTCTTCCTAAATCACTTTGCAGCATGTCTTTGCACTGAAATGATTGTACTCTAAGCCACATAAATGACATGGACTGAATTGCGGTGCATGTTGTCTTCCTGCATATCAGATCAGAAATAAGTTAGTGATCCCTTAAGCTCCTGTACTAGCAGCCCACACTGCAGAAAAAGAACCTGTAAACACAAGCTGTACAGTAGATAACATGAACTCTGCAACAGAAACAAGAATAAGCAGGGAAAAAAGCTGCTTTTCAAAGTCAATAATTTGTCATATATTCAACTTTAATGGCTGAATATGTTCCTGATATTTTCTGTGGGTATGAGTCCTTGGAAGAATGTGCATCAGAACTGTAGAACTATTACAGGTTGAATTCATAAGTATTGCTATGAACATAGGATAATACTACATTAATATGGTCATAGCAGCTATCTGCCATAGCAGGAAAGCAGACACAGGCAGCTTTTTTCTCCCTTTATTTCTGTTACTAGTATTGAAAAACAGGAGCCTAATTTGGACGTTGCACATGACAGCACAGCTATAGGTATGATGACTGTATCTTTTGAATTTAATATAATTCAGTTAAGATGAAAACTTCAGTCCACTTGAGTTTCTGTGTTACCTTTTCTTTCTCTCTTCTTTAGTTCTCTAAGATGATTCCATTTTAGCAGTTATCTAACACACAAGGTTTGTAAGTCTTCAGATCATGTAAAAACTTAGAATTTATTTCAGACATATTAATGCCATCTTTCGTTACGTTAAGGTATAGATTCCGTACAACCATTAACTTCTTAGAAGGGAAGTTCAGAGATGACATGGCCCACAATATGCAGTTCTGCATCAGAAACAGAAGTTTGGTTGTTTGCTCAGCAGATGCAGGATGGGTTTGCAGTGTGGGTTTGACAGATCAAAAAGAAGTCATTGGCCCAAAATGATCGGCAGACCAGCATGAAATGTGTATCCAGAGGACTGCTGCCTATCACGACATAAATTATTTGCAGGATTAACAGTAAATATTTTGCTAAGAATTGCTTCAAGGCCCTAATATTGGGTTACTGTCATAAGTGATCCAGGGTCCAGGCATGCAAGAGAAATGCTCTTTACCTACACCATCTTGCAGTCACAGCAAGGGTGATGGTATGTCACAACAAGGCCTGTGTTGCTGTGGGATGGCATCTGTAACAGCAATGTTGCGCACTATTTTCATCTATTTTTAACACTGCATTATTTATTCCTCTTGTCAGTAAGTAATGGGTTTCCTGATATTTACAAGTCTATTTCCAGCCTAGGATGGGAGCCATAGACTCTTCTTTCTTTAGAAAGCACACACTCAGCAACTCATTTTGCTGCTGAATTATGTTTTTAACAAAAGCCATACAGAAAAAAGACAGAAGGAAAAGCCAAGCAACCAGACCTGGAAGCCACTGCCATTATATCATCTAACTGTTCACAAAACCCAGAACTCATGTGTGAGTGTTCATGCCAGACACTGTGGAACAGGGAAATAATATCAAACCCAGATTTTAAGCTTCATCAGACAATCATTGGCTTCCTTTGCTCTTACCTGTCAGGCACCATTGTTTACATTACATATGGCTGGAAGGTTTCGAGCAAGTGGATTAAAGAGAACATGTCCTTCCTGGTTCATAGTGGGACTGGCCAGTCAGTCCCAGATTTCCTTATATCTCTTTCGATTGTGAGACACAGTACCTTTGAAATGAAAGTGTTCATGCTGGCAGAGACACAAAGGAGATGACTACAAATGTGCTAGCAGAGCTGAAGATGGCTGTGCTGACCATCACAGTTCTCAGGTGATTAATCAGCAACTGTCAGATTATTCTGTTGGTTTTGGCTGAGGAGTTTGGCCAGACTTTGCATATGGTACAGTCTGATCTAACAACCTCTAAGTAACCAGGGAAGCTGATCTTCTAGATCTCCTCACAGAACTTTGCATCCTTTTCTCCCTGATGATCTAGTGAACTCAGCCCATGAATCCTGAACAGTGGTGGTAGTTTAACAGATTTAGAAGTTCCTGCTAAGAAAATAAAAAAGTGTATTACATTTTGAAAACTTAACAGGATTCGCCTATATTTTCCGTGTTACAGCTGAGTTGGAAATTGACACTTCTACCATTTTGCATAGCATGTCTAGGATTTATATTTTTAAACGAAGTTGTTAGGCTACAGGTTTGGGAGGTAAATCTAGCTGGCAGAAAGGTTTTAAGTGTCTTCTGCCTGACTTTCAAGTGCATAGGGAATAGTGTATGAAAATAACTACTGAGTATCTCTTTGTTTGTCTGGGCAGGCACTCTTATCACTGAAAGCCATCTTCACAACTGCATGGATAGGAGAGGAAGACAGAGGAAAAAGACACCTCATGGAGAAATTCAAAGTACAGTGCAACACTGCACATGGGAAGTATGTCAGATCTGATGTCTCCTCATGCCCACTGAAATGCTTGTTTCCTTGCTCTATTTGGTATTGGACAAACTAGTTACCTTAAAAACTGTATTTTGACATCAGTATGAACAAATTTCCAAAATGAGTGGATTCTAAATGTCCTCAGTAAATGTCTTTCATGTCTTCCATGGAATCCTGTAAATAATGGTTATAGACACAGCTGGGAAGGGCAGCTGGTTGTTCAGTTAAATCTCTGTCCTGAGGTTCCATCCTGTGCTCTGGCTTGTCATTATGAACAGGAAGATAAGGAGGAAAAACATGGCTTTATAAATACATATTCTGCTACTTAAAGCAGGACATACTTCACGCAATATAGCCTGTATTTGTCACAGCCCATAATTCTCTAATTTCTAAAATGCCTCCCTAACCATAATAAGGTACAGGTGACACTTACCATAGTGAGAGTCCTGCTTTTCTCTTTCTTCAAGTTGCTTCTTGTGTCCATTTCAAAGTGTGCTTGAGGTGCCTCAAGCTCATTCAGCCATACAGACTTGTGGGTTTCACTGCAGCCTGATTCTGAGACTCTGTCACAATCTCTTCCACAAGTGACCCCATCACACTATTTTTAGCCTAAAAATCAGACTGCTGTCATGAAGGACAGAGCTTCTTGTCTGGAGAAGTTCATTAGAGAAGTCCATTAGAGAAGGACCTATACAAAATGTATTGTTGGACTTGCAACACTGTCCCTTGACCTTTAGTACAGACTTTCAGATAATTGTGCATGAAAGTACACATCTGAATGGCCCTGGGGATTGAAATATATTTGGGCAGAAAGATCCTAGTGAGCAAATGGGAAGTAGGTACAAGAAGACAAAGGAAGACAAAGGCAGGGGTAATGGGTGGTGGTTGTCAGCTGCCCAAACACTATCTTCGCTCTTTGCATGGGGTAAGTAGGGGAACAAGGCATGACTTACCTTGTTCTCAGCTCTAAAGCACACTGAATTCAGCTTGTGTTCAGACCATCCCTCCCAGCCCGTCTGTTCATGACCCCCACCCCAACACATTCTTCTATTTGAAGCAATGAAGAGACTAAGGCTTGGTCAACATGCACAGAAAAACAGTCAGACAAGAGTTTGTACCTACTCTAAAAATTTCCACATTGGTTCCTTCATTAACCATAAAAAGCAATGGGAAACTGCCCTTAAAAAGAATAGAAACCTTGGTGCTCTGCATTAAGCCCCTAATTACAATTTTTCCTCATCTCATGCTTTAGAATTTCAGCCATTCCCTGCAGAGGGTAGTTATGATAATTTTCTGGCTGAGCATGGACATTGCCTACAAGATTTCGTTAATTTTTTTCCTGTAAATCACACACTGGATGAGATGAATAAGTGTTTTGAAGCAGTACTACTTATCTTCTTTGTTAGGTGTGCACATGATATTATATCTTGATCATACAACTGGAGAATATTATTAAACAAGATCTGAGACTTGGAGAAGACACTTTGATATACACATCTAACCAAATACTCTGGTCACATTATTTCATTGTATTGTATTATTTTTGGCTCAGTAGGGAGGCAATTCTGTGAAGCTAAATGGCCAATAACGTACAGAAATCCAAATTGTTTATCTAATAGTCTATTTGTTCTTTAAATCTTTGAAATGAGAAGTCTGTGGTTCCGAAAGTGCTCTTTTGAAATCAATAGACTACTTGTGGCATTAAGTGCCACTCAACATGGATAAGTATGACCACATGTCCTGTCATATATTTCAAAAGGAAATGTTTTAGTTGCAGATTTTAAACAGACTAGGTGTTCTGGAGGTAGCTCATGTTAGTAGGAAACATATCTGATGACTAAACTTAATAGCTGTTCAATTGACTAGATTATGTGACTATGAATTTTCTTTCTTGAGTCAAATTATCCCTGCTAGTTCTAGCTGCATTATAATACACTCCTCATAAACTTGATATATTTGTCATTTAGTTGCCTGGGACATCAACTTGCAAAGAAATTACAGGTTAATTCAGATGATATAAAGCAATGTCATAGCAGAGAGATTTCCAACTAATTACTGTTTTTACTTCAGAGGCAGTATCTCCTGTGACAATTCACTCTTGAAGCAAAAGATGAGCTAAACTCTTTTCAAAAAAGTTGGAGTACATCTGACAACATGAATATCTACCTACACAATGACATGATGGGTGCAGCTATTAATGTATAATTACTTGAAAGTGTTGTTAAAGTATACTTGATGGGGTTCACATTTAGGTGTGACAAATCCTTTTAAATATACTTCACTGGTTATAAAAATACTTATAAAGTATTTTTTATCAGCTCCAGTACCACTCACTACAACAGTTCTGGAGCTGAATGTAATTCTGACAGGCATTTTCATCAGTAAAGCATTCAACAAAAATAGCTGGTTAAACAAAAAAGCGAGTCTAAGGTCCTCTGGTCTTTGGAGTGCAGAACTCTGTATGTATACATCACTTTTTTGCCCAGTGAGAATCACACAAACTCAGTTAAAATCTGTGTTTCTTCTTGTTAAAATTTCATTTGCCTTTCCACAGTCTTACAAGTACTCTTAGCAACCCATTAAAGCACTTTCTGAATAAATGTCTGAAGCACCCTTTCATCCTCTAGCTTAACAGTGAAAAAGATGTCATTCCATATTTAGTAAACATGGACCAACTGTCAGATTAATGGATGAGTGCATGTGGTGTATGTGTATAAAAAAAGAGGTAATTTTTGTTGCCTCATTTTAATGACACAAATCAATATAAGATATGTATGTGACTTTTTTCCCATTATTGCACATTGTAAGGACATAAAATAAATTTCCAAATTTATCAATTCTGAGAGTTGCTGAGAAAGTAACTAGCTGAAAACAGATAGTTTCAGCCTTACTTCTGGCATGTAATTCCCTTCTATAGTTTACCTTGATGGTGAATGCCAACCTATTTACCGTCACGACTATGTTTTTTTTATTTCCTTCTGTTTTTTCCCAAATCATTGTAAAGGCCATAAATACGAGATGCCCCTGAACACTTCTCACCAGCAGAGAACTGTAAAACCAAGTTCAGAATGACAGTAGATGGGAAAATAAAGTAATCGCTTGTAAAAAACCACACTTACTTTGCACCAATTTTAAAAACCTATCTGTTTTGCTTCATTTTAATAACTCTATATATAACACCTGGCTGCCATTATTACTTTTTGACAGCTTTTTAAAGTACTGTGAGATTTTGTCAAATTTAATGTGAAAAATAAACCAGGAAATTTATATGAAAAACTAAGAGGCAAAAGTGTACTTTGAAAAAATAATGTAAAGGTCCAAATGCTTACCTTTGTGTTTGGGTAGCATAACTGTTTTCATATGCCTCATAACTTGGATCATCATATTCACCCCCATACCCATCATCGTATCCCTAAGAGAAAAACAAAACACCACAGGTTAGAAAAGTGATAAATCAAAGGACATTATCAAGCTGTGAAAATAACTTGCATCAACATATGCATGGTATGTTTGCTCAGTATTGTATAAAATATGTGGCTGATTGAAAAGAATTGTGAATTGTGAGGCAAAACCTGAACAGTGCAAGGGTAAAGAAATCAGTTACTCATTTAAGAACTCAGCTTATTCACTGATAAACCATGGTGCATTGTCCAAACCACAGTGCTCCAGTCGGATCTGTGTAGAATACCGAGGAATGATAATAAAACTAATCATCTCCTGGCAGTCTGTTAAGTAAATAGTTCCATAAACACCTACAGGTGAAACAAACAAATGGTAGGTGTACTACACTATAAAGAATAGTATTGTGACGAAATCTTAATGTTCAGTCTATTAAAAAAAAGAAAAAAACAAACCAAACAAAACATAACAATATATGAGAAACAATATTTGTGAGCAAGTAATTGATTATGATCTTTTAAAATAACTTAAGAGTTTGCACCTTTTCCTCCACTGAGCATCCCAATCTTTTTAAAGTCATGCTTTTCTGTGACAACAGATATTTTAGTACAGGTTCCTCCCATCTAACTTAAGAGTCCTTACTGAAAGGCTCAGACAAATGCTTAGACTGCCTAAGGTAGAGAGACATAAGTGACTTCAGAAGGTGGTTCCACTTAAGGAGCCATGGGTAGTTATGATCCATCGTAGCCGACTCTAACCCAAGAGTGCTCAGGAACCAGACAATAACTAAATAAAGATATAATCCAAGGATGACTTTTAATATGCTCTTCTTGTATGACAGGACAACAGAACAGGCAGGAAGAAAGCTGTACAGAAACAATTTTTTTTCTTCTTTCTGATTTTTGGGAGCCAGTATTTTTAGTTAAATAGAAATTAAACATTTTGTTGTCATAAGGAAACCTGACTGTTAAGGGAAGTGCTAAAGGAAATAGGAGGCTTAAAAATCTTTAACTCAATATTAATTAGAGCAGAAAGCATCTTTTTTTTTTCCCCACAAGCTATGCAAAATTTAGTTAGGTTTGGGCAGAAGGGACAGCATGAGGCAGCTCCAAAATAACAGCAGTCCAATAAACAATCCTGCTAGTACACTATCATAACCACCCAAAGTACAGTGTTGGTTTGGTCATTATTTCTGCTAAATAAACTCCATAATGGTATTGAACAAGACTTCACTGGCACTCCTGAATTAAAGAAAACATTCAATGGAAGAAGCATTCGGTTATGTCTCCTTAGGTCAAGCATATTAAATCTGCCTGTTCCTCTGGTGCACCCAGCAACGAGGGCAAGTGTGGATTCCAGGTGGGAGACTTCATCCCTGTAGTGCTGGATGGCCTGAAGGAAGGACAGGACTCCAGATGGTGACCTCACTTCTCAGGCACCAGGTCAGCGTGCAGCAAGGGAAAGCCTTTCTGCACAGGAGGGAGAGTCCCATTTTGGGACTGGGAAATGGCCTCTCCTAGAATCTGAAGTCCACACGACCCTCATCATCTTCCACTTCAGATGGAAGTGCACTGGTTTGACTTGTTAATATTAGTAATAGTTAATACTAGTTTAAACTCTTAGCAAAAAAGTACTGTTAAAAACATACCCCTGCACACTACAGTGATACATTGAATATTATATAGCTAAAAACACAATCTTGCTTCTAGGGATAGGATAAAAGAAGCAATGAACTCCAGGATACAGATGTTAGTCACGTGAACTAGTATGCTACTGGGCAGGATCCTACTACCCTGAAGAAGAGGATGATGCAAGTTCCTATATAAAGTTGAATTGCTAGAGGTAAGACATTTCAGCCTGCTTATCCACCACATGAGAGAATGGGAAAAGCAACAGTTACAAATTAGCTCTCTCAGTTTTTTGATGCCTGAGGTGGATCAACGCTCAGCATCAGCAGGGCAGAGAACACTTGTTAATATTTGACACCTCTGTGGGTTCATGTTATAGATTTTAACAGCCTCCCTAAAGGCTCAGAGTATGTCAATACAGTGCAAATGGTTCAAGCGGAATGGCTGGAAAACAGAGACAAAGTAAAAAAGCACAGTATCTCTTTAATAAAGAAAAACTATTTTCTGGATAATGTCCATTTGTTTGTGTAATTCTGTATGAGAATTATCTTCTAATCCCACAGGTGAAGTGTTTATATAAGGTACATACAAGCAGTTATTAAAAGTTATTAACTGAAATATTAATAAATATTTATATGATGTATTGACACCAGACACCTACCAAGCCTTTAGGTGTCTAGAACTGAGACCCAAAATAGCTCCTTTCACATCCTTAAAGTGTCTTAAATTCACTGAGCATTTTTCTTCTCTTTAACATTCAGCTCCCCAGAACCTACAACTTTAATGTTTGAAAATATTTCTTGGATGGGCACTTTGAGAAATGAAACACCCAGATCCCACCCGGACCCTGCTGAGATCAAAAGCTATGAGTTTGATGGTGTCCACATTAACATATTCTGCGCTCTCTGTGTGACAAGAAGGTTGCTCCCAAAAGCAGTTCTACATAAACCCAGAGACCAGAACCCAAGATGCCCTCTCCAAATGCAGTGCAATTTTCTACTCAGCATTAGTCAGACTACTTCATGCATTCTCTATTGGGCCTTACATTAAAAAACAAGCAAACAAACAAATAAACTGTATTAAATTGATAAATGTTTTTTATATGTATGATGATAGGAACAGAGCCATCCTCTTAGAGAATCTAAGTAAGTTACTAGTGTTTTACCCTCATCATATTGAAGGAAAAAGGATTACCTGCACCGTCAGTGATTTGAATATGACATTTGTTCTTCTAAAATTTCTACAGTTTCATTTATTTCACCAGAAATCTTCACATATATATATATATGTACAACAATTCCCTCCTGTGTTAAGTTCTAATGCCTTTTCATTGAGGTCTGTGCTTTTCAAGCAGAAATAATCTCAGATAAAGAGTCTTGGGACGTGATCTGATCAAGATCTCCACGTTAGTCAGAATATTTGAAAACCTGTATAAAAAGTTGATAAGGTCAAGCCATTTAGTTTCAGTGAAGGAGAAAAAAGCACTTCCCTAAATTTTCAGAGTTCTTTGATGAGGCTAATGAGGATGCAGCTAAGCATAATCTGTGGGAAACAGCATCTTTGGAAAGCCACTGATGAATTTTGATTCTCAAGGATATTCAAAGGAATGTGGTTGGATGCCTGGAAAGACTCTTTTCCTCTGCAGGAATGGTAGCTGCCACCACCATTTAGAATAAAAAGCCTACCACAATGAACTGGAAAAAAATGCAATGCGCAACTTTCAGAAATATTTAATGTCAAACTGATAGCCATTTCCAGGTTTTTGTGCCAGGCTATCTTTTCTCGGGTATTTCCTACTAAAACACCTTTCCAATCATAAAAAAAAACCCAAACCAAAAGACCTCTTCAGTTTGTGTCACGGAAAAGGAAAGTTAGTTTTCCAATGCCTAGGATTTGGCCTGGAGACAAAAGAACAGAAATGCACAGTTGAAGCTGCAGTAGGGCTAAGAATGTTTATAAATAACTATGGATGATTTTGAGGAGTTTTGCTATTGTTAAGAGTTGAAAAATAATAACAAAAAAGATGAAAATGAAGAAAAAATTTAAAATAGAGCTCAATTCAAAAAAAGACTAATCTGAAAATGAGTGAATTTAAGTATTTACCAGTCTTTCCCCATAAAGTGAAGACAGAAAAAACTCTTAGAAGAATCTCAAAACAGCATCTGAAATTAGCATTAGGAACACTCAATTCAGGAGGAAATATTCACTACTCTACTACTGATAAAGAAAATTATAGTCAGGGGCGAAAGGGGTGTAGAAGCCAAAAGGGACATATTTGAAAAAAGGCTTATATTCTACCACCTGAGAAAAAGCTAAGTATCAATTTGATGCAACACTCAAAATACCATTGAGAAGGATTTATTTTAATTATTTAGATTCACTCAAATCTTCTTAACTTTTGAGATGCTGAGATATTAGAAATACTAACAGAATTTTAAGTATCATTAGTTACAAGAGTACGACAATATAACACAGTCTGATCTCTTTAAACATGAATTTACTTCATAATGTTAAGACCCTGTTTCAAACAATAACGGCCCACATTCAAATGCACCATGTGTAAATCACCTCTTCTTGAATAGCCTTAAAAACCAGAATTTTCACAGCATGCTCTGAAAAATGGTAGGTTTTAACTCTGTGAAACGAAGAAAAATATTTCTAATACTTCTAATGAAAACTGTTGTATTCACAATATTTTATGTATGTATATTTTATCCCATGATAAAATACGTTGTAAGAAAGTTGAAAACTTATTTGTTTTTTAGAGAAAATAGACCAACTCTTTCGAAAGCAGCAAACTGCAAAATATCTAGAATTAAATAATAAATAAAAAAAATAAGCAAAACACAAACAACAGTAAGTCAAAATTAAGTGAATTATGCAACCCAGTACTTTACTTGGCAAATATGTGGACAAGAAAAATACCTGCAGCTGGAGAACCAGAGCAAGCCTTCTCATTAGCTACATCCAGCAGCACATAAAAACTAGTATTGTACCTCATGAGGGAGAAGGTAAGGGTACAAATACCCACCTCTAATTGTAACTCTTAAGAAGAAGAGGCTGTTTCCCAGGAAAGAAACCTTTGCCCAGTTTTCACTCTTTATCCACCTTGCTTCTATGTTTCTGTCTCACTCTCTGTTGTGACTTGGCCACATTCATACTTTCTCACACATCCATATCACCTTAGCTTAGAAGCTAAAAGCCAGTCATTTACCACTAACCTGTAACCTGGCAGTAGATTCCCATAAGACTCACAGGTTAGAATAAACCATTTTTAGGTGATAATTAATACTTTTTACATTCAAGTCAAAAAAACAAGTCAAGCTGCTCTTTAAATGAGAACTTTCTTTCCAGTAACTATAAAGGAAGCCCTGGATGTATGTGTTAGATTCACACAACCGACCTTAAGGTATGTAAGTTAGTTCATCATTTGAAGGAATTTATTGCTCATGTATTTAGAGCAGCCCTCAGGAGAAGAACTGGGAGGTGTTGGTTGATGAGAAGCTCAATGTGAGCTGGCAGTGCGTGTTTGCAGCCCAGAAAGCCCTAAGTATCCTGGACTGCATCAAATGCAGTTTGGCCAGCAGGTCTGCTCCACTCTTCTGTCCTGGAAGACCTCACCTGGAGCACTGCATCCAGATCTGGGGCCCTCAACATAATAAAAACATGGATGGACCTGTTTGAGCAGGTCTGGAGGAGGCCACTGAGATGATCCGAGGGCTGAAGCACCTCTCCTATAAAGACAGGGTGTGAGAGCTGGGGTTGTTCAGCCTGCAAAAGGACTTTTTACAAGGGCATGCAGTGAATGGACAAGGAAGAATGGCAAATTAAGAAGAAAATCTTCACTGTGGGAATGGTGAGGCTCTAGCTGCTTAGAGAAGTTGTGGATATCCCATCCCTAGAAATGTCCAAGATCTGGTTGGATGGGGCTCTGAGCAATTTGATTGTGGAAGGTATCCCTGCTCACTGTCAGGGGGGTTGGAGCTAGGTGATCTTTAAGGTCTCTTCCAACCCAAACCATTTTATGATTCTATGATTCTAAGGTGTTGGCAGCTCTAAATATATGTAAGATGAACACATTTCAATATATTAATTTTCTGTAATTTAGATAAATAGCAGTTTTGCTCTACCTACCACGAAGTGTGAAAACATGCAGTTAGAGCAGATGAATCTCATTGACGTACATGGGAAGTTAGTCTGCTGCTGAGGAAGGACTCCCAAAATTGTAATTTATATTTAGAAACTGAAATTCTGACTAAATTATTCCACAGGTACATATGCCTATTATCATAGCTCATCATGGATTCTTCAACTATACCTTGAGGATCAGAGAAAAGGAAAACTTCATATTATCAGTTTGCTAAAGATGATATGTATATATCCCCTACGCTGGGACATCTACCAAGCATTTCGAAGATGAACTAAAAGGTAAGTAGAGTGGCACTATATCTATCAAAATTATAATTAGTAGTAATAATAATAAAAATAATGCTGCAATTAAAATCAGAATAATAATCAATTGAAAAATCAGAGCTCTAATGTTAGGGACTTCATAAATGCAATATATGAACTAGAGTCTACAGTGCTGAGATAACCCAGAGTAGACAAGCTCACCAGAGGCAATGAAGTAATCTCAACACATTCGATCTCAACAAACCCCCACCAGCAGTAGGAAACACCCTAATAAATGAGTGGTAAAAGATAAAGAGATGAACATTTTTCATAGAAATAAAATTGAAATTTCAATATAATCAATGACATGGGGATTTTACAAATTCAAAGCAGAGAACATTCATGTCCTCACATTTCAATGGTTTAAATAAATCTCATGTTGAACAATTAGAATATTGACATATACATAATACATAAGATATGCACACCTTATGTAATCCCTGGGGTATTAGAACATTGACATAAACATGAGTAAAACTGAACAAGTTTACTACCCAGATAAACATAGGACAGGGGACACAGAAGTAAACAGCTGTGCACTGCAAAAGCAGGTACAGTAAAACAGAATCTCAGACACTTCAAAAGATTGCCGTGTACTCTCCTAAATGTATGTTTAAATTCTTTCCTTTTCTATTTGTTCCTGTAATTTTCCAACGAAATGCAAAATAAATTTTGGTGTATTGAAAATCAGAACAGAATGAAAATATAAAAGAAATCCTAACAGAAGAGAGACTTTCCTTCCTTCTTCCATATTTGCAAGACTGTGGCCTACAGCGTAATTTACTGCTGCAATTATTATACTACAGAATTAATAGGATTAAAATCTTTCTTCAAACACTTCTGTTTTCTCTCTTTTGCTCATGAAGCCACATTAAAACTTCTAATTTTTTTGTCAAAGCTCTATATAACCAAGTGCTGCTCATATTCATTTAACTTGTTGCACTTTTCACTCTCCCCAACTTTGCTATCATCAACTCTGAAACCCTTTCCTCTTCCATTTATTTGTAATGTTTTTCATACTTCCTCTCCTTGTGGAATAGCATCCTAATCTATGTCAATCCTTTACTCAGTTCCTATTCCACAGAAATGTCTCACAGAAACATCTCTTTCTTCCAATATCAATAAAATGCCTTATTTTAGTAATAAGCAGCAAGTAGAGATGAAGAATAATCCAATATCTACTTTGTGTATTTGTGTTAAGTTGCATTTTTGCATTTATCTATGACTGACATCCCTGAAGAAAGGATTTTTAATTGTTATTTTCACTGATGACTTATTCTACTTTACACTGTACTTGAGTGACAATATATTACAGTAGCAAGTTGCACTGGTGACAACATATTGCATAAATTGCACTTAAATGAAAGATCTAATTTTCCTGTGAACTGAAATGAATAGAGCAGAAAGCAGCCTTTGGCTGCCAAGGGAAGATGGGCTGCAATACACCCACTACTCGTTTTAATCTCTTTATCTTATCTAATATTTCTCTTAAAAAAAATTTCCACCGAAGCAGATGGTGAACTTCCTGTGCACCCTGATGCTCCCCCAGCTGTAGAAGCAATAGATGGATCAATAAGGCTTAGTGTATCATAGATACAGAAATAATTACAAGTATCTACTAAAGAGTGACAACTCTTCAGCCCAAGTTTAGCAACTTACTGATGGTTTAAAGCATTTCACAATGTTTTGACTTGCTAGACACAATGCCTTATATGTTAAATAAACTCTATAATAACCTACAAAATGAATTCCAGGCCTTGAACGGTTGAGAAATCCAAGAAATTATCATTTTTATTTTTCAGCCGTTGAAAACTGGATTGTCCATCTCAGAGCTTTTTAATGTGCAAGTGAATTCTCTGGTACTAGCAAAGAGCAGAAATACTTTGATAAGTGGCTTACAGGACCCTGAACTGCATTTAATTTTAAATCAAATTTCACTCTGATGTATTATTAATGCTGGAAGTAGGCTCTTTAAATTCAACTTGGCCAAATGCAAGATACTGTGCTCTAGTAAATACATTCTCAAATTCTATAAGGTGCCCATGTCTCTGAATTTACAGCATTCCCTCAGGAAAAGACTTGTAGGAGTCATCATGATTAACATGTAGATCTGTACAATTTTACAGCAGTATTGAAGAAAAAATTTCCACAAAAATAGCCTTATATTTTTTATGTCAAGAAAGGAAAATACATAGGTTAATCCTTTGTGCAATACTATTGGTTTTGATCCACTTTTATCCTCTATTTAAACATATTTAATCATTAAGGATTCCATGAATTAATAATACATAACAGTAACAAATCTTCACAGTGAAATTAGACACAAACTTGTTTAAAGTGCTCAAAACCCAAGGCAAATAAAGATTTATTTATTTATTAATCCTGAAACTGGTCTAGGGGAGAGTTCAGGCTTTTGTAATGTTGAAATCTTTATATCCTAATATTTGCCAGACACCCCATACCTTTGTAATAAATTACAGCTCTTGCTTAATCAAATTCTAAATGTCCTACATTGTTACAAAGAGAGTTCATCACATATTTTCTATAATCTAATTTTATAGAAAAATATTTCTGAAAATAAATTTGGACAATGAAACTTAAATTGTCTTGTGTATGTAATTTATGCATTTTGCATAATTTTTGACTCTTTACATAAACATTTTAACTCAATTTATTTTTCTTACTATATAAAAGTCCATAGAATAGTATTTAGAAGACATAAAAATGGTAGCCATACAGCTAAATAGTATTTCATCAGAACCACGATACCTTTGATTTTATTTTTTAATGTGTGACCTGAATAACATGTTTCATCAATATATATATGTTTAAATTGATCAAACTTCTTTTTTAATTCAGTTTTGAAGTGTTGATGTAATGAAATTTACTATGAAAAAACCAATTAGATTTTAAAAGTTATGGAAATCAATCTAGCGCTAGGGAAACTAAATGTTGATACCAGTTGCAGAAGAGATGAACTCGTTGCTTTTTCTGCTAGTGACAATGATTAAGCTTATTACAAAAGTGTTGCTTACAATGAATGCAGCAATGTTTGTACTGCTGCTAATCACTGTTGAACAAAAACATCACAGGAAATTCTTCTTGGTCCTGTGTACTGTACAGGAGTAAAATCCAAAGTACCCACTCATGGCACCTTCTGAACAGTAATATTAAATTTTCTAATAGATATTGCCAGACTAGGAAATACAGTTTAGCATGATGTAGGAAATGCAAGGATTAAAGGAACTGTAGAATTTGACTTCTCGATTTTATAAACATGTAAGAGCAAACTCAACTAGCACAATCTTGCACAAGAATTACTGCAGAAAGGCCAGGTATAATTAAAAGAAAATGCATAGACTGTAATGGGACTTCTCATTTGTGAATATCATAATCAGCAAACCAGTAATGAGTAGTTAATACTTTTTGAGATTCTTAAAGGTAGTTTTAAATTGTTATTCCCTCAAGTTTGAGCATGCAATTAGAGAAATTAGGGATGGAAAAGAACAGATCATCTATTAGAAGATCCTGTCAAATATGATTGTTCCTTTCAGCACATTTTAGTGCTTTCTCTAATCAAATGCTAAATATTGCCATTAGTAGGGATTCCACCATTTCTCTTGGGAGACTGTCNATTATTCCATCCAAAGGGAATTATATCGAAGAGTTCTCTACCAATACTGTGATTACTGTCACTCTTTATCTGTATTTTATCTTTTAAATTAATCTCACATCACATCATATTAATTCTCNTTTTAAATTGTTATTCCCTCAAGTTTGAGCATGCAATTAGAGAAATTAGGGATGGAAAAGAACAGATCATCTATTAGAAGATCCTGTCAAATATGATTGTTCCTTTCAGCACATTTTAGTGCTTTCTCTAATCAAATGCTAAATATTGCCATTAGTAGGGATTCCACCATTTCTCTTGGGAGACTGTCTGACAGCCTAATAGATCTTCGTGTCAGGTATCTCTGCTAACTTTATCCCATATGACTAAATACATCCCACTGTATCAGTGAAATGTATTCTCCCAACTCAGTATTCTCAGTGTTCTTAAATGCCAGTGTTATATTCTTTTATTTTCTTTTAAAAATTATTCAAACAAAAAGATTCAAAATCAAATGCAACCCTGACACAGAGATATATTGATCAGCACATAGCACAGCCACAAGTCGGGACCCCAAATCTTCATAAAAACCTCATACAGATCCCTGCTTTCACAAATATTTTCCTTTTCTTTGGGTCCAGGAAATGGATGTACCGGAAAAGATGTCTGCTTGTCTTTTGACTGTAATGGATCAAGAGTGTCAGATACTACTACCCTATTAGCATCCTAAAGTGAAAGCCTTCTAACAGAAATGCCTGTCAATGGTCATAGATGACCTGCCTGAATTAAACCCTTAGAGTCTGACAGAATTTCATTGCATTAAAATCCACCCAGAAAGTAATAGAAGCCTGTATAGACCTCAGAATACGACTTTCATAGAAACCCACTCAGCTTATTCTGCAAGTCTTTGTGCTGTGCACCAGATCACATTTGAATATTTTTAAGGTGATGAAAGCAATGAAGATACGTAACACAACAACAAAATCCCTGTTAAATAGAGAACAAAAATCCTGTTATTATGTATGGTATATTCTAGGACTCTTGTGCTGCAAACAGGGATGTGTTGTGATCTCAGATTGCAGCAAGAAACAAGAAATAAGAAGGAGTAACAACAGTTCCCCCTACAGAATGCTACACTCTTTCTCCCATGCGGCTGTAATCCCTTTGGTCTAGCTTAGTCTTTACCTGCCGGCTATCATTCATGGTTGAAAACTCAGAAATCAGAGATATTCGATACATTAACTGAGTTAAATGCACTAAAGACACAGAAACAGGTAAAACTGACATACTGAAAACACTAAATAGTATCTCTATGCTAGTTCTTTTGCTTGTCAAGGAATAAAAAGTAAGAAAAAACACAAGGAAGGGTAAAAAAGGCCAACAGCTCTGTTCATTTTGGAACTATTAATCTCAGAAGAGTGATTCTGACCTTTCCTGACACAGACTGTCAACAAATGAAGAACAAAAAAGGATTAAAAATATTGATGGACTGCCAATCAGACCTGTACTGATTTTTATTTACCATATATAAGAAGTAGTTCATGTCTAATAATGCCTCCTCTACTCTAAACACTGTGATGGAGGCACTAAAAGCAGAGTTCAAGAACCTTCTCAAGTATGTCTAGGGCTGGATTCCCAAATCAGTACTGATCATCCTGGGCCATGATTGCTCTGGTTGCTGTGCTATCTACTGATGGTGTCCAACAATGTAACTGAAAATGTAATTTTAACAACTCTTTTTAACAACTACATTAGATAAAGAGTGTAAAGTGTGACAGGCAGACTACATGCTAAAAGCAAAAAGGTTTCAAGAACTCTACTTGATGCTGAAAGCAGATTAGCAAAACCACAGCTGAAAGTTCATTGACTTAAAATCTCTACCAGAACTCTAAGTCTGTTATCGAATCTATGAAGCAGAAGATGCTGACTTATCGATCATGCTGATTTCTCACACCATATCCCTCTAAAAATATAAAAAAATGAAGCTCTCCTCCTGGTTTCAGTAATTCCAGCAGCCAGCCAAGAACACAGATCTCAACGAGGTCTACTGAAGACTGACTTGCCTATTTAGTATTAATATTAAATAGGAACTAAGTCATTTTAGCCGGCAGCATTTATTCCCTTGGTGAAATGTTTGGAGATGTGTCAGTAAAGTGATTGGCAAACTCCTGAGCATCACCCTGAACATCTGGGAAGCCCAAAACCTGGCTCAGAATTATAAAACGGAGACAGGACATTTATGGCACTCAATTACAAGCATCACTGAAATAATACTAAATCATTACTATTCAAATAAACATTAAGACTTGTATCACTGGTGATCAAAAGACAGCCTTCAGCTTTTAAATTGTAATCATCTTGCTAACTGAAGAAGGCTGCATCTCAGTTTTGACCTCCAGGCAGAGTGATGAATATATTTGCAGTCAGCACAGGAGCGAAAATCAGAACACCCAGATAAACTGAAAACATTCCTTGTTGAAATTAAAAGCAACATTCTTCTTGTCCATTTTATCATCAGTAGTGTGTGAGGATCCTGTATTTCAAGATGTGGAGTGGAGAAGCTCAATGTAATGGACAACAGAAAAGTCGCTTGCTAACATGGGTAGGCTTATTTAAGAAAGGAAATCGATAGGAAAAACATTAAATTTAAGTCCATTTGGATAAGCAACACAATTTCTTTCCTTGAAAGAGGTCTTTCTCATCAGTGCCTGCTGGAGGCCAAAAGCACAGTTCAGTGGAGTTTTCTAGTGTAAGACTAACTTATTTTGGTACTAGTGTGAAAACTAGGTAACTCACATCTGAGCATAGGGCAGATATTGAGAGCTCAATTCAGCAGCTGCACATAGTTATCTACTGTCATTTTAGACACACTAACATATCTTAGCTTTTGCCTCCCAGTCCAGCAGGGCAGAAACTCTTCTGGGTCCCTTGTCAAAATATTTCTTCGTCTGATTTCACTAACACAAAAAATGTGTAGGCTGCCCTTCATTTCTTTTAAGTTGTAGTAATGGGACAATAAAAAATAAGATTGCAAGATGATCAAAAAAAGTTTGTATATTTAGTGATGCCCATCAGTATATCTGAGAGCTGACACAATATCTCTCAATAATTATTTGAGAAAAAAATTTAATCTTTCTGTTTGTGAGAAAATTATGATTTAACTAAGTATGTCTGGTATTTAAAAATATATTTTTTATTTTTTTTTAAATTTTATTTAAAAAATTATTCCATCCAAAGGGAATTATATCGAAGAGTTCTCTACCAATACTGTGATTACTGTCACTCTTTATCTGTATTTTATCTTTTAAATTAATCTCACATCACATCATATTAATTCTCTTCAATTACTGGATGACTACAATCAGGATTGAGACAGGAGCATTGATGTACAGACACCTAAAAATTGTTTTTTCTAAATATTTACTTAGACATTCACTTTAACATTAAATTTCAGAGGGAGCTCATATTAAATCTGACCAGCCAATTCAAATGCTCCCCCTGTAGAAACAGCGTGCATAGAACTTTCAGCTTGTTTCTTACCCTAGTACTGATTTTTGGTTAGTATTTTTAAAGTTGAGATTATTTCCTAATACTTTGTTTCAATTTCATTACTTTCAAACTTTAACTTCATTAGAATATTATTTTTTTTGGGGGGGGGTCTTTCTTCTTTCTCTAGATTTTTCTCTGTGTATTATAGATTAAGAACTTTTGTACCCCTACATTTTTCTGCCTATAAAATACCATCAAGAGAGTTTGTAGGCCTTAGGATGTCTGTCCCACCATTCCTGATGGATGCAGGCATAAAAGCAAACAGGCAATGTAAAGAAAATAAGGGGAGCATATGATGAAAAGCCCGAACTTCTTCAAATTCACCAGAAGATAAAATGACACTTTTGTTTTGATTTAGTCACAATACATTTCACCACAAAACAAAGTTCTCTGTCAAATTTTCCTTTCAAAAAAATGAAACCTTTCCCTTGAAACTGAGATCCTTCTGTGAAGACATATGACTGAGAGCTGGTCGTTCTGAAGAACTGCTACTAGACATGTACGCATGAAAGTTAGAAAAAGCTTCAAAGAAATTGCTTAATTTATTTACAAAATTAATTTAATACCTGCACTGACTAATAACCGTTAATTAAACTTTTTTCTGTCAAATTCAAAGGAACCACAACCATTTCATTTTCAGTCTTTATAATAACAATCAATTAGTTTTAAAACAACTTGGACTGCTAGGGTAATACAGGCTCCACAGTGACTAAATATATTAAAAAGATAACTTCCCTAAGAGGTGTGATAGTAAAACAAAGGAAGTAAAGATCATATTAATTTTTTAGTTCCCAGGTATATCAATAAGAAAAAAAGAATTAAGAAAGCCTTCAAACATTCTAAGTTTTGGAGAAGGCATGGCTAGAGACTCACTCTTGGAAGAAGGTGCTCTGTGCTGGAGGAGGAATGCCTCTGATGGGACTGTGGGTGCAGGTGATGCACCCTGGGACAGGGACACTCGTGAGGAATTGCAGCCCGTGGGCAACACACATCAGGGCAGAAGAAAAGAAAAAAGCAAGAAGCAGCAAAAGAAAACACGCAAGGACTGAGGAGCATAAAGAAACTACCATTTCCTATGAATTACACTGAAATCACCTAAGACTCCTCAAGGAAGTCAGTCACCCTCATGAGAATCATCTTCGAGCTGTCAAATATCCTGAATTTCCTTCTCTAAACTTTGCTGTTATGACTTCCTTTCTTCATCAAAGACTACTTTGAACTTTAGTCTTTAGTCATAAGCACCATAGGGAGCCATTTAAAAATAAAACTTACAAATAATAATTGTCTTGGTGAGCTGGAAAGATATTTCTTGTATAATCCACAAAAAATAGATCAAAATAAGAGAAGAAATAGTGTTAGATTCTAAATACAAAAATTAGAACAAACAGAAAGATACATTCAAATTAAAAAGCCATTGCTTTAAGGAATATTCCAACAGAAGCATAATCAAGCAATTACCTATGCTACAGATGATCAGTGTCCCAGTTAAAAAAATAAAGTATGTTGGTGTCTCCCTTGCACTGTTTCAGCCATTGGACTCAAATCAGCCTCAAAGTACTACTTTTCCAGGTTAATAGGATATCAAATCCAAATTCTTTTGTTACATAGTTGCTTTCTAAAAACTTAAATTAAATTTGCAGTGATATAAATAAGCATCCTATTGTTGGTTGTAAACACAGATTCCCAGATAAATAATTAGTAGCACCTAGCACAAGAGATTATAATTTAAGATCTGCCATGAACAAGGCTGTCAAAGGCCTAAAATACCGATTCCCAGTTTAAGCAGTTTAAGAGAGGCAATGAAGGGAACAGCCTGAGACTGGATCTGTTGGATTCAATTTTTAAAGTAGAATCATAGAATCACAGATTGTAAAATACTTTTGAGATAATTATAAAACAAAAATTAAAATCTCTGGACACAAGATGGAAATTACAAGAGTAATTTCTAGCCTTTGATTCACAAAGATAGTGAAGGTGATGTTAAGAAAACTAGGGGGAAAAGCAAAATCTCACAAAGAAAAAACAAGGACTACACCTCTCCCCAAAGTCCTTAAATCTAGATTAAAAAAGCTATTTAGATGCTAACACTACTGATTAATATTAACCACTATGAAAACAAGGGGTGTTAGACATCCAAGCGTTTATGTGGATGTTAGGCTTAAAATTATAATAAAATGTTAAAAAACCCCACAAGAATTACTCTGAAAAAGCAGTCTGCTTGAGAAAAAAATTCCCTTAAAGGTAACCTATGCCATGATGTACTGTGGTATGAGAACCATGAATTCAGGTTTTAGCAGAGGCAACAGCCACCAAAACCAGGTGACACTCTTTCAATATTCCCGTGTGCCAAGCCAAGGTGCTGATAAGGTGCACAGTGGTCCCATATGCAATTCACATTGCCATTTTGATAGCAGCTGTCACCTTCCATCCCGCTCAGAGGCAAAGCACACAGTGGAAGTGCTTACTTGAGCATATTTTGTGACTGCAATTTATTGTTATGTAGTAAAATGACTGAGGTATAACAGGTGTGGTTATACCAACTTGTTACTGCGTGACACAAAACTGTCTGTCCACCTTCGCAAGATCAGACACCATGGATCACACCAAAGCTCCAATTAGTCTAGTATGCTGCAAATAGTAGCAAATATTTTGATAAAAATTATAAATATTATAGATAGCTAGACAGAAGTACCATCTAGAATAAAGGAGTGATGATCTCAGTCTGAGAATTAGTCTATTGGCTGTTAAGCAACAGTAAAGTGAGGACTTCCTGTGTCAGTGGTTGCAACTGTGCATTGGGGTGAACCTACTTTCATAAATATTTGCAATAATTTTTTAACTAATTTAAAATTAATTTTTGCACCTGTAACATCCTGGCACACATTCCAGAAATTACTTCTTGTGTGAAAATATGCATCCTCTTCAGTCTTTTAAATTGGATTTATACTGCTCTAGATATAGGTAAATGTTGTTCTTTTTTATTCAGTAATCAAGTCCAAGAGAAAACTATTCCTCATATAACATGATGGTTTAGAATCTTTAATAGTTTTGTTTTTTTTTTGAATAACATAATCACAGATTTCTCAGACATGTCAATGGACTAACCTTCATCCCATTTTTGTTTCTTCACTGTCTCTAGATAGGCTGCACTGATTCTTCCCCACATATATGTGTCAAAGCTTTTTCTTCATCTGTTGTCTTCATCTGTGAGTTTGGTTCTTCAGAACTTCTACCAGTTTTCCACTGGAAAAGTCCGGCTTGCTGATCCGTAGTTCTCCAGATTATTCCAAATATATTTTCAGGATATATTTTGTTTCCTGTGTTTCAACAAAAACCATGTGTGTGTGTGTAAGTCCATCTGTCTTCCATGTAAGTAGGTGGATGCCCCTTTCCATTTCTGTATCTGATTTTCTTCCTGGGATATGGCTGCTTTGCAGTAATGTCCTACAACTGCCATGAGGAAGCGTGCTGTAGAACAAGACTTGCTTTTAATCTACCTTTTGGTCATACAGAAAGTTGACAGGTAACAACATCTCAATATTGACTTTTGAATTTCCAAACAAATTGTTAGTTACACTTAGAAGTTCTTTAAGATTATTTTATGCTACGCATCTTCACGTGATGTCCATCCTTCCTGTTCAGCACAGATCACAACAATGTCTTAAAGCACAAGAAAGTATCTATGCATGTTTGAATTATCATGGATGTCCAACAGTGAGATATTTACGTAATACCTTAAAATCATCCTCTTCTTTCTTTAACTGCATCTTACATATTTTATGCAAATCTGATGTCCTCTTCTTCTCATGGATAGGAAGTTTGAGATCTAATTAAGTCAAATCATCTTGCATAGCAAAATGAGACAATTTTATATTAAGCTTTGCAGTATGTTTCCTCCTTGTTCTAACATGGTGCCTGTGTGAGATGCAAGAAATTTCTAAATACAGAAATCTTTTATCTAGCCAAGGTAACTTTATTAGTTGCTTACTTGTACTGACACTATATTTTTGTCTCCCCTATGTGCTAGGGTTGAGGAAATTACCTGTGAAGGAGTTGTAAAAAACTCAGAGCCAATTGCAAAACTTACTCCTGGGGGATAGTAGACTCGCTATCTCCTCTTGACAGGCACACTCATTACCCTCACATGGAAGGAAGCAGGCAGGTTGCTGATTCAGTTCCAGTTCTGCGTTTTCCCCTAGAGTTGCCTCAATGGAAGCCAGGAAGCCGACAATCTCAGCCAAGGAAAACCGCAGCACAGCAAAATGCAGCACTGCCTTGAGTCATTAGACTTGTAAGTCTAGTGCTGTAAGTGCCTCACAGTATTTCTCTCTCGAAGGCACACCCCACAAACTTCAGCTTCAGACAGGAGTAAAAACCAGATCAAATTTAAATGCACAAATGTAACTTATATGATCATAATTCATGAAACGCACAGAGACTGCAGGTTGTAAAGATAGCAAATGAAAGAACTAACTATAAATAAACTCCTTTCAGGAGTGAGAGGCATATTCTCTAATATAAAATGCAAGGAATATGGGAATATTTCTATGTGCATAATATAGTCTCATTACATTTCAATGATACTTCCTTGTCTATCAAGACCCAGAAGTGACTGCCATTGCTAACAGATGATAAACAGACAAGAAAGCATTTAATATGAAAAAGATTAATCTAGCAGAAAAATTCTAACCATAAAAACTTTCAAACTGAGTATGTCTGCACATCCTGTGTTCAGTTTTGGGCCCCTCACTTCAAGAAAGACATTGGGATGCTGGTGTGTGTCCAGAGAAAGGCAATGAAGCTGGTAAAGGGTCTGGAGCACAAGCCTTACAAGGAGCAGCTGAGGGAGCTAGGGGTGTTTTTCCTGGGAAAGAGAAGGCTTGGGGGAGACCTTATTGCTCTCTAAAACTACCTGAAAAGAACTTGCAGTCAGGTGGAGATTGGTGTCTTCTCCCACCTAACATTTAACAGGACAAGTGGAAATGGCCTCAAGTTGTGCCAGGGGAGGTTTAAATTGGATATTAGGAAAAGTTTCTTCATAGAAGATGTTGTCAATGACTGGAACAGGCTGCCCAGGGAAGTGGTTGAGTTCCGATGCAGATGTGGCACTTAGCGCTGGACTTGGCCTTGCTGGGTTAACAGTTGGACTTAATGATCTTACAGGTATTTTCCAACCTAAATGATTCTGTGATTCTATAATTCATGATCCACTAGCAGAGAGTCCAAATGACTTACTTATGTGAGAAGGATGCATTTTTTGCATAGCAAAACTCAAGGAAATTTAAGGCAGAGCCCTGTGTGGAAAGCTGAAATTTCAGAGTATCTGCAAAGAAGTGAGGATGGCATCTGCTAGTCTGGCACACATAAAATTTTGTCTTGAATTCAAGAAAAAAAAAAGTTGCTTCAGAAAAGGTTCCAACTGTTGGATATATATCCGAAGTTATAATCTTAAGAGCATAAGCTATTTTTCCTGGCCTACCTACATCTGCATCTTATGGTTAGCTCACTCTTTTAATGACATTGTCTCATATTAATTTCTGCTTAACTGTTTTTCCCAAATGAGCACAGTTCATGCTAGTATATTCCTAAGAAAAAGGTAGAAGTACATGGTGATGCACAGGAAACAGGTCCTTTTATCTGACTCTGTGGTTGTAGCTGACCTAGTGAGGGCTTCTCTCTGCTCCTTTTGGCTTTCTGGAAGAACAGCACTATGGTAAGTGCTGACACTAGAATTACATCAAAAGCTAAGTGACAGGAAAGGAGCCCATTAGTATCTTTTCTATTGATCATATGTCAGCTTTTGTATCTATAACAAATGCTTATCCTTTCCATTTTAAAATATAAACTAAAAAAAAAAAAATCAATATTTTCTCCAATTCTTAAATGAGTCAAAACAAAACCAGATGAAGACTGTAGAGAAATTAGCAATACAAAGACAGCAGAATCAAGGAAATTGTAACAGCAGCATCTTTTTGACTGAGGGTCCTACGATCTAAAGATTACAGCAAAGGAACTAAGCTGAGTTTACTGAATGCAAAAAAATAGATTACTCAATAAACACGAACAAATACTGGCACTCTAAAAGGTAATCTTTCCATTCTTGTCCTCACACCGCATTCCACACAGGCAAAAATCTGTTTTTCTATCCAGTGGTGCTGACTGCAGCTCAGTCTTTCACCTCTATTTCACCTGTATATTCAAACCAATGATACCTAGGAAGATGCGAAGTCAAAATATATGAAAATCTTTGTTATTCCAGTCACTCCTGTATCATTGGGTATACTTTAAACTAGCTTTATTAGGATTGTGCTTTGGGGCAAAATTTCTCAAGCATCTTTGACTACTAATTAACTTTTGTAGAGTAAAAAATGTGTATTTAAGGGGGGTAAAATTAGGTCCTCATAAGCATGGGGAGAGCTAAAAATTTCTGTTAAAACAAGTTGGATTGGAGTTGTACTGAAACTGTGGCAAGTATGTTTTTTAGGATTAAGTGAATTTCTTATGACTGTAACACATCCAGTATACTGCATGACTGCTAAATTGGTGGTATACATCATAGTACAGGCATGAAATCAACACAACAGGAATCCTACACAAAGAAAACTACCTGCTTTTATAACCCTTTTTTCGTGGTTTTTTTTTGAATTTTTTCCTTCCAAAAGGGGACAAGTATGTCTTGCAGAAATAATGCTGAGGGAATAGCAAATGGAAATTTGAATTTTGCATAGAAATATGGTTATGAAAATTACTGAGTTTTAACTACAGGATGAAAGCTTAGCTATCAGACAACAGCTAATCTATAATGCATAAACAAAACAGCTCACAATATCCAATACAATATAGTAAGGGGAAATTCTCTTAGATCTACATGACTGAATTTAATTCAGACATGCTGCATTCCTTCAGTACACAGAACTCAATAATATCAACAGGTGGTCCACGGAGTCAGCAGGAACACCAAAGCAGAGTCAAGATTTCTTGTGACCCAAGTTAGGTTCTTCCAGCACTGATATATTATGTAAATGAGATGTAAAGAAGAGTGTATCTGTGCAGTATTTGTACATGCATATGAATCTGGGGAAAAAATATATGTGGAGTGAAAACTTCCAGCTTACAGAATGTATGTACATATATAGCCAGATTTTTAATTAATTTAATTACAGATTTTAATGCCTGTTTAATGCATTTAAGAATCATAAATTTTATGTAACAGCTTAAAATAAAAAGTGTGTTTGAATATGAATACCTACTGTAGATTTATGGAACAGAGAGAGATTTAGGGGTTGAGGGCTTGGAAAAATGATAAGTTACTACGGGTAAGATAGAATGTGAATTGAAAGATAGCGATTCCATAGCAGTTACCTATGGGGATATGCTCACCCTACATGTAATCTCTTATGTTTCTGGCTATCAGAAAATTACACAACCCTAAACATTGGAAGGTAAGATCCTGAGACTGTCTAGTCCAACCAGCCCTTGCTCACAGTAATTTTCCATTACTGGCCCTGAGCACCCCCTAAGGGAGCCTCCATCCACACCCCTTACCCATGGGCCCATGAGTCCTATTTCAGATTGGCCTTCATTCCCAGCCTCACTGATGCCATTGCTGTGCCAGTCTCCAGTTGAGTCACAGTTGTGCTTGTTCCTGGCCATGGACCCTGTTGATCTGGATCCCAACTGGTTGACTGGCTTCCCAGCCTGCCCTTAGGTCTGCATTGTCACCATGGATTTGCCTGAGAGTCACCCACCTGTGTTCTCCCCCATCCACCCCCAGCAGATCTGATCCGTGGACTGACTTCCCACCTTGACCTCAGATCTGTCTCTGCTACAAACTGATCTAATGATCAGGAGTCTTGATCGAACCTGGGCACCAGCTCTGGTTGGCCTTGCTGGGACACTGTGGGACTGAGCTCTGGGTGGCAAGGCCCCTTCCCTGCTGTCCATGACACTGGCCTCAGTCACTGGCCTCAAGCCAACCCTTGCTGTTCTTGACACTGTTATTTCCACTGGCAACTCCCACTGCATGCCTCTGACAAGGCACACAGTTTGTCCTTTAACTCCTCTTTATCAGGCACTAAGAAGCACTGATAAGATCTCTCTGGGTCTTCTTGCCTCCAGGCTGAACAGCTACTGCTCACTCAGCCTCTCCTCATATCTATGCAAATACTCCAGGACTTTAATCACTTTCATGGCCCTTTGCTGGACTCACTCCTGTATGTCAATTTCTCTTGCACTGGGGAGCCCAGACCTGGACCCCCTACTCCAGATGTGTCTCACCAGTGCTGAGTAAAGAGGACCATCTCCCTTGACCTTTTGGGAATGCTCTACGTAATGCAGCCCAGGATGCCATTGGCATTCTTTGCTGTGAGGGCACTCTGTTGGTTCATGGTCAACTTAGTGTTCACCAAGATCCCCAGGTACTTTTTCCCTGCAAAACTTCAGTTGGCCCCAGCTTGCCCTAGTGCATGGGATTATTACTCCCCAGTTTTAGGACTTGGCATTTTGCTTTCCTGATCTTCACCAGGTTCCTGTCAGCCCATTTCTCCACGTCACTGAGATGTCTGAGCAGCAGCATACGGCCGTCTGATGCACGGCCCATTCTTCCCAATTTTGTGTCAACTGCAAGCTTGGTGAGGGAGTTTCTGTCCCATCATTCAGGTCATGAACAAAGATGTTAAACAGTATTGGTCCCCTGAAGTACGCATTAGCAACTAGACTCCAGCTGGGCTTCGTGCAGCTGATCACACTCTGAGCACAGCAGTTCAGCCAGTTTTCAATCTACCTCACTGTCCACTGATCTAGCCTGTACTTCATTAGTTTGTGTATGAAGATTTCATGAGAGACAGTGCCAAAAGCCTTATTAAAGTCTGGATAAACAATACCCACAGTTCTTGCCTTGTCTACTAGGCTAGTAATTTCACAGGTTGGTCAAGCACAATTTCCCCTTTGTAAATCCCTATAGATAACTCCCAGTCACTCGCTTTCATGTCTGTAAGATGTTAGAAAAACATTCCCAGGACTGAGGTGAGGATGACAGGTCTCTAGTTCCCCAGATTCTCCATCATGTCCTTAAGTGAAGTGATTCTTTCTCCGTTCCTCAGTAACCTCTCCCAGTTCCATTGCTCAAGGACAATAAAGAGTGACATCACCAGATAGCACCAGCTCCTTCAGCAGACGTGAGTGCATCCCACCAAGTCCCATAGACCTGCAATCCAATCTCCAAGCTATTTAAAGCAGTTCCCTGCCCTCCACTGTCGTGGGTTTAGCCCTTGTGCTTTCTGCACAGTGTTTATCAGCCCATACATTTTGCTAACAAGTAGGAAGAGTTTGCACAGACAAAACAGATCTCTTTGAAATGGGGATTGATTAAGATTTATTGTTATACAACTAGAACTAAAGGAAAATACTTATACATACAACATTCTAACTAGTTTTCCTATAATAACAAACTTACATATTTACAAGTACCACCCCTCCTTCTCTTCCTCAAAAACAGTCCAGAGGAAGAAAGAGAAGGGAGAAAAAAGTCTTTAAGGTAACAGTTCCAAACTATTGCTGTTCAAAGATATCTCTCTCTTTCTCTCCATTGGAATGCAAGAGAGTTTACTCTCACCTCCTCAGCAGCTTGTCCACGGCCGCTGAGGGTTTAACTATGTCATTACTACGGGATCTGGAGCTCCATGGAGGTTTCTTCTATGAGGAGTTTTAGGGGGGTTTCTTTAGACTCACCACCCCTCGCTGGAATCACAGGGGTTCTGGGTTTTCTTTTGGCTCAGTCCACACCCAAGAACACTTTATGATGCTGTGCTTCTGCTGCTTGTAGCTTCTTCTCTTTTCCCTTCTGGAATTCTTCTTACTCTCTGTTTTTGGCCAGATGCTCAATCTTGGCTCTCGGCCACGGCTGGTTACTTCAACTTCACCACCGCTCCCCTTTACTTGCAATAAAGGGGTCATTTGCCATCAACATCCGGTTCAGGTTCGCACCGGGCCCCTCATATGGGGGGGCTTAGTGTTAAGGCTTATCCTTTGGACAAAGTCCCAAGGTCATCAGGGGCTCAGCCCCTCAAAGGAGAATTCACTCAGCTTCTTCACCATTCTGTGGTTGCAATTCTTCTGCAGCTTGCTACATACAACTTTTAGGTGATCCAATCTTGGCTTCAAGCCATCTCTGCCCCCCCTGGGCTATCCAGGCCTCCACGGGGAGAACTCACACAAAAGTCTCTTCACTCCAAATCATTTCCACAGG
Organism: Oxyruncus cristatus; assembly: GCA_013399855.1. Lineage (NCBI taxonomy): Eukaryota > Metazoa > Chordata > Aves > Passeriformes > Cotingidae > Oxyruncus > Oxyruncus cristatus. The sequence goes on from VXAY01005817.1 coordinate 234,021, forward strand.
TGGCAGGGGTGTTAGTTTTAAAGTCTTTTCCCCTGCTGGAGGGAGAGACGGGGGGCTCCGCCTTGCCTCTGCACTCCCTCCTTTTCACTGACCTTGGAAGCTACATCGTTATCTCTTGTTCTCCGCCGCTCCTCTCAGGGCTGGAATTTCTTCTGTGTCAGCCGAGCAGCTTTTCTCTGGAGTTTCTCTCTCTACTCTGCTACATGCCTCGGCCAGAGGATTCAGTGCCATGCCTGCCCCTGGCCCAAGGCCAGGGGAGGAGGGGGCCTGGCCCCCACTCGGGGTGGCCCTGCTGCCTCACTCACATCATGGCTCTGAATTTCTTTCTGCCCCCCACACAACTACAACCCTTCTTTTCCGGTTTGTGTTAAATATGTAATTTGTGGAGATGTCACAGAAGTCCTCTATTGGCTACTTAGCCGGAATTTCACCTGGAATCAACCATTTTCTACTCTAAAACTGAGGGGAATGGGCTAAACCATGACATCCACTAATGCCTTCCTTTTTCCAGGCTTCCCGTATGTCTCAAAGGTCTGGGATTCCCAAAAGCCAACATTACAAGTAAAGATCAAGGGCTTTTTCATGTCATTTAACACTACATTCTGTGCCCTATTTTTCAGTGTACCCACATTTTCTTAATTTTTCGTGTTGTTGCTGCTCTTTCTCCAGAAGTCATTCCGACTGATCTTTAAATCCCTTGACCGACTCAACTCCAGATGGGCTTTGGCTTTCCTAACTTCATCCCTGCATGCTCAGACAGTATTTGCATTCCTCCTAGGTCATCTGTTACTGCATTCACTGCTTGTATGCTTCCTTTTTAAGGTCTGAACTTCATCAGGACCTTCTCACTCATCCATGCCAGCCTCTTGACACCTTTGCTTGACTTCCTGGCATAATGGGATGGAACATTCTTGAGTTTGAAGGAGGTCAACATTTACACTGTGCTATAAACTAGTTAGGGGGCTACAGTTCTCAGCTTTGGTCAGGTGCACGTGACTCACAGGTGTTCAGAGACAAGGTAAGTTACACCTTATGGGAGCCCGACTTGAAATGGCATTATGGGAGCAAAAAATAAAAACAAAACAAACAAATCTTTGGCAGAAAATTCTGACTTCAGCTAAACCACAGCTAGTTGGATTTTCCATCAACAGCTTGTGTTGGGTCACATGAGGATGGAAAACCTCATCTAGATTTACAGAATTGATGTACAGGCACTGTGAATTGGAAGTAGGAGAATACAGCTGGAAGGAGAGGGAAGGGAGGTTTCAAGGTGGGCCTTAACATTCAATTTTGTAGAAAATTTACCTTTGTGCTCAATTAACTGATCACCTATCTGCATAAAACTGAATTTTTGAATGCACAGGAAAATTGGAAGATCATCACTAGATACAGCTGTAAGTAGTATATAACACACACATGTTGTTTCTCTAGGTATCTATGCCCTCAGATATTTGTATTTATTGTACAGCACCTTCCAATACCCAGTGCAGTTTGTGTTAAAGCTGTAAATGCCAAACAGAAGATTGTTTGATGTAATTAAAGGAACCTTTCTTGGTAATAGTGTTAAATTAGCTTTCTTGAGTAGGGATGCAAAGAACAAATTAAACTCCAATTCAGTCTCTAAAAAAACCACTCTGACTTGGTATAATGTCTATTGAGGGAGTGCTCAGCTCAGTGGGCAGCCCATTCAAAGAGACTTTGGCTTCAAGTAGCTAATTTTCTCCTTATTTTTTGCTTGAAAATAGAAATAATTATCTAATAGCTGACATTCAACCACTAATTAGTTTTAGCTTGTATATATTTGGTTTTCTTAAACACTTAATGATTTTCACATGATACGCACACAGCTAACAAGCTTCTCACTTCCACTAAGTATATATAAGCTTAAAAAGTAAAAAATAAAAACAAAACAAACAAAAAAAAACCCAACCAAAAAAAAACCAAAAAACCAAACCAGAAATATAATAAAGACACTGACATAAGCAGGAAGCTTTTGTTAAAATATGCAATTCATAAGTCAGAAAATTCCAAACTGTCTTTAAATTTAAACTCAGTAGTATTTTAGGTCTTATTTTTGCCTAGACTCAGTTTAATTACACTGTAAGTCCAACACAACAGTCAAGTTTCAGAAACACTATTGACCAAAGAAAAAGCATAATCTTTCTTTTATGACATGAACCATTTAGTGGTATATATAGAGCTATGTAACAGGTAGCAAAGGAGTCATTACAAATATGAGGCCACTAAGAGAGGTGCTTATTAAATGTAAAGGGAGCAAAATGGGGAAATAAAAATTAGTCTGGTCATCTCCTCAGCCTCTAAAATCCATCCTTTTTTCAACCAGCATATTAGATCAATAACTAGAATCTTTTATTTGTTTTATGATACGTAGTTATTCTGCAGTGATAATTTTCAAAATGTGGGCTTTTTGCTTTTTTAAGGTTAAGTTCATGCTTGCAACACTATTTTTAAGAGAGAGAAGCAGACATACTGAAAACAATAGAACACCTAATGTTAAAATACATTAAACCAAATTAGGTGCAACCAAGTTTAGTGAATAAAACCAAGGTAAGTGGAAGGCAGTAATGACAGGACTGCTGTTAAAAAAAACCCCCACTTTGAAAATTTTATTCTGAATTGTTGTCAGTAAATAATTCTCAATATATGGAGAAAGAATACATTTAGAAAAAGGAAATAAGAACCACAAAAGTCATCTTTGACTGCCACACGTTGACAAGAAAATTTTTGTCCAGACAATATCTTCCATTCACTGCCAAGTAGCACCAGACAACAAAAAAACTAGAGAAGAAACAACCAATTGAGAATCGCCCCCTGGAAGTAATATAGTCTCCAAATACCTCAATTCTCCAGCTTTGTAAACTTGAGGTTAGTGACCTGTCACAGAAATTGCAAAGGGCTTAGAGGTCTGACTCATACAGTTTCTCTTGCACCAATTTCTTGACCATGACTGCATGGATATATAAGCAAATAAACTTCATGGGCACATTTTACTCACAGGCCTATGGAGGATTGAAATTCATTTACATACTTGAACCACGGAACCTACATAGGTGAGCCCAAATATAATAAGCAGCTCAAGAAACTTTTTTGTTTACATAAAGAAAACATAAAAGCAGATATACATTAGAAACATTTTTCTACTTCACTGTTACCTTACGTTCAGCTTGTTTTCTTATCAAATTGAGCCATTGCTACACATCACTAATCCTTACTTGGAACACATTGTATCTTAGTAATAGCTTTAGACCTTCTGTTTAAATATATATTGCAAAAATCCTAAAAGACAGGTACTGAGTATTGACTCATGAAAGAAAGAATTAGATGGCTTCTTTGCAGTAACGTTGAATTTAATAAACCTTATAGTTTAACAATGGTTGGAGACATGGTTGGAAACTGATGATCAGCACCGTTTCTGGAGAATTCTTACAATTTTTAGACATTTGCTCAAGAATCTAGATCAACTCTGAGAAATAAAACTGCAAACAGTGCAAACTAACATATGTTCAACCACTGATCTCACTGAAGTATCTTTTTCTTCCTCATCAGCACAGTAGATATGCTTAGTAGAGAAGAGATGGTATTTTCTGATTTATGTAGTTGACTGATAACGAGTGAAGGAGTTTCATCAGTCGCAGTAATAGTGGTGACTTTACTGATTTAGGCAAATTGAATGCACATGCCAATTCCCTCATTAAGTGACTCAGCCTCAATCTAAAGCTCATGATAGGAGATTCTGATCTAAATACCTCTTGCAAGTGTAAATGAATTTTTTGTGAGACTACTGACATCAAGATGCTGTTACAGACAGGAATTTGTCAGACTACATCAATGCTTTGTTGGATCAAGGCCGATAGCAATGCTACAGTACTCAAAATAAGCTGTAATCTTAATTTGTCAAATAATTGGTTAGTTAAAATAATTCAATCTTTTGATTCCATACTGCTTTTTACTTTATAATTTTGACATCTACACAGTGTTCTTTCAGATACAACATCTATTCTAGAATGTCTTTATTTCATACAAGCCTATATAAGACTCATGAATAGAAAGTTTTGGCAACACTTAAGACTTCAGCAGTCAGTCTATTGCTTTTTCTAGCATTTAAGGACAAGATATTGTCATGAGTTTTTTCAAGTCATGATCAGGGCATTCTTCCATGTCTGCCATCCATCTCCAGCCCCTCAGGATGCTATGACCCATCCCTCTGGGCTCTTCTGTGAGCCTACTAGAATAGTGTCAACACTATAATAGTGTCTCAACCTACTAGAATAATGTCATGGATTTGGAGAGGAGGTCTGCATGTAATATGCCTCCAGATATCTCATTTTAAAGATGCCACAGGTCATTTTTCTGATGGGATTTGATGGTTGGATATCACTGCAACTTTTTTTTTTGCAAGAGCTTCAGAACTAGTTTCTGCCATATTTTTAAGTTATGAGCACTTAAAAGAAAAAAGAAGCACTCAGTTAGTCTTCATAGGCAAGGGAGGCATCTGAACTTTCAGAAGAAATTGTAAGCTACTACTCAGCCAGATGCCTAGTCAATTCCCTGATCTTAAATTCTCTTGCCAAGTCAGATTTTCTGAGAAAGGAAGAGCTGTGGCAACTGCCTCAGATCTCTTTCCAACAGAGCCAGGAGATGATTCAGATACTGTGCAGTACTTGCATAGCGGTAAAACAGATTTTCTTATTGCTTTGAAAGCTGCGTTTGCTGGTGAGGAGCATGAGTCCACTATACACAGCCAAGGATCCAGAACCCACACTCACTCTGGACTTCAGAGAGTCTTCTAATTAAGCTTATCTCTATGTTTTTCTAAGCACTGGATTTATTATTTTTAAAATCTCATATATGCCCATGTAGGCAGGAATTTTCTCAAACACTCTACGTCCTATGTAATTCTTCCTACTACTTCTGTCAAGTAGTTAACCTCCAGTGTGTGATACTGACATCTAGATACCCTTTTAGGGGATAGGGCTGGGTTTTGTACTTGCTAGCATGTCCTTTGACTCAATTCAAGTTTCTTTCTTTTTCAATTTATCCTAAATATGTACAAAGATGCTGTTGCAGCTATACCAAGCACATACTGTCCTACCTCTCTGGATACTCTTGGTCAAAATGGTAAGTAACAATAACGAAAACAGAAGCTTCTAGAGGCAGATGTCACAAGGGAATCTTTCCAATTATTTCACCAGCCAGTGAATAATCATGCATTTACAATGCAGTTGTTTTGTGCATATTTCTGATTAAAAGTTACACTGAGTCCTTGTAAAATTTTAATTGTGGTTTCATTTTCCTGTCCAGGGCTTTTATGAGCATTTTCTAGGAGAAATACTTATGTGATGTTTCCTATCACATGAGTAATTTCTCAAGCAACATTTATTATGTGTGAGCTATAGCAACTATGACATTTGCACACGACTCCAGGCTTGGAAGTACAGTACCTTATTAGATCCTAAAAAAAATAAATCTATGAATTTTTTACACTGCTTTCTCTAAATGTATCTCCTATTATATTTTATATACAGTACAAGTGAACTATCTAGACTAATAAGAAAAATAGTGTAATAACAAAAAATGCTGGCAGAACTCAGTTTTCTAAAATGGAAGAGGCATCCATTAAGACATTACTAGCATTTTAAAATTTCAGATAATTTAGAATGGATACTTCAATCTGCCTTACTGAAGACTGTAGCTGGAATTTGGAAAAGGGAAAAAAGAAAAATCTAGGCAAGGCTCAACACGAATTTATGTGGCAATGCTTTAAAGAGAGCCTTATTGTATGTTTGTGGAGGTAAGAAGTCAAAACACACAAATATCTAACAAGTGTTTAACAGTCCTTATGGGTAGGCAGCAGTAAAAGAGGCATGATAAATCAATAGAACAAATTGTCAGGCCAGTAACATGGCTTGCATTGTGCTGCATCTCATTAAATGCAACAGCCATCAAGGAAAAGCTATTACAGCATTCACCACTGTTAATAAGATGTACTACCACAATTAGTCTGCTGACAGAGTATATAGTCTGCAATTTTGTTACCCCCAAACATTTTTATAAGTGAGAGAATTTAGCAGGTAAATTTCTGATAGCTACCAAACCTTGAAAACTTTTCTAAAATATTTATTTGTAGTCTGATATAAAGATGACCTTTGAAATCGGGCTCTGTTTCAGATAAACCTGATCAGTAGCAAGATCCAAAGCTGGTGTTTTACTGATATTTAAGCCAATGCATTTGATAAGACCTGCGTTCTCGCTCCTACCCTGTTCACAGTCTTTTTCAGCATGATGCTCCAAAGGGCCACGGCAGACCTCGATGATCAGGACGGTATCTCCATTCGATATCGTACTGATGGAAGCCTGTTCAACCTAAGGCGACTGAAGGCCCACACCAAGACCTTAAACCATCTTGTCTGGGAGCTGCTTTATGCTGATGACGCCGCCCTCGTTGCCCACTCAGAAGCAGCCCTGCAGCGTTTAACATCCTGCTTTGCAGACGCTGCTGAGCTCTTTGGGCTGGAAGTCAGTCTAAAGAAGACAGAAATTCTCCATCAACCTGCACCTCAGGAAGTCCCCCATCATCCCCACATCACCATTGGCCAAACAGAACTCAAACCAGTCCAGCACTTTAATTACCTAGGCAGCCTCATCTCCTCGGATGGTAAGATTGACAGGGAGATAGGCAACAGGTTAGCAAAGGCATATAGTGCTTTTGGAAAGCTGCATAAAAGAGTCTGGCGAAATAAACACCTGAAGAAAAGCACAAAGATCAGTGTTTACAGAGCCATAGTGCTGTCTACTCTCTTATACGGATCTGAATCATGGGTCATCTACCGCCACCACCTGCGTCTCCTAGAACGCTTCCATCAACGCTGCCTCCGTACAATCCTTAACATCCACTGGTCAGATTATGTGACCAATACATCTGTTCTGGAACAAGCAGCAGTCACAAGCATTGAGGCCATGTTACTGAGAACACAGCTGCGTTGGGCAGGGCACGTCTCCAGGATGAAGGACCACCGCCTCCCTAAGATCCTGCTTTATGGTGAACTCGCCACTGGCTGCCGCAAGAGAGGAGCCCCGAAGAAAAGATACAAGGACTCCCTGAAACAACATCTCAGCCTTGGCCATATTGACCACCACAACTGGTCTACTCTGGCCTCCAATCGGCAGGCCTGGAGACACACCATCTATAACGCTGCTGATGCTTTTGAGAAAGCACGCAGGGTCACCCTTGAGGAGAAAAGACAACGCAGAAAGAATCGTGCCTTGCAGAATATACCATCTAAGGAGTCTTTCTGCTGTGCCTTCTGCAACCGGACTTGCCTATCTCGTATTGGCCTTTTTAGCCACCAACACGCTTGCAACAAACGTGGGTAGAGCCCTTCCCAAATCTTCGTTCGCGAAGCCTAGCCATGAATGACTAAATCCAGAAAACTCAATGTCCAGTGCTAGTTGGAGAAAGTGCCAATTTCTAAGTATTTCTCTGAGAAAATAGAATGGAGTTTACTTGGTGCATCATCATTTAAACAGGTTTACATCTCACAGTAGCTCCTAATTTGAAGACTATGAATAACCTATAATGTGGGTGTGAATTTATATGCCACAGGAAAAAGGTGACATTTTGGTTTTATTTTAATATGGAATATGTTTAAGGAAATTTCAGGAAAATGAATGTAATGAATTTCATAGTGTTCATCTTAGCATATCTGCACTTTTATTTTATTAAAAATAATTTCCTACTTGTTTTAACTGCTGTTTACTAATGTTTGGACTCTGATCTCTAGGTTTGAGGTTGAAGCCTGATACAGTTTTTTGCAGTATTTTTCTGTAGAGACATTCCATCTCTGTCCATATCTGAAGATTTCCAGAAGATTTGGGAGCTTTTAAATACTAAAATCTTTCCCTGAAATGATTTTTTATTTACATTGATTCTTTGCTCCCCTCCTGCCCATGGTCCAAGACCCCATTTCAGCCCCACGGGGCTTTCCCCCCATGCCCATGTTCCAGGACCCACGTGAACCCCCAGTGGTCACCAGCCTCTGTCCCAGTGATCCCCCAGCAGAGCCAGTCTCCAGCTCTCTACAGCCCAGCCTGGCCTGGCCATGGGTCCTGTTGAGCCAGACCCACCTGTGGGACCATGTCTCAGCCTGGGAGATGGGCAATGCTCAAGGGCTAGGGCTACCCTGGTGTGCCCTGTATTCCCTGCTCCAGGATGGGGATGGGATGGGCCCTGGCTCCAAGTCCATCCCAGAGGAACATGTGCTACTGCTGACCCCCAGCCCAAGGGAGCTGCTAGCCCTCCCTGCTCCCTCAAAGAAAGTATTCACTACTGTTCTACAATCATTAATTAATATTATGCCAGCCTTTTTATCTCTCTGCAGTATCAGGTTTTAAAAACACAAGAATAGCTCCATCTCCTTCATTTAGCTGTTCAAGTTTTTCGTGTCTACCACATGGATGCCTTGGTGCCTTCCCAGGTAACTGCATCTGCAGATGACTTTATCAGCTCTTTGACAACAGATAAATCCAAACCCCATATCAGCGTTATGTTTCATTAGTGAGAAACTTGAATCCTCTGCCTGCTCTCTCTTCCCCTGAGCTCACCCATCCTCACCTACTGATCAGTGTCATCATTTCTTGGCCATGAGTCTCTGGCTCAGTTTCCAAATCTCCTTATGGAAACTAATCCTGCTCCTCCCCACTGTCCAGTCTTCCATTACCACCTACTAGAGAAACAGACTTCTCCTTCAGAAATTAATTTCCCACTAATGACTTTTTTTCTCCTGTCACAGCCTTCCAGTCACACACTTCCTTAGGACACTCCTCTCCCTTCGCAGTCACTGTCTAAACCCACAAATGTGTGCAGGTACATCACTGCATCTCTGAGGTTCCTGTTTATGGGCTTATCAGGAAACCCCCCAGATCACGCCAGTTCTGTGTCTGCATGTGTTCACTACCTACTCCATGCTGCAGATCAGCTCCAGCCCCAGCTTGGTAGCTGTTCTCACCAAATCTTCCTATCCTTGCTCCTGAACAAAAACACACTGTCCACATGGATTTTTCCCTCGAGTTACCCCCCCACTACACCCTGAACACTGCAGAGTGTTCTGCATTCCTTTTATTCAAACCAAACTAAAGAGTCTTAAAAATCAAATACTTCTTCTGAATAAAAGTTTGAACCTATTCTAAGAAAACATGCAAGGGAATAGTGCAATCCTTCCCCCAAAAACCTCAACAAAATAAAACCACACATATGCACCCACACAGAAAAAAAAAGCAAACAAACTTTAGCTATTCCCGAGAAAAACCCAGCAAAGTCATTCTATCCTGTTTTATTACCTTGAGAGGGATTTAAAAATGTTAAAATACCTGCCAACTTTCTTTGTTTCTTTAATTGCAAATTTCTTATTAGAAGCCGAAGACTGCTGAATATGCATGAATAGCGTGTAGGTTGTGAGAACAGGGCATTATGATTTGTTTGTGATACACTGCTGGTTTGCAAAATGCTTGGGAAGAATCTTTCAAACTGAAGGAAAGGACTCAGTAAAAAGATTGTTCCGTTTTGTAAATAAAGTACGTTGGGATTACAAAGAAATACTGCGAAAATTTTAGATAAATGGTGAAAATCACATGAAATAAATAAAATGGATTGGTCTGCTTTTAATATATTTAGCTTGACTTTTTTTTCCCAGGCAGCTTATCTTCCCCTTTAAGAAAGAAAAGGCAGCTAGGGTCAAATATTACCTAGGATCAGATATTAACTATAATTTGTAAGCAAAACAAACTAATTCAAGTTCTGGTTTTGTACACAAGGCTCTGAAATCTCACTCTCTAACCTTTAGATGGATTTACAACTCAGTAATGTGCAGTAAGTACAGTCTCCACTTAATGAACCTGGATCTTTATATTTTTAACACTCATTTGGAAAACCAATTAACTCTGGCTCTACTGAACAACTTGAATGGGAAATAAATCAAGTGGTAAAACACTGGTGAAGAGCTAGACTTTCTGTAATTAGAGTACTGATGTGCCCAAGGCTGACTATGTGGTGTGCAGCATTATAGATTGAAAACTTCAACTGTCCAAAGCAATCAAAATTCTACATGTTCCATTTGTTAAGCATGCTAACATCTACCAAAACCGTTGTATCATATTTATCCTTCAAATTTGGGTTCAAGTTCTTTATGATTTATAAGAAGCATAATATTCATTTTCCAATCTAGAAAACTAAGGCAGTCCTTTGGTTTTAACTTACATTCAATGTGAATATTTTGCAGGAAATGTATAGTCAGTTAGGTGGGAGACAGCAAAAATTTCTTAGACAACATTAACATGTTCAGTGATTGCATGCAGTGTTTTTAAAGAAATTAGAATTTATTATGGCAAGTCTCACAATGTATTTGTTTTGACTTTATCTGCTCTTTCATATTACTTGCATGTATAAAAGAAAACATTATTCAGCCTCAGGAACCACAATCACAGCGTTCAGTTTTTCTCCAAATGTTTAGTATTACCTCTAGACTTTCACTATGTGGACTGTTCCTGCCTAAAAAAGCAAAATAAAGCAGATGGGGGAATAAAGTAGAACACATACCCTTAACATGACTATCATTGACTGTCAGGGGTCCTGATTTGGCTTAGCTGGTGGTCTGAATCATTCATCTGTCCCTGAAACTTAGACTAAAAAAATAAAAGTAATAAGATAGGTGTCTATAATGATGGGGTCTACATCCAATCCTTAATAATTCAAACATGGGAGTGACATCCATACTTATTGCATCCATTACAGAATTTCTTGGTGTGCACATATTTCATCTTGAATACTAGCTACAAATTATAGTTAAATACACTACTACCATTAACTATTTCAAGCCCTGGAGTTAAAAACAGAAAAATAAATTTCACAAGTGATTGAAGAATTCATTAGAAATGAAATTCCTTTCAAATTCAGGTTCAGGCTTGCAGTGACTACTGTGATTAGACAAATAAGAAATCCATGGGTCTATACATGGTATGTCAGTACTTGATAGCAAGAAGCTCCCTCTTAAGGGCCACTACTGTGCTGTTGTACTTGGACTCTCATGTGCTCAGAGCACGTGGCTAGGTGGCTGAGTTCCAAACAGCTGAATTTCCAAGAGAAAGAGTAAAATTCTCTGGCAGCCTCATACTGTACTGTGGAAATGGAGGACTGAGGCTCCCCCTGCCCCAGGACTGAGGCTGGATTAAACACTTCTTCAAAAAGTTACAAGCACTTTTGATAAATTTATCAAGCTGGAGATGGTACCCTATCCCAGGAAGATAATAAACAGAACACTCAGCATTAAAGAAATGCAATTAGAAGCCCATTTGATGCAACCTCAGTAGGTTTCAGGATGCATTGCAAATGAAAACATAATTAAAAGTTTCGAAAAAGATTAGAAGAAGGGTAAACATAACACAGATTTATGACAGGTATACTATACTGCAGTAGTAAAGACCTGGAGTAGATGAACTAAGACATCCCTTCCACTGCAATGCTTCAGTGGATTGGACAGGCACCAGGTACAGGCAACTAAAAGTACCAACTACACTAACTAAATGGTTCACATTTTCTATAGTTCCTGCAAAATTGCTGGTTCTGTATGCCTACCAAAGCTTATGTTTGTTTCATTTTAATAGATCTAGCATAATTCAGAGCAGCTTTGAGATAGTCTTAATTTTAGTTACTTGAAAATGAATGAACAAGCTGCTTATATCCTCCCTTAGGGGATGAAGAAGACAGATGGCCTAGGGATGCTTGCTGGGAAACTTTCAGCTGGTTGCTCCTTTAGCACTTGAGCAAAGGTTATCAAATTAGTTTTTAGTGCCTACTAAAATGCTAGCATGGGTAAATATAGGCAATCTCATATCAAATCTCTTGAAGACACTGTTATATATTTAAGATCTAGCATAAAAAGGGAGAAAATTCTCAATACATGATACACCCATTCAAAGCTGAAAATATTAGTTATTGGTGAATAGAGGAGAAAATCAGGCTTGAAATAGACACAGAAGCTTTAAACACTGCAATTATTAATACTACAAACTATTTATAAAAGATAAGAAGCTTGCCTAACAGGCTAAGATTTTATTTCTGAGAAGACTAGATAAATATGGATAACTAAAATAACAGGCAAAACTACACATATAAGCAAAAAGCAGACATTACTGAAGTATTTCAGCTTCTTCCTCCATGTGCTTTACTGAAACGATCAAAGAACCTAAGCAAGGCTTGATTCCACTTTTCATAGTCCGCAGCAAAACATCATACACATTTATAAATGATACAGCTGTTCCATACAGAGCTGTTTCGACTGCGGGCATCACTTATCCCCATGTTCTCTGCATGCCAAGTGATTGTAACATAGAGATGTAAACATATTTGTCAGTTTATTCTTATGAAATTCTGCTTTAGTAAGAGACCATATGCATTTTCTGACAGTTTATATTATTTTTAACTCACTTTGTTCAGAAACCTTCCATAAGTTATGGTATCACTTCCTTTCTCAATATTCAAAAACCTAATTTTTCTGATAGCTCAGCCTCTAAAAATATCAACTGTCTGCAAATAAATTAAAAAAGAGTTAATAGTAATAATTTTGCTAACATAACCATGAGTTATTTCACAGACTTCTTGCATCTGTTTAGTATTTGATTCTTAAGTTCTGTTGCAGGCTAAACTCAGGTGTTATTTTCCTAAGAAGCAACTGTACAATCTGTGAGATTTTTATGTGCTTCATTCCTAAATTTTAGACAAATTTAAAATTTATCCTTTCAAATGCATTTTTGCATTTATTGAAGTACTTAAAAAAAATCCAAATATCCTCATTTTCACCCTTCAGTGCAGTATCTGCTCTGAGACAGCAAAAATAATTATAAGGTGATTTTTATTATTTAGTAGCTCATCTATAGTAACAACTTTAATTAGTGCCTGTACACTACCAGGCAAAAAGTGAAAAAACCAACTTATTTTGTGTGCCCTTGGATTCCCAAATTTCAAGAGACAATCATTAAAACTAAATCTTCTTTTTTTTTTTTTTTTTTTAGACTGTGACTCGTATCTTTAGTTAAATTCTCTATCCACTGAAAGACATTTCAGTTTCCCTATTCTAATTTTTTTTACTTTTCATTCTTGGTTATTGAAATTCACAGATTTCAATTTTGACAAAGGCCCAGAATATTCCTCTTAGTTTTAGTTACGTGACTGAGATAATTACCTTGAAAGCGCTGTTTTACATATCTTGTTCACTGAGAAAAAATGGAATTTTCACAGACAATTTGGCCCAGGTAGGATTTGAATTGCACTTCCGTGGAGTTGCTACGGAAACACATCTATTCATCTAAAGAGGGGTTCAGAAATGTTAGAAAAAATCAGACTCACAAGAACAGTTACCAATAATCACTATCAAAATAGAAAGATGCAACAAAAGTCACAGGGCTTTATCCTTTGTTCAGTACTATTTAGTATTTAATTTAATTACTTGGGTGGAGTTATTAAATATACCATTGAACAGATGACTTCAAGATAAAATGATAATGCAAATATGTTGAAAATTCAAATTTATAGCTTGAAACACCTCTTGATATATTTGATATAATATTTAAAATCTGTTTTCTGAAGCATACCTATGGACTTCAGGTTTCTGTAATATTATCTGTTTAAATAAAATATTACATACATTATGTGGCATCTTAACTAGTTCAGACTTCATTCCTATCAGAAGTCTTTTATCACAATTAATATTTTTATCTTCCCTCCTATTGTAAATGTATGCACTATTTTATTGTTGATTTAAAGAAAAGAAGCAGACCCTTAAAAATGGCTGTAACAGCAGATGTGAGAACAGCACCACAAACAGTACGACTCAGAGCAAATACAGGAGGGAAAGGAGAAGTAAGTGAGAAATACACTGTCTCAGGACATGAAAGATGCAATATAAAACATTATGCCCTTAGAAGCAAAGATTAGACATTTCCAATTAATATGAAAGTACACAGAGAGAAGAAAAGGATTGAAGCAGTGGGATGATACTGTTGAAGATGTTAGAATATTTATTAAAAGGATCAGCACAGCAAATCCAATTTTAACTTGTACCATATTGCTGAATGAATTAAAACCATGTAGCAAAAATACATTATCCAGAATGTCTGATGCAGAAAATGATTAATTCAATTCACATTTAGTATACTAGCAGGGAAAGCTGATTTAAAATAAAGAATAACTTATGAATCAATGTTTTAAGTCATGTTTTGCCACCTTTCTTCCGTGTATATGAAATGACTGGAACTTTTATCAGAGTTTGTACCTCTTTTCATGATGAAAAACTTCTGGTAATAATGAAGAATTAAAAAAATATATTAACACCCCCTCTCCCCCCAAAAGCCTTCATTCTTTTACAAAGAACTGTAGATACATTTAAAATGGCAACTGAGGGATGGGAGAGAAATCTCACCTGAAGCAATTTGAACACATTTTTATGTGTTGGCTCTAAGACGCTAAAGAAGAAATAGAGCAAGAAAATTCGTAAGGTGAGATAGCTAACAAGAAAAAGGAAAGAAGGGGAAGTATAAGGGAGTATAAGTAAAAAAAGAAGAGAAAAATGAGCAAATTATATAATTAATATTTACTTTTATTCTTTTAGAACTTCAGATTCGTATTTGAGATACCTGGGATAGCTCAAACCTTATAATATATAGTGCAACGTAACTTAGAGCATGAACTTCTTCCTACCCAAGAGAATGACATTAACAAGAACTACTTTTTTCTTTATTATGAAACCAGAAGTTGAAGAACAGACAATATTTTCTCTCCATGAGGGCCATCAGGCAATAGGTTGATGTATCAACGGAAATAAATGAAACCGCACCACTTAGTGGTATTTTAAAGAGCTAATCAGACACAGCACTTGATCTCCTGAAGTGAGTTATAATGTTCTCTGAACAAGGAGGTCTAGAGGAAATGACTGAAAAAAAAAAAATCAGCTTCCTTAAATTTTATTTGATATTGGTAATGGATAGAATTTTGTTTTATACTTCTAGATTATTCACCCTACCCACCACACTCCCCAGTGAAAATAACGTTAATGCTTGTTGCAATCACTGAAGAGAATCAACCCTTGGACCACTTAAGTCAAGTGGCTTAAGGGGTAGGGGATTAATTGGGACACCCCTACACCTCTCCACCAACACCTTGAGGAGACCAAGAAGGTAGAATGAGTGTGTGTCTGCAGGTAGAAGGGCCTCAGAGGGCTTGTTCAGCATCCCAGATCTGATCCCAAGAGTGTGCCAGTAAGTCATCTATCCCTAATCATCCTGAGCAGCATTAACAGTGTCAAGAGAGCTTCTGCAAACAAAAAAAGAGGTTAAAGGTTGTTCCTAAATATGCTTATCAATAAAGAACAGAAAGGATGTATTTGTACAGATTTTTCAAACATTTCCAGAATGGGAGTTAAAATAACCAAGCATACTCGATGTTGGCTGTGAGGTTTACATCAAAAGCTAATTTCTTTTAGAGACTTAAAACAATGCCTATTTTTTAAAATAAATCACCTTTTCTTTACCACAGACTATAAAATACACTTAGAATTCATGATTAAATTTGGTATTTATATTTAACTACCAATTTAGTGATAGGCTTATTTCTCAAGATTGTAGCAGCAGAACCTTTCACAATGCTAACGTGAAGTTCTGTAAAAGTGCCTTTCATGATGACCCATTATTGAGTTATTTACCAGTGAGTTATTTTTATGTCTTGCTTTTTGGAAACAATAAATCAATGTTTTCAATAAATTAATGGAAATACTAAATTACTTGGATTTTAGAAGTTGTCTGCTCTGTGGAAAATGCAATCAGCAATTTTCGGCTGTTAGTAATACCAATAACATACTCGAACAGCTTGTCAAAAAACCTGTGCAACTTCTCCACTGTGCTTATCAGTCATCTACCCAAAATGTTTGGACCATCAACCATCACAAACATGTGGAGAAAGTAGAAATGAAATGGCATTAAGTATCAAGATCAAGATGACTTGGAAAAAGCACCAACTGCATTTGTTCAAATCATGAAAAATTTGTTTTGCAGGGCCAGATTTTGGTAATGGAGGGCTGCAAGGCTGACTTCCACGAGAAGCTGCCAGAAGCTTCCCCCTTGTCCTACAGAGCCAATGCCAGGTGGCTCCAAGACGGACCCATTGCTGGGCAAGGCTGAGCCCATCAGTGATGGTGGAAGCTCCTCTGAGATAATGTGGTTAAGAAGGAGAAAAAAAAAGAGAAAAAAAAAGGATGTAGAGCAGGGACTGAGAATACGTGACAGAAAGAACTCTGAAGACACCATGGCCAGCTGAGAAGGAGGGGGAGGAGGTGTTCCAGGTTCCAGAGCAGAGATTCCCCTGCAGCCCATTGTGAAGACTTCCTGAGGAGGAAGGAGCAGGATACACAAGGTGTGATGAACTGACCGCAACCCACATTCCCCATCACACTGTGCAGATTGGAGAAAGGAGGGAGAGGATTTGAGAGTGTTGTTGAGCCTGGGAAGAAGGAAGGGGTGGGTGTTTTAAGATTTGGTTTTATTTCTCATCATCCTTCTCTGATTTGATTGATAGTAAATTAAATGATTTTTTTCCCCAAGTCTAGCCTGTTTTGCCTGTGACAGTAACTGATACATGATCTCTCCCCATCCTTATCCCGGCCCACGAGCCTTTCATTACATCTCTCCCCTATCCAGCTGAGGAGAAAAGTGATATAGTACTTTGTACTGAGAGAACTGCACCAGCTGGCTTCAGCAGCCAGAAACTCTCATGGACATAGGGAAGCTGGGGTTAGGAAGTCTGTGTCTCAATCCAAGAAAATTACTTTGGACACTGTAGTTAACAACATATTAGACACAATTGGTGTAATCTGTGTTGCCCAAGAAACAGAATTAAGGTGAAAAACATAAAAAGCCATTTCCTGAAGGAAAAGGAAAAAAATATCTGATAGTGACAAGGGTGAAAAAAACAGAGCTAGGGAGTTGTTTTTTTCAAAAATCTCAAATCCTCCAGGCTGTAAGAATTCTGTTTACATTGAGTGACACTTTCCTTGAGGATGCACTTGCTGGCAGCTTTCTCAGCAGCTATATTCAGCAGTATTCAGCTTGTCTGAGGCAAGGAAATAACTTATGCACCTGAGGATCAACAGCTCTCCTCTGTAGACATCTTTGATAAACAATGTTTTTTCATAAACAGAAAAAGTACCTTCAAACCCTAACTTTCCAGAATAGTCTATCACCAACTAAAAAAAGAGGGTTATAAGGGTAAGCAGCACATGGGCAGTAGGGTTAATAACAAAAATGCTCACATGGTGAAAGGAATTCCAGCCACTAAACAGACATGAGAGTTGGTATATAGAATGCATCACTACAGATGTAAAGCCTTGAAAATCTTCAGCATGGCCATGCAGAGTTCAAGGGAATATAGGTGCTGTCATACCAGCACTTTCTACAGGACTATCCTGAGAAAATTTACTTAGTATTTCACATGCAAACACAAGCTTTTCAAATGTCCTGAAAGTCATAGAAATTAATTCTGACCAATCAAAATGACAACAATGACAGAGAAATGTCTAAAATTACTTGAAAAATGTTAACTTCATTGCACGTAGCTAAATTGAGATGATTTATTTCTGGGTGTTAATATCTACCTGTCAGCATTCAAATTGTGGCAATTTTATGAGTTAGTGGACTCTCAAATGTTGTTTATCTACACTTCTCAAAGACATTTGATAAAAATTAACTAACTTACAGTCTGGAGAAGAAACTCTGTCCAGTAATAAATAAAGCATTTTCAGCTCTACATATCCTAAATCTCATTATTAACCTTTATCTTGAGAAAAAAGTATTACTCAACTGCAAATGAGACAATTTTTATTATTCAGGAATATAAACTTACAAATACATTTGTAAGAAAGCTGCTAATTAAGTCTGCCATCTACATAAAATCAAATCTGTTATCATCACTTACTGTTGAAGATATTTCATGAGTTATAGTCAGAATAAAAAACTACTGGTTGGGAAACTATTTATTTCCAGATAGGCATAGATGTATCATCAAATTATTAAAGATACAAAAACACAGCACATTTATTATACAACTAAATTTTATCATTTTAATGGGTGTATAATCAACTAGGAAGTATAAATTTCCAAGTCTCTCCAAATAAATTAAACAAAAAGGGGGAGAATAGACCATGCAGTTTATGGAAAACCACAATTCCCTTGGATTTTAGTGACAGGTTTGCCTGCATGGCAAATATGGAACAAAGTTGTAATATGGATAACTTGGAGCACACACACAATTGTGTCAAGTATATTCACTACTCTTAATCACATTCCGGGGATCTGAAGAATATTTCACTAATGGTCTTTTGTATTATGCATGTTAGGGTCAATTGGATATTTGCTTAAAGAAGAAAATTAAGGTTAAATCCTATTATATAAACCTTGCTTGCTTTATAATGCCTTATTAAGTAGGGCTAAATAGGATTTATGCTAATCCTGAATTTATACCATTAATCCTATTTTACAGTGCATTTATTTCTGAGCTTTTTTACTCTTACTTACTACAGTCCTTTCAACATTTTCTGAGCTTACAAGGCATTCATGTAATAAAACAGCAAGAGTGACTGCTTGGAGTAAACTCTTTGCCCTGATCTATACAATTACAATTTGTATGGCCATTACCTGACACTAGAATGAATGATGAGCATTTGACAAAGACATGGCAATTTGTTAGCATTGCCTGCTGGCTTGAGTGACACTTTTATATTACCTCATTTTTTTTTCTCCTAGAGTCTTTTTAAAGCTTTGGTTTCTGATTAAACTCCAGGACAGACAGTTGCTGCAGCCTCTAAAACATACTTCTGAAACAGCTTTGATAATATTGTGGCATTAATATATTCCAACATATTCTTTTCTACATACTGTACATTCCACTTTTTACCTTATACCCCTCTGTTCACAAATCACCATCGCTAATAATGTTGCACAGCAATCAAAGGGCTGCTTATGTGCACAGCACATGGTCACTAGGAACAGTACCATCTAAAACCAAATTAAACACTAGCATACACTCCTAACATTAATCATTCGGGATTCTTGGACAAGGCAGCTATTAATGATACAAAAAGCTGCAACAAGAGAAAGTACAACACCAGCCATTTTGTTTTGAAATTGCCCTGCATTCTAGAAATCCCCTTGATGTAATACAGCCTGCATTGCAGCTGCAATACATCCCAGACTTTGCCCTTCCTCAAGGAACAGTCTATGGAGATGTGGTCCCATGCACACATATACACACACACTCCAAGCTGTGTGGTTGTTGTCCTGGAAGTGCTCATTTTTCCAGAGTTGCATGTTCATAGACTGTGCAGTGCAACATATCCTTATTTTTTTTGTAGACAGTGAACTTGCCGCTGACTGCAGGTAAAACAACAGCTTGATCGAGGTCAGTGAGTCAGTTACCTCAAAGCCAGTCTCACTGACGCGATCATGTTCCTTTCCATGGCGTTTCCCCCACTTCACAGTGGTGTACAAAAGCAATCATCACCTTCCACCTCTGTGGTCATTTCTCTGAGCCGTTCCTGATGCTTCCTCTGCACAAATGCCTTTGCATCTCAACATTAGCTTTTGATGTGTTTTCAAGATATATCTTCACATTATAAATACATCACAAAGTACCCAGTGGCATTGTGTCCTTCCTAAGACAGGCAGGTTGAGGTTTAAACAGAATGGAAAATCTTCAGGGAAATCCAGAATTTGTAGAGGAAAAGGTAATGACAACAGTAACTTCTTATAATTAATTTATGGCCCTTTTCATTACTTTTCTCAGAGTAATTTTGACCGTATCACGTATTGCTGAAAATTTCCCATTTTGCTAAACTTTATACCTTACTAATGCTTTGCTTCATGATTATTTCCATAGACTTCACTGGTATCTGGCTCATGACTTTTTAGTGTGGAGCAACAACTTAAAACTAAACTATTCAGGAAAAATGAACCCTGTGGCTGTTTCTCATCTATTTTGTACAATTATTGTTTAATGCAGAAAATAATTTTCAGATTTTTTCTGAAACAAAATCTATAGGTGCTTCTTTTCCTACATCTATTAAAACTATACATTATTTTGATTACAGTCTGGCTTTTGTTTGGCTTTACTATAAAAAAAAGGAGAATTGATAATGAAGTTGAAGCCTTTTTTTCCTAATATTCTAAGTATATTCACCTCGAAATAAGCTCAGTAAATCAAGCTCCTACATCTGCACATTTAAATAGAATGGTGCAGAGGCACACATTTTATTTGGGTGTATTATATCATAAGCTATATTTATTGTATATGATATTGTTGTCATAATTGGGATTCCTACTTGGACTTATGCTAATTGTATTCACCTTAAAAAGTAATTAAAAATTACAGTCTGTTCTTTTTTTTGTCTGTTTCATTATAAAAAATATACAACCCCAAAATAACTTCAGTTTAAACTCTTTTTCTTATAGTGAAGCTAATCCTTAACTGCCTGTGGTGTTGCAAAGAACACAGTCATTACAAGGAAAAAGAACAAGTGCTAAACTACATCTTCTGTTTAAAAAACATACAAGCAATTCACTGAAAACTAAACACCATAAATAGCTTGAGATGTAATAGTTATTCTTTTTAAAATACACTTCAGCATGTAGGATGTCTAGTGCTAACAATGCTCTAACAAACATAAATAAGAGGTATGAAAAACAAATAAAAATACTGCAGATAGACATCATATATGTCAGTAATGACACTAACAGGAGATACGGAGACCATGATAATGAGAAAGACCCCTTTTTCCTCCCCTATCCTGTACTAGCTACCTAATTACAAATAAGCAACACAGTGAAAACCCACAGAAAAAAAGGGCATATTTCCTTCAGCAATGATAAAATTTTACTGCAGCATTGTCTCCTTCTGACAGTTTGCAATGACTGTATGGACCGCTCTCAGCTATGTTCTTTGCTCTATTCCATCACCACTCATAGGTCCCCAAGGGCTTCTCAGGACTCAAGAGGCAGACGAAGGTGCCCCTTAGATTTAATCTTTACAGAACATAAAACTGGTTAGTTTGCTCCAATCTCCTCACTACAGAAGAGTTTGTTTCTCCTTGGAACTTTAAATCTGGAAATCTCATTTTAAAGACACTAATACTGTGCTACAAACTGGAGTTCAGAGTTACATCCAGGAAGAAAAGCATTTCTGAATATACAAATATCAACACTTTGACTTACTGCCATGCCTGCCTTCCAGATGCCATTATATGACCAATACCTTTCTACATGGGTTCTTATTTTTGACTTAGTTAAGTATTCCAGCTCTTCATCTTCTAAAACAGACTAATGCAAAGCAATGGTTCAGTTTCGTTACTGGCAACATCTCAGTGCGTATTTCTGAGGACTCTACTAAATCACACTATACATTACCTTAGTTGACAGCTTTGGGGTTGTATTTTATTAGAATACCAGCAATTTCTCTTTTAACCATAAAGCACCTTGTATGTATGATCAAAAGTGCTTTCTGTAGAAAATGTGTTCTTCGTGGAGAAAAAACACAGTTTAACATCTTTGCATCATTTTTCCAACAAAAGGTAGTTTTTATTAAAAAACAACAAAAAGCCCAAACAAAAATATCCAAGAAGGACTAAAATATAATTACATTTATCTCCATGTGACAATTGATATACTGTCAATACAATTTGCTTTAGACTAATAAAAGCTGCAAAAGCAGCAACTCTTAGTAGTTACTACTGCACCCCAGCACTAGGATGGTGCTGCATAAGGCTGTAGCATATAAGAGTGATCCCCTTATTGAGAAGTGGCAAGTTTGGACAATCAATAAAAACACAAGAGAATTTAGTTCACTTACATGCCTACTAAGAAATCTGAAATCCACATATAGTCAATAAAGAGTGACACTGATTCTGAAGAAAGGTTCTGGTTATTTGTTTCAAAATAGTATCCAAGGAAGTACATAAAGATAAGAATTATGCAAAAAAATATGCAGTATATGAAGTATAGGACTGTTTTCACCTCTGAAAAAGAATAATTTTATGCAACCATCACAAACAGTCTCAATTCTCATTTCTGAATTTAGCTGTAATAAACCCATGCTCTCACTGGAACTGCTCTACATTTACAATACTATGAGAACAGAATTTAGACTCCAGTTATTTATTTCACTGGCAAAGAATCCCCCATCTTTGCTCTATGCTGTCTCAGATTATGTTCAGTCAAAGCCAGTATAGCTATCAGCAGTGGCAACTGGTAAACTGAGATCACTATAACCAAATGTTTTCACATATCTATGAATTATTACAGATGTATCATCTGCAAAGCATGTCTGCTGCAGTGCAGTGTCAAAAGGCAGCAATTTCTCTTTTAATGAGAAAATATAATACCACAAACTGGTCTCCACAAAACCATGTTTGGACTGAAAAACATGCTTTGTATGCCTTCACAGTCTCTACTCACAGAGGTCCTTCCTCCCTTATTTCAGCCCTGTTCATTTCTTGGCATGAAGGTTTTAAGATTGTAAATGTTCTGCAATGAATATTTTTTTGTTTTACATAACTATACTCTAAGGGTATCACAAGGGATTTTAGCATTCCTTGAGTACTACTAGAACTCAAAACCATTTATAATCTATGTTGATGGCAACTTGTCTTATGCAAATATCCATGTGCATAAATCAGAATTTTGCCAGCAAATAAGCAGAATGGTTGTATGCTGGAAAAAGGGGCTGCTTTCACTAATGGAGAAAATATGTAAGCTTTTGATCAAAAGATCTTGCAAAGTCTTTGTACAAAATGATAAGCATTATTAGGTTCTTCATCACCACTTTCAAGTGCCCCTGACATGAGATTACTAATTCCTAGCCTGTATGTGCCTTTATTTTTTTTCTTTTATATCAACAGACCTGTTCTGACAGCTTCCACATGTGGTTTAAGGTTTTTTGAAAACATGACTCATAGCATTTGAAAATTCATTAGGTTGAAGACATTTAGGATTAAACTTGCTTTGAAGTGCAAGTCTGCATAACTGCCTCTTTGGATACTCAAGTCTAAAAGTCAGATTCTCAAAACTGCCATTTTCACATATTCCCTAAGCCAGAAATATACAAGTTTTCAGCCCATGGCTCGGACAGGGGCACTCTGTGCTGGGTTAGGAACTGGTTGGAGGGCCGGGCCCAGAGAGTGGTGGTGAACGGGGCTGCATCCAGTTGGCGGCCGGTCACTGGTGGTGTCCCCCAGGGATCAGTGTTGGGCCCAGTCCTGTTTAATATATTTACTGATGATTTAGATGAAGGGATAGAGTGCACTATTAGTAAATTTGCAGATGACACCAAACTGGGGGGGGTGTGTCGATCTGCTGGAAGGCAGGAGAGCTCTGCAGAGGGACCTGGACAGACTGGAGAGCTGGGCTGATTCCAACGGGATGAGGTTCAACAAGGCCAAGTGCCGGGTCCTGCACTTTGGCCACAACAACCCCCTGCAGCGCTACAGGCTGGGGACAGAGTGGCTGGAGAGCAGCCAGGCAGAAAGGGATCTGGGGGTGCTGATTGACAGGAAGCTGAACATGAGCCAGCAGTGTGCCCAGGTGGGCAAGAA